>JAZGTH010000081.1:5192500-5792500 GCA_036877525.1 Chromobotia macracanthus
ATTCCAGTTTGTTGCTGTGAGTGAAAAGGTGTCATACGGATCACAAGTTTGGAGTACCGCAAAAGGATGCATAGTCACAGCAGTGTGCTGTTATAGCTGCAATTAGTAACATTACTACATCAGCAATCTTATATAGTAATTCTAAAACATTCATTTAAATGTGCACAGATTGTTTACGTGTTTACGTACGTGTTTACATATTATTTCCTGTATTATTTATTCCCAGGTGAATATATATACAAGTGAAAATGTTTTGTCTCAAAGCGAATGAAGTGATGATGAATCTCTACATTCCTTTGGGTTGTAAAACCACCTTCTAGATCTAGACCATCTAGATGCTTTGCTATGCATGTCATTTTAAGTATGTTAAGTGCCTCAAATACACCTGAATGTGGTTTTAAAGTTTGACATTGCCATGGCAACAATATTTAAGATGTCAGCCTCTACATTATTCTGACCAAGTCTGAAGTGCCTTGGCTAAATGTAAGTATTGGAAGAACACTTCCTGTTGCCAGTTGGTGGCACTATGACCGTAACTCACAATAGTCATCATCAACCCACCACAATAAACAAGTCTAAGTCCCAATCCCATTTTCCGCCATGGCAACAGTGGCAAGCTCTTGTTTTTTTCAAAAGAATTCCATGGGCACCACCTGGAGTTCCAGTAATGCCACATGGCCCGAGAGAGAACTCTCTTTATCTTAGAACTAAACTGTCATAAACTGTGAATATTTGTATATATTCCCACTGTATGCTGGCTAGAGAACTATGTATTTTAACTGTAGATAATTATACAAGCTTGGATTGATGCATTAGGATGTATAGAACTTAATGCATTTCAAACTCTGTCATATTTAATATCTAACAGATCGTCTTCTAATTTCCCATCAGACTATGGATGTTGCGTTACCATAACAGGCATGATAGTCTTTCTACAATAACCTGGATTAATATTTGCAGATGTGCCATCCAGCCATAAAACAGGCAAATAAGGTGTTGAGTGAGACAAAGAAACTTTTGCCTGCTTAACACCTATTGGTTGTTTTGGTTTCACTGGGTGTAACCGATGTGAAGTTAAAAATGACAGCCAACAGTCTTAGTCTAGTCTAATCTTAGTCTTCTTGCTTGTGATCTCTTCCACTCTTCAAACAAGGATCTTCGGCCCTGGCACCCTCCCCGTTTGGGGGGTCTGGGGGGTTTGTCCAGCCTCTGGCTCAATCCCTCTGAGACAGACTCTTGACATCAGTTCAGCCAATTTCATTGATCTCTGGAACTCGACGAACTGCATCATGTCTGAACAACTCAGGACTCTCTCTCCATGTGCATTTGGATTCGTGCTCTGCACTAGAGCTCAATGCAAGTATCCATATTCCATACATATAGAATAGCTGTGCTAAGTTGTGCCCCTTTATTAAGGTGATTCTAGTCCGATTGAGCAACCACAAGGAAATGAAAAATCATGGAATATTTGACACTGAAATGCTGTCCCCAGGGTTTAGTTATGTATGTTGTGGCTGTTTACAAGATTACATTCCATATTCCCTTTTCCTCACACAGAAGTGTTGCAACTCTTTCTCAATGGCTCTGATTTGCCACCTCACCTGTCTTCCTATTCAATCCTCGTATTTGCAGTCCTGTGGTGATTCATTTTAATCACAGTGCAGTATAGTAATGTTTTATACAGTACATATAAGGCTAATCAAGACATAATAAACAACAATTAGACATGCACTTTTCAGTTATTTTCAATATTTACACAAAAAAATAAATATGCAGGGTTTTAAGGTTACCATTATTGACAAGCTACAACACAAGCAAAGATTACTATGGATGAAAGGTCAGTATGTAATATATATACATATTATTGGGGCAACATAACTGACCACATCACCACCACCACCACGACTGTCATACAGCAAAAACAAACCAAATGCACAGCAGAAAAGCCAAAGTTACAAAAGTACTTTGCAAAAGTGTAATGTGTGTTACACTTTTATTACGCAATTAAAACTTTTGTTTGTACCATTTAACTCATCTGTTAACGAAATTAACTGTCTCCAAGCAACATGTCCAGTGGTATAAATTACTAAATAGCCATTAATTAATAACTGTTTTATTAATGACCCAGAAGTTTAATCATGAATCTCCATAGGCTCAGTTCAACCAATTATACAAAACATTTCCCAGTGTATACTGTTTCAAAGCAGCTTATGTTTTTGGCAGTTCTATTTAAAGCTTCAAGAAATTTTAGTATGAAAAAATCTTGGTTAGGCAGACTAGTTTGTAGATACCAAGGCTAGTTCAACAAATATGTTTTACGAGAGTTGTCATGACTGAACTGAAAATAATAATTGAGTAGGCACATTGGTCTGCAACATTGGGTTCCTTTTTTTTATTTAACTGAAAAAGGTGCGGTTGCTAGGATGCTGCTATGTGGTTGCTTTGTGTTGTTGCTCTGCATGTTTGATGTTGACACAATTTAGCATCAATTAGCATAATGCCAGCAGATTTTAACCTTAAGTAAAATAATGCTAACACATTTTAGCATGACACTGGCACATTTTAACATAATGCTAACACGTTTTAGCGTTATGCTAACTTTTTAACATTATATTTTATAACTTATACTTTATAATTAATGTGCATGATGCTAACATGGTTTAGCAAGCTAGATATACTGAAATATAACTTATTCATGATGTTATGCGGTTGCTAGGGTGCTCTAAATGGTTGCTAGGATGTAGCTAGACATTTAACAGGGTAAAGCTAATACACAGATGATGTTAGAATCAACAGAGCAAACTCCCATGTCTATATGATGTTCTGGTGCTGATATATATCTAATTCATGTTGGTTGCAAGGGTGCTCTAAATGGTTGTTAGGGCATGGCTGGACAGTTTCCATGGTAATAATTTAGGACTACTTGCCAGTCTGAGTCAAAAGAGGCCACTTGTCCCTACGATGTTCTGATGTGTCTCACCTTGTTCAATAGACGTTAATGAGGTGGGTGCTAAGGTTGGTGTAACTGGATGCTAGAGTGGGGCTATGAAGATGAAATGCTGCTTGCTAAGTGATATAAATCCAACTCCAGATCTCTACAACATTCTGATGCAGAACTATGATGTCACAAAGATCTGCCTAATGTTAAGTCTACGATACATCTGATCACTTAAGTCATAGCACACCTATCCTCAATAAGACGGTTGATTTGACCCCTAATTAATGGTTCTACAACAAACAGTGTGGGACGAGTTACATACCAAAGTTTTGTCCGGAAAAAAAATTATGCTAGATAGTAAAAGTGATGCTTTGCTTTGCAAGTACCACTAATTAAACTATATTATATTCTAGCATCTGTAATTTAGTCACCCTTTGCCTAGAATTTACAAAATTATTTTCTTGACATTTTATTACCCAGTTGATTGATGTGTTTAACATGCTATTTAAACAGTATTGGAATTCTCATTTATGCTTTCTTCAATATTTGCTCCAAATCATCAATTTTAAAACAATAATAATAATGATAATACTGTGATTTTCTTGTAATATGTTGCCACAATTATACAAAAATAATTTCAAAAATTTAAGCAAACGACTTTTGATTAAAATTTTTAGTATCATGAGAAACATTTAGGCTCATAGTAGATTATACAGTGTTGTCAATAAAATAACAATATGGTCAGGATTTAAAATTATTTCAAATGCAAGATACGTTATTTGGGCATAATGTGTAAAAAAGCATAAAGACAAACAAAAACTAATAGCAAAACAAAATGAAATTAAATTGACATCCATATTTAGTTAAAATCCAATGATATTGAAAAAGCTTTCATTTTGCAGATTTAATTTCGGAAACAGACCTCTCCTTAGAAGTAAAGTTGTCTTTTTCCCCACAGTTGGTTGGTTGAGACTGCAAGCTAATTCTGAACAATTTTACCAACATGCGCTACAAGAAATCTCTAGGTCATCAATGCAATCCTTGACTTTTGCTCTGAGAACATAAGAGTTTCATTAAATTTTCAGACACACAAAATACTGATAAAAATTTAATTATTTTACTTACTGAGAGACTACTCTGCATTTGTAACTAACTGACTGGAGAGGACCAGAACTGAAGACCGAATGAAGATTCTCCAGTGACTCGTCAGAACATGTTGTCCTGCAAATAAGAATATTAAACTGTTATTAAACTAATACTGCTTTGCATACATTTTTAACATTTATAGCTGGGCCGTTTTGAGTCAAATACCAACACAAAGTAATTTACAAATGAATACAGGACTCCATACATGTCTGCTTCCTTGGTGACAAGAAGAACAGACAGACTGTCCAATGTGGCTGGATTGAAGTTCTTTAGCTCAATGCTTGCAAATGTGCTGGGGAAATAAATTACACAGGCAAATGATCATTTTTACAAATAAATATTTTTTTTTATGTTGCTCTAGGTTTTAAATGACAGACTCAACATTCTGGCCCCATGAAATAGTATTTGCTTAGAATTTCCTCTTTGATAAATTACAAAATATAAATGTTATAAATAAATTATTATAATTTGTATTAATTACTTTTAAATTGTTTGCTAACATATTTGTATAAAAATTGGATAATGTAAAATTTGATCATAGAAATGCAACACTGTAAATGTAATGTGACACATAGCGTACCTTGCTTGGTTGAAAGGAGCATCAATAGATCCATTGAGCATTACACTCACATTTCCACAGGCAGTAGCGGCAAACTGGAAAATATATAAATCATAAATCATAGGGCTATTCCTTTTAAAGGAATGCTGCATCATATGATGACACTTTGGGGAACATTCTCAGCATGACTGTGTCTGATGCAGGTGTGCAACTAGTCCAGTCCTGATTGGTATTCTTCTTGATGCCCCACTATTGCCTTCTAGTCACTCTGATGACTCTGTGTGTCGAAGAAGCAATGGATGGCTTTATTCCCCATTATCATAGGTCCCATGGGGCTGCCCCAACCATGTATGTCTGCTTCCTTGTATAGGCAACAACATTAGGAGAGCCTGGGGCAAGCCTGGGACTCAAAGCAGCACTTTCACCCAAACCTTTGAAGGAAAAAACGATCTGAGGAATGTCATTCTCTCTAGGAAGGCTTCTGGAAAGAGGTCCTGACTCACGTGTCAGACCTTTGGGGGCTCCTCTATGGAGCCCCCAGGAAATCTATACATTACCTTGCCCTGCATTTTGGGGCATTTCGGTTTTCTTCAAACCCAATTCAATAAGACCATCAGTCTTACTGAATTGGGACATTTTTGCTAGACATCACATTGCTTACGAAATTTTTGCTAGACATCACATTGCTTACGAAAGTGGGAGATTTGCAGGCCCTGTCAGTTGTCTTTCTCTGCTTGGAGTTTGCCACAGGCAAGGTGTGAGTAACTCCTCACCCAAGGCTGGGGTATCGAAGAAGCAACCGACCAATTGGGTTGGATTGGGTACTGACCAATATGGCTAGATCTACAGTGCTTCAGGCCTTTCACCTGCCTCCTCACGTGTTGGCAGAACAGGAGAAGCTAATTTTACTGTGCCCTGTTAGGGCACTTGAGGTCTATATAGAGAATACCTCTCAATGGAGAAAATCCAATCAACTACTGGTATGCTTTGGGCCCCCAAAGAACTGCTTATAGATTGTTTGGCCTAGCTACCAAACAATCTATAAGCAGATGGATTGCAGAAACAAGGTTATGACTGCAACCTCTGTTTCCTGAGAAGGGAATGTGACGCAGCGTCCCTTTGCCATACCCCCTGCATGTCTGGGGTCAGCTCGCTTCAGTTCTCAAAAAGCTGTGTTTGTTGGTGCTCCCATAGCTTCCGAGGTGTCAAGGGCAGGGTGTGAAGCCCATTCTGGCCAGCCTAATATGGTTCCCTGACTCTATATCCATCCTAGACGGTCTCTGGTGGCAGATTCCACTCAGGAGGGACTTTCTCATGCAGGCAGGGGGTACAACTTAAAAGTGTCATCATGAGTTGCTGCCTCATATTCCCCTCTCAGGGAACAGAAGCTAGTCATGAGTTCTTATGAAATCTTAATCAGTAGTATAAAAAAGTTCTGAGACCATTTTCCAAACTTCTGCTTAACCTGTGACATATTAAACACTTATTATTCACTCTAAATTTCTCTACAACCTATGATCAGGGGTTAAATTGGGATTTATTATGTGGGGGTGCTCTGTGAACTTGCAGATACTTTGTCAGACAATGTAACATGCTCTGCCCCTTACCCGCTTACTGGGGTAATGAGATTTACAGCAGATTACTGTCCCTGCATGGCTGGATGTCTAAGTGGTGCCTGCAGAATAATATAGTCTTTACAAACAATTGGAATTATTTCTGGAGGAGACCTGACCTGTTAAAGAGCGATGGCCTCCATCCCTCTCGAAGAGGAGCTGCTGCCCCCTCTAGAAATTTGACCAATAGTCTTAAAAGTACTAGTATCTGACTGTCCAGGGCCCAGGTCAGGAAGCAGAACAATCGGCTTATCCATCCACCTGCAAGCCACCTTGGCATGTCACATAGGTCACATAATTCACAGCACATACAGTTTGTACCCCCTAAATATCAAATAGAGACTGTCTGTTCCCCGAACAAACAAACATAAAGCACGCTCTAAATCAAAACACACAAATCTGATTAATATAAAACTAGGAAACAACCTACAAATTGATAGTATGAAAATGTTAAAATTCGGCCTGCTTAAATCAGGTTGCTTTCAAATAAAGAACTTATCGTCAATGAAATTATTACAGACCACAATTTTGATGCGCTGCGCCTGACAGAAACCTGGCTTAAAACAGACAATTTTGTAAGTCTGAATGAATCTTCGCCACAAGATTATTACTATAAGCATGTGCCTTGTTTGAAGGGTAGAGGTGGCGGTGTTGCTACAATCTATAGCAAAATATTTGATGTCAATCATAAATCCAAGCAAAAATTTAAATTTTGAAATAATGGTGTTACATGTCACTTATAGACAGTCGCAACAAACAATTGCCTTTTGTCATGGCTACCATTTACAGACCACCAGGCCATCATATCGACTTTCTTAAAGAATTTGCAGATTTCCTGGTAGTCACTGTAGATAAGGCCTTAGTCATTGGTGACTTTAACATCCACATTGATAATCCAAATGATACGCTATGTACAGATTTTATGGATATCCTGAACTCGCTTGGTGTTAGTCAAAAAGTGTTGGGATCCACGCATAAACAAAATCATACTTTAGACCTAATCCTGTCATTTGGACACAATATAAAGAACATAGAAATATTACCTCAGAATGATGCCATTTCAGATCACTGCCCCGTCTTCTACACTGTAATGTTAGAAAAGGCCTCTCGTCCAACACCGTGACAAAGACCAAGTAGAACAATCACATTTACCACTAAAGATAGTTTTATTAGCAATCTTCCAGATCTGTCTCAAATGCATAATGTAATAAACAACAATGAAGATCTTGATGCTGTGACAGAAACCTTAAACAAAGCTTTTTCAGGTACCCTAGAAGTTGTCGCACCAATTACACTAAAGAAGATTAAGGGGAGAGCGCCAGCACCATGATATAATAACAAAATATCAGCTCTTAAAAAGGCAGCTACAAAAATGGAGCATAGATGGAGGAATACAAACTTAGAGGTATGGCATGATGCATGGAAAGAGTGTCCGCAAATACAAACAGTCTCTAAAAACGGCAAAAACGAACTACCTAAGCAAGCTGATTGGAGAAAATCAGAATAATCCGCTTTTTTTTTTTAATATTGTTGCAAATTTGACCAAAGACAAAGCGTTAACAGACAAAGATGCTAAACTACAGCACAGTAGTAATGATTTTATGAAATTCTTTGCAAATAGAATACAGCAAATTAGAGAAAATATCAAATCTATTCAACCAGCCTTGCCTCTGTCTAATAGCATTACGTACTACAGCACACCTCAAGTACTACTAGACTGCCATTTCATTGGATGAGCTCATAAAAATATTGAACTCATCAAAATCGTCAACCTGTATATTAGATCCTGTTCCCACAAAACTACTGAAAAAACTTTTTCTTGCAATGTCAGAACCAGTGCTCAATACTACAAATTCCTCATTAGAATTAGGCTATGTTCCAGCAGCCTTTAAAACGGCAGTTATTAGGCCACTCATTAAAAAGAAATCTCAACCAGAGAGAGCTGACTAACTTCAGACCAATTTCAAATCTCCCCTTTTTATCGAAAATACCGGAAAAAATAGTGTCTGGCCAACTCCAGACGTTCTTAGCAAAAAATAGCATATATGACAAATTTCAATCAGGATTTAGGCCCCACCATAGCACAGAAACAGCCTTGCTCAGAGTTACAAACGATCTCCTTTTAGCATCTGACCATGGTGAAACCTCCCTTCTTATAATACTGGATCTCAGTGCAGCTTTTGACACAATAGATCATAAAATTCTTGATAGACTGGAAAACTGTGTTGGCATTAGTGGCCAAGCATTAGCCTGGTTTAAATCCTATTTAACTGACCATTACCACTTTGCCTATGTTAACGAGAAAAAGTCTTGTTACTCGCAGGTAAAATATGGCGTGTCACAGGGTTCAGTTCTTGGTCCTATTGTTTTCTCATTATATGCGCTTCCTCTTGGAGATATTATTAAGAAATACGGCATCAGTTTTCATTGCTACGCTGACGATACCCAGCTTTACATTTCCTCAGAACCTGGCAAAAACCATTGTTTTTCTAGGCTAACAGACTGCATCAACAATATCAGAAAATGGATGACTAACAACTTCCATCTGTTTAACTCAAATAAGACAGAGGTTTTGATTATTGAACCCAATAGCTCTAAACTAGATATGACAGACCACAACATCCTTATTGAAGGTTGCGTTATTGTCCCAGCTTCCGCAGTTTAAGAACCTCGGTGTAATGCTAGATAAGAACCTGTCTTTCGATAGTCACATTTCCAATGTGTCGTACTGCATTCCTATACCTTAGAAACATTTCCAAGATACATGCTGTCTGTCTCAGATGCTAAGAAGCTTATCCACTCATTTATGACCTCAAAAATTGAATATTGTAACTCATTACTGGGGGGGGGGGTGTCATGCAAAACAAATAAACAAGCTTTAGCTAGATCAAAGAAATACAACCACATAAGCCCAATTCTAGCAACACTGCACTGGCTACCTGTTAAGTATCGCATACATTTTAAAATACTATTAATTACCTATAAAGTCCTACATGGTGTAGTGCCTTTGTATATTCATGAATTATTTTCAGAATACAATCAATTGCGGAACCTGCGCTCGCAAAACAGTAGCCTGTTAATAATTCCAAGAATTTTAAAAACGTCTACAGGCAGCAGATCTTTCTCCTACCTAGCACCAAAACTCTGGAATTACCCTCCCAGCAATGTTCGGGCTAGAGTTCAAGTCTAAACTAAAGACCCATCTCTTCAGACTTGCATTCACCTAATTCAACTACTGTCACACCTAGGCTGCAACAGTTAGGCTTAACTGGAACCGAGCACACTTCTCACCCATTTTACTACATGCCTTTCACATTCTATGTCAACGGCCCCTACGCTAATATAAGCCTGTTTTGTTTCCCTCTCTCTTCTTTCCTCCTCTCCCTCTCCCTCTCCTCTGAGGGACTCTGATAAATACAGATAAGGTTGAGTTTGATGCAACAACACTCACAACTGGCTGACTAAAGGAGGGGGTGACAACCATGGGAACTGTGAAAAAAAAATCAACAGCCACCATCACCTATTACACTAATGCTACTGTTAATCTCTATTCATATTCTTAGTATTGTATATTCTTAGTATACGTTATTCTGTCTATACCAGCAGTTTGATGTTATAGCTGCTCTCAGTCTCATTTTAATGTTGGCATCCTTGCCTAAACATCCCTTATTGTATTATGTCATCCATCAGGCTAACATAAATATAAATATAAAATAAATATAAAACCACCAGACCCAAATTAAAACTAGTTATTACTGTAATCCAATACTTAAATCATAACAGGCACTGATTGCGACGCTGTAAATCTATAAACCCTTGCACCAAAGTACTGATTGCAGCTGTAACACGTTCCTCCAAATGACCCTCCCAGTGAGCCTGGGTTCTCCCAAGGTTTTTTCTCCACATTTATCATTGAAGTTTGGGTTCCTTGCCACTGTTGCCATGTTGGAGGGCTCACTTGGAGACTGCGGATAATAGATATTGATACTCCATAGTAGTTATCTGACTTTGACATTGATAATTAGATATTGACATACTGTTGTTACTTGTATCATTTTGAATCATTCACAATTTGAATAGTGGTTTCAGGCTTTCGAGTGTGTATGCAAAGCCTACAAAATCTTATCAATTGAGAAACTGCAAAATACACCTATAGTTGAGATAGCCTTTTTTTAAAAATAATTTTGTGTCAAATATTTTTTTGGGCATACTTGTAATAATTACCCAGAGGGCATTTTTTTTATGTTTATGAAGGACATTTTTTCTTTTTAAATAAATGAAGCATATATTTAATATTCTTACATTTGATCAATAAATTCAGTTAGAATAAAATGCTATGGGGCTGTTACCTATCAAATTAAATCTTTTACACTAAAAACTTACAACTGCATTAAATAATGAGAAGGCTATATATATAATAATTAAAATTACATCAAATGCAAGATTATCTTGGCATAATGTGTAAAAAGCTTAAAAACAAGCAGAAAACTAATAGCAATTCAAAATGAACTTGAATTATGACATTGTAAGGACCACCCATTTGCCCAACGATGGAATCCAATGGTGTGGGTGAAGGTATCTCATGTGTGCTGCCTTTCCATAGCATTTCTACAAATTTCTTTAATTTGTTACAATTTAGTTTTATTGACCCTGTGGTTAGTTCCAATCTGACTCCAATTTTATATTAATTTTAGATTAATGATTCCAAATTATCTGTTGATCATAATTTAGATTTGATTATTTGAAGATTCCCATACTCTTAGTTATTCTTTCATTAGGGACCCAAGGTCGCACTGAGTCTCACGCCGGCCGATATATACGCGGATCTCACGATTACAAAACGGTCATTTTGATCTTACTCAGAGGTTGCCGGGTAAACTAATATTATTAAACCTGGCTGTTCCATACTTGCTCAGATCTAGTAACAGTTGTCTTAGTCACGGTCATGCAACTTGTTAAGACAGGTGATAAACAGAAACCTGGAGATCTTGGTTGATGTGCTCCTAGCTCCTTTCAACAAGTCCCCAGTATGATCACATCCTGACATTAATTTTGCGGTAACCTTGGACTCCTTCTAATCTACCAGTAATAACAATTTCTTAAGAACTTCCAATGTATCAAGAAAAAACTATTTATTTGCCAGGCAGGTTAAAACATCAATTTAGAGAAGTAAAAGACATCATATGAATTTGAATACAAAGAAAAACAATACATGATCAACAGAATAAAACAAGGTACAAAGTCTAAATCATACCTGGCAAATGAGACACACAGCAGCAGTTGTGTGGGAAGTTCTGATTACAGAATGCTTCCCTGAGTCTTTTGCCTAGCCACCTTATATACACAGATAAGACAAAGAGTCATAAATTTTGTGGTCAGTTCAGTATTTGGTTGGTCAGTTTCTCGTGACCTGAAAGACCCCTGTTGAGATAATCAGTACCCAGATGTCTTGAGAGAAGCACACCCATAATAGAAGTGTAGGTTTTCTATTAAGTTTTCTCCCTCTTAATAGAAGCAAGGAACCATAGCCTGGGAACAAGTATCAACTGGTAAATTCCAACAGAACTAGAAATGCTTTAATTTCCAATGCTTGCATATTGTTAGGAGAATTAGCATTAGCTTAGGCATTAGCTGTGGGTCCCTAGCATTATTGAACTGTTGCATTAAATTAGTGTCAAATTTTCCATTAAGAATGTATTCAGGAAAACAGCACTTTTGATCGTGTGGTATTGCTTTATGGTTCCTCAACATTTTGAGTTTTCACCGCAGCATGTTAACTTTGAGTTAAGCCATCATTTTTTTTACATCCTAAAGGAATCACGTTACTTTTCCCCTCCCTAAAATAAGCCGTGACACTCGTTCTGTAACAGAGAGAACATGACTTTCCCATACCAGCAAGTGGCAGTAGTCTGCATTTGGCATTCAAACAGGAAAACAGAAAGACCTAGAACTGTGGATATACAAAGCAAGCAGTGCTCATTACTGACAAATTTTTGTAGCTTTTTTCAATCACGTCAGCTAAATGGCACTGGCATTGTCAACCCTTGTTCGTCATTTTGAGGATCTTTGAAGAAAGAAACTGGTTGGAAGAAAACACTCTCTCATTGGTTTGCATTCATTATTCTATTTTTCTTTTGTGCACTCATTCGCTAAGCTGAACAGACAAACAGAGTTTTCCAACTAGCCCACAAGCTCCGCCACCAATTTGCCATGCAGAATCGGCTGAAAAACAGCTGACGGCATCTGACTAGAGCTAACAGTGCAGAATACACTGATTAAACGAAAGCTGACCGACACTCTAAAGAATGAAAAAGAAACCTCCAACCTCCATTGCCTGACAGACATGTCCCAGGCTTAACAGAACACTGAAAGTTGAGTCACTAGCCCTTCCAGAGAGACATTTACAGGATACTCCCCATTTTGAGTCTCGTGTCCAGAAAGGCAAAACCAACATCTGCAATAAGCTTAAACTCAAGTGAGCAAACTTCAAAGTACCTTAATCTGCATATTCCAGATTAAGGACCCTCTGCACCAACTTCAGGACCTCCTCTGCATGTTCCAGACTGTAAAGACCCTCCAGCATCCTACATTCTACAGCTTTGTGTTCAAGGCTGTTAAAAGGGGATCCAACTCTTCCCCCAAAGCAACACAGCCCAGTTTGACCAGTGGAAAGTGTTATCATCATCAGACTGTTCACGTAACCACAAGTGACATAAATCACACAAATAACCAAACTTCTTTCCAATGACCTTGGCATTAGTGTATTGTCATTGAATGTTGATCTGAGTTGCCTTTGACATTACATAGCTGATTATTAAGTTCAATTTTTCAGTTGTTTATTTAATTAGGAATAAGGTCTTCATTTTATTAGATTACAGAGAACAACAGTTAATCTATGTATTTGGAGTGCCACTCCAAAAGAACCTTTAAGACCAGTACAAAATATTAGTTATCCTCTGTTCAGGCAAGGAAGAATTAGTTATCCTCTGTTCAGGCAGGGAAGATTAACATTACGTGTTAATATTTGTTACCCTCTGTTTTCAGCAGAGAAGAATTGGTTACCCTCTGTTTTGGCAGGGAAGAATAGCGTAGTAATTCGTGTTGTCCTCTGCTTTGCCAAGGACGGTTAACAATAGTTAAAATCTGTGTTAACAAGTGCACCCTCTGTTGATCAGAGAAGTTTTAGTGTTTTGATTGTGTTGTAGCGAAAATGTGTTTAAGGGAAATTAATACTGAGGCTTGTTCAATGATAGTTATGTCATATATGAACAGGTTTACTCTGAATTAATGTTAATATGTTCTCCACCATTTCCTGTGTAAGGGAAACATATATACATATGCACATAAACATATACACACACATTTGTGTACTTGTGTAATTGATTTAACACTCTTGTAGAGCATGTAGCAAAGATCAGCAGAATTAGGGACTCCAGATTATAAGCATGAACCAGCACCACAATTATGTAGCAAATCGAATGTCAAATCAATGAAACAGTGTTGTTTATAACACCATTTCATTTGTGGAACGAAACTCAAAGGAAAACACATATAATTAATCGTCATTAAATATACATATTTTGTAGTACCTGATCAGCAGGAATGATGACAATAATCAGCTTATGCATTCGTCCAGCGAGTACATGCGATCTTATTGGATCTAATAAACATTATTTGTCTGGCCTTGAAAACAACGCTTCTCTGCTTTAACAGGTCTTTAGAGCCGATAGAAAGATTGAACAGTTTAAGTGACCTTATTTGTGAGCATTAAACGCAGCAACAATCAAGGGTGGATACACATGGGTGTTTATTAAACTACACTACAGGGGAACATGTAACATATAACTAGACATAAACCTACACACATTAGCCAAAAGTAAGGAGAGCAAGGAGAGAGAGAGACAGAGAGTGAGAGGATGTTAAGTCTGTGCAAGTCAAATCAGCTAAGCATTCTGAATGAATCACCAGTAGAATCACCTTAATAAAGGGGCACAACTTAGCGCAGCTATTCTATGTGTATAGAATATGGATACTTGCATTGAGCTCTAGCGCAGAGTGTGAATCCAAATGCGCATGGAGAGAGTGGATGGAGTTGTGATGGAGTTCATCAAAGTTAGCTGAAGTGATGTCCAGAGTCTGTCTCAGATGGACTGAGCCAGAAGCTGGACCGAAGATTCTTGCAAGAAGACGAAGACCAAGAACGAAGACTATGACTAAGATAAGACTAAAGGACAAGACTAGACAAGACTAAGGTGTTGGCGGTCATTTTTAAGTTCAGCTCGGTCACACCCAGTGAAACTTAAACAACCAATAGGTGTTAAGCAGGCAACGTTTCTTTGTCTCACTCAACACCTTATTTGCATGTTTTATGGCACATTTGCAAATATTAATCCAGGTTATTGTAAAAAGACTACCTGTTATGGTTATACAGCATACATAGTCTGATGGGAAATTAGAAGATGATCTGTTAGATATTAAATATGACAGAGTTTGAACACAATTAAGTTGTGATTCATCCTAATGCATGAATGCAAAAAAAATATCAATCCAAACTTGCATACCTATCTACAGAGTTACAGTAAAGATACATAGTTTTGTAGCCAGCATACCATGGGAATGTATACAACTATATACAGTTAAGTTGTAAGTTAGAAAGAGTTCTTCCTTTGGATAGAAGTGTTCTTTCTTGGGCCACCTGGGGTTACTGGAACTCCATGTGATGCCCATGGAATTCTTTTGAAGCTTGTGCAGGGTGTCATAAACTGTCCTGGTATCAGAGGTTGCTGATAGCAATCTGGAGGGGAGGTTTACCTCCAGACTCTCTGGAGCCCAGGGTCTTTCAAGCCCCCACACTAGGTTTGTATGTCTTAAGTAAAAAGGGGTATTTTATGATCCATACATGATACAAATATTGGGCCATGCCAGACACTACAGTGTGATGATAACAAAAACTTTCAAAATGTTTAGAAAGAATGCTAGACTGATCCCCACAACTGAAAAGGTGGTCTCGCGACTACTTTGTGGTCAGATAGCAAATTCAAATTACTGTTAGGAGTGCAAATGAACCTAATAGTCACTGAGAAGTTAGACAAGAACTAACTCAGAAATATAAGATCCATCCAGACAAGACATGGTCTGTAGATGAGTGCAAAAATGAAATGTGGAAGGCATTATCTGCTGCCAGAGAGAATTTGGTTTAGCGCTAGCTACACAACAGTCCCAGTGTAACTCAGAACTAGAGGAACAGATCAAAGGGCTTAATGCTAGAATATCCTCTTCAACAAAGAAATTGAACCGCAACAAAACTGCAGCAAAAACTGATGTGGAAGAAATTAGTCAGCGTGATAGTTTTCCTGACTTACAAGCTTTCTCTGAAACAGATGTAGCCATCCAATCAGTAACTGATGTACCTGTAGATTCAGTGAAGGTATGTGGCTCTAGGAGATCTCAGGGAATTGAGGGAATTGAAAGTGTTCCTCCCAACTCTTCTGCTGTCCAAATACAAACTGTTGCCAAAGCACTAGAACCTAAAGATATAGAGAGACTATCCCAGAGCTTACCCTCAGCGTCTCTACGCATGTCATTAACAGAAGCCACACAGCTGATGTCACAAATTCTGAATTCAACTGAATCTAAATTCAACAGTTTTGAGTCTGCTATTTCTTCTAAACTACAACATGCCAGTAAAAGTAATTTAAGAGACAGTGTTTTGAATATTCTAAAGAATATCATGGTACCCAAAATAGACTGGTCCAGAATCACTCACTGTGTACTAAAGAAAGAAGAAACTGTGAGTGAATACACCGAAAGGTTTTGTCAGTCAGCTGTAAGTTATAGTGGAGTAGTTGATAATCCTGAAAGTGTGCTAGATGACAAGGGACCCCTAGACCACATCTGGGCATATGGCCTTGTAGCAGAATACAGAAAAGCCTTGCCGTATATCTAACTTAAAGAGATGCGGATGTTAAGGCAAAAGTAAGAGTAGCAGCAGCTACGTTTAAAAGGCAAATGCAACCACTGTGGCAAATTAGGACATTGGAAGAAAGAGTGTAGCAAGAAGATGCAAGACAGTAGAAGAAATATTATGCATAATTCTGCTCCTTCTCAGCCCGCCTACAACCCTGAACTAGTTCCACCAGTGTCCACTGAAACTTTAGGACAGCTCGCTCAGGCTAACGCTAAGAGCGCAACATGAACAGGAAAAAAACAAATAGTTGGGGCTGTGAGTAGCTACCTTTCTCTAGTGATCCATCACAATGACATTTTTGTGAAAGGTAGCATACAAGAGAAAGAGATTGACTTTTTCTTGATACAGGTGTAGAAATTACAGTAATTCCTACAAAATTGGCTAAAGGTTTAAACATCCTATACAAGAAAACTAAACTTTGTTTAACTGGTGTAATAGGTGAAGATTCTGTTTGTATGAAACCCCGCCCATAGAGGTACAATTAGGCCAGAAAACTCTGACTACAAAATTGCTATGTGCTCCATTAAATACAGGTGCTATTCTAGGCATGGATCTACTGAGACAAGTACATCTAACTTTAGACATGTCCTCAGAATCTGCTAGCATAATAATTGCCTCAGTACAAGTTTCTACCAATAATACAACCACTCCTAAGTATGCCTTTCTACAGAATCATCCAATTTGGGCTAAGGACAAGGATGATTGCGGGTTTGACAGGCGTAGAACAAGTCAAATTGACAGGAACTCTACCTCCTGTTACAAAACAACATCCAATCAGTAAGGATGCTATACAGGGAATCAAGCCTATTGTGGAAAATCTGCTGAAGCAAGGAGTGCTAGTTAAAACCAACAGTCCCTGTAACTCACCCATATGGCCCATCAAGAAATCCAATGGGACATGGAGACTCAACATAGATTGGCTACAGAGTAGCCAATAAACATACTGATAAAACCACCCCCCCAGTAGCAGATCCATTCTACAATTTATAATGTCAAGCACCAGCATTAGGAATTTCACAATATTATAGGTCATTTGTGCTTCATGTCCATGAACACTTAGGCTTTATGACTGCATGTCTAATGCAAATTCATGGGGGCAGTTTACGCCCAATTTATTACCATTCTGGTAAACTTGACATAGTCGCTCAAGGTATGGGCCCATGTCTTAGAGCAATGCAAGCAGTTCATCTAACTCAGGCTTCATCAGGAATGGTGTTAGGACAGACTGTAAATGTAAGATACCCTCATGCAGTGTCCGCACTAATAAATCAAGCAAAAGACATTTACATTTAGTTATTTAGCAGACACTTTTATCAAAAGTGACTTACAAAAGGACGAGAGCATTGAACATTTTGCCTTGCGAGCCGACAAGCCAAGTCTACATAGCTACATTTACAAGCGGACATTGTATTGTATTTTTTTTTTGAGGATAGGATACAGCATTTCTGTCACCTCCTCTCATTGGGGAAATTGGTTAAGAGCCCCGAACATTGTTTTACAGCGTACGTCAGTCATGAACCCATCCTCATGTATGATGTCTGCAATGACTGAAGTTGTGTTAGAGGATGGAGGAGAAATAACTCACGATTGTGTTATGCTTACATATGCACTTATGAGTGAAGTAACAGAAACTCCCATAGAGAATGCAGAACTGGAGTTGTTTGTTGATAGTGCAGCTCAAGTCATTGAATGTAACAGACGAGCAGGTTAAGCAGTAACTTTCATCACTGAAGTAGTAGCTTCAGGTCATCTTCCAGATCATTTTTCAGCTCAAGCTGTAGAACTAGTAGTCTTAACTAGAGAATGCACGCTAGCTTCAGGATCGGTTGCAAATATCTACACTGATTCCAGGTATGCTTTTGGGGTAATTCATGATTTTGGTGTCATTTGGCAAAGTAGACAGCTTCTAACCTCTGCTGGAACCCCCATTAAGCATGCTGGATTAGTGAAAGATCTAATGTTTGCCATGAAACTTCTAAAGAAATTAGCGGTGATCAAAGTAAAAGCACATCTCACAACTAATGTGAGGAAGCTAATACTCTTGCTGATGTAACTGCTAAAAAGGCATGTTGCCATGCAACTCTACAAGTGTGTTCAAGTACAGCACAGAAGACAATCTGGCCTCCTGAAACAATCATTAATCTGTACAAAGACGTTCCTGTATATGAAGCATGGACATGGTTAGACAAAGGAGCCACAGTGGATTCATCTGGCTGCTGGACCAAAGGGGGAAAGTATGTCGCTCCCGAATCACTGCTGCAATATTTGGCTCAACAAATACACAATTTGGGTCACAGTGGTCGAGCAACGATGAATCACAGGCTCTCAAATCAATGGTGGAATCCAAAATTCATGCAAAATGCATCAGGAAGGAGTACCATGGGTAGAAGCACTGCCAGCGGTACTGTGTGGTATGAGAGCATCACCTAAAAGATCGGTAGGACTGAGCCCTCATGAGATTATTACTGGACGCCCAATGCAGATGCCAGGTGTGATTGATCTTAGAAATGCTGATGTACATTGCCTCAGATGCCCTGATCACTTACTGTAAAAACCTCACAAAGGCAGTACAGAATGCCAGAGAGAGTCCACCAGAAGGTGGACATACAATCATCCCAGGTCAATGGGTCATGATAAAGTCATTCGGAAATAAGCCGTTAGAACCTAAATGGCACAGACCACATCAAGTGATGTCGATTACAGCGGCTGCAGTGTTGTGTCAGGGAAGGAAAACCTGGACTCATGTGTCACACTGTAAAGTTGTTCCCCCACCTACAGGGATAGGATAGGACACATGGACCAGTGAGGAGCCCAGGGAAGAGCCGAATGCAACAGGCTTCGGGGGCCAGCCCTGCAGTGAAGACTCCCTCATAGGCCTTCCCCATCCATTAGTCCATCCCTACCTCACTGTTCTTTAGGTGTCACAGGAATTAAGAAATAGGGAAAGAAGGAACAACAATAGCAGACTCAGCTTGAACAAAGGATACAACCCTAGGGCTTGTGATCTTTTACAACAAATACTGCTCTGTCGCCCTTTGTTTTCTTTCTTACTCTGTGCAGATACCACTTGATGGCTGTCCCGAAACCAATACGCACCGACCTCACCTGCGTATGAAGCCACAAGCTCTATCACATATGCATTTGAATTACACTGTTATGCTGATGAGATCAGGGCTGGGGAAATGCCAGTAATAGGCTGATTCCTGTACTGCATTTGCATGCTTTGTCTTCACCTCTATGTATCCCTCCCACTTGAAAGGTATAAAACTCTACTGTGCTGAGCTATAGTCAGACTTGGATGACTGCGGCAACACACACCGAGTGCTCAATAAAGAGTAACTTCTGCTTGAAAGATATCCCAACGTCTCCTGGTCTCTGCTTCAACGAGGAAAAAGTTACACTACACTACTATAAACCTAGTATGCCTAATTAATCTTATTAATATACATCTCACACATTATTTGCAATAACATCAGGTATTCTTTGTTGAACATGTCTGACATTTGTTCTGTTTTATTATTATTATTATTTTTTTATTACATGTAAACTTGCTTTGAAGCAATGTAACGTTGTAAAAAGCACTATAAATAAAACTGAATATCTTCCATCTTTACTATTTTACTTTTTACCTTTAATTTTAGCACTATTTAGTAGTTAGGGCTCCTATTGGAATTGTTAATATTCTTCTTCCTCCCCAATGGAAGTTTAGGGCAGCTTCATGAACCGTACATAGGAAAATTATTAAATTTGAACTTGCAGTGGTCCTCAATAGTAGACTTTGGGGTCTCTAGAACCAACTCTGCAACACCACCACCATTTAAAAAACTCAGAATTTCTTACCACAATACTGGAAAAAACCCCGAATACTGAATCAGATACTGAAACAATCTAATGCCTCTCATCATGATCATCACATTCTTTAAATTGTCTCATGTGATCTTTGGACTGAGCCACACAGAAATGACTGAACAAAATGTTTATTAATTTTATGTTCAGGTTGAATTTTTTGGTTTTTGTGGTTCATTCTGTGTTTGTTCTCATCTGAAGTTTTGTTTCTTCTGGGTCAGCATTGTGCTTCAATCCCCTTCAGGGCCTTGGCCCTACATCGCTGCTTGCAGCTATGTCTTGATTATTCTTGTAAATCTATATTATAACTATGTCTTCCTTTTGTTGATAACACAATAAGAGGCTCTACAAAACAAGTCTGACACACACACACACGCATGCACGCACCACCCTTGTGTGTGTGTGACGTTCGCTTGAGGTGACATGGCCAAAACTCATAACACCTCTAATGTCTTGTGTACGGAATCCTACACAATTGGTACCTCATGTGAAGATCAATACAGATGAAATAAAAAGCAGAATGAACTGCTTGTAAATTCATAAAAATGGATGGCACAACACACCTTTCAGCTGATGTGCCATGAGGCTATAATGCTCATGCTAGATACTACGACTTTCAACAGCAGTTAAACCTGCAGTGACACCACAGGTGTCAAGTGACAGGTGACGCAATGAGTAAGGGAAGTTTAAAATTGTATTTTAGACTGCCTTTAAACTGCATAGTTTGAAACTGCCTGTTTTCTCCATCACAAACATGTTTTAACCAATCACATTAATGAGTGCACCAAGTGCATAAGGTAGTCTAAAATAGTGTGAATTAGTGGAGGTGATACAAAATTATGCAAATTACTCAGATACCAAGTAAAGCAAAGGTGTAATTACATTCAAGCTTTTTAAAGACTATGATAAAGGGAAAAAAAAGGAATTATTTTTACTGGAACAAACATTTACATGTCATTTGATGACCAAAGATGATTTTTAAGGGATAAACGATTTTTATAACGATTTTTTAAGGGTTTTTTGGCATAAAAGTCATATGAAAGGCACGGCTTGAGTCGTGGAGCACATTATAAAACTTTAGGGGCAGAAATAACAGTGCACCGTCTGTATTACTTTTATTAATTATGCAATAAAACTTTGTATGCTCCATATATGTCTTGCTCATTGCATGTTCACCAACTTATTTTTATTATTATTTTGGTCTCAAGAAGGCCTTTATGCTAACTAGTTCATAACATGAAGGGACAGCACTGGTTCAGCGCAGCAAAAGCGTTATTGTTGTATTATCATTTCTTTGATATGCTCAACTTATATTTTAACACAAAAACTCTAAATATGCAGATATATACTCTATATAAATATTATATGCAGAAATATTACAGTAAATATTGTCAAGATCATGAAAAACGAACTCAGCTGCAGACAGCATAAGAACAGAAAAAGTCTTTATTTTCTATAAATCAAAACAAGAACCCACGAGGGGGCAACAACGAGAAACAAAACAGGCTTTAAATGGAACTGAAAACTCTCCAAAAACCAGAGAAGAAAAACAAAACAAAAAACACAGAACAAGGACATAGCAAAAACACGGATCAGAACACGGCAAGAAAGAGACTGGCCTCGAAACGTTAGAAACGTGAGGGAATCTGGAAAGCAGGAAAACAAACTGGCACAAGACAGAAAACACACAGGCATTAAATAGGTAAAAAACAAAGCGGGGGCAAAGACAAACAGGTGAGAGGAATAAACCGAAAACAAGACCAACAAGGAAACAAGGGGGCGGGGCAAAGACGCTGGACCAGAGAGCACATGGCGAATGTAAATGAGGTCATGTGCTTCCACAGAAAACGAGGACCCAGAGCATGAGTTTAGATCCTGAATCCAAAAAACAAGAACCAAGAGTAGGATGAGTCAGGATCCAAACAACATGCTCTGACATAGAACACAGGGGCAAATATAAGATCCTGACAAATATAGCATTTTTTACATTTGGTTTTACATTTTATGAATAGTGAAAAAATTTAACAGATTGAAATACAAAAGCGAGCTACTCACTGTAAAGTTAAATTTATGCTTATGCAAACATTATGCTTAAAGGGACTTTTGTTTAAACCTCTATCGACTCACAGCATCCAGGTAACGTAGCAATACCCAATGACAGTGAGCTCTCATGCTATGTTCAATGTACACACCCACTGTTATGACAGGCTACTACATTTTTATAGAATATCAATATAGTAGAAACGATGATCAAAGCAGTATATGTTAGAGCCAGAAACTGAACCTCAAACTGCTTTTTTGCAAGGCACTGAAAAGACACAAGATACACAGAAAAACAACTGAAAAAGCATCAAAGTAGAACAAAAAACATTGTGTAAACAGCTAGTGCAAGTTTAAAGCAGTGACAAGCATGCAATCCACCTGCTAAGATTGTGTAAAGCACCTGTGATTGTCCACCACCCACAGAAATGGCCAACAAGTCTAAACAAGCTTTTCTGCACAGACCAATCATTATAGCTCTTAATATATCATCAGAAGCCACGGTTATTAACTTTGTGTTACTTGTATCTGCTTTTTTGACTTTCAAAGAGATGGTACCAGTAAACTTTTCTACAAAATTCTACACACAGAAAAATTAAATGTGTGAAAAAAGTGTGAAAAGTAGTGTTGTCACAATACCCAAGTGAAATATTTCAATACCATGCTAAAAACTAAAACCTTTACCTTGCATCAGCAAACATAAACTTTTTAATTTGATATTAGAAAGAGATTAACAAATTAATTTGTTAATGCTAGTTTATACCAATACAGTTGTTCATTGTTTGTTCCCATCAGTTCTTTGTGTACTAACAAATGTTAACACTGGACTTGTATTAGTAAATATAGATGTTAATATTAACTAAGATTAATAAATGCTGTAGAAGTATTGCTACTTCGTTATCTAATGTAAACATGGAACCTCATTGTAGTTGTTATTGTGTAAGTGTCCCTATATACAATATATTTTCACAGCTGGCAAGCTACAGGTTTGACATATTTAAAGGCATGAACATCATGTGGGTTAATGTTATCAGTCACATTGGCTACCTGTCACTCTTTAAAATCTTTGAAGGGTCGGGATGTCTGTTGGAAAAAAGCTTTGCTAAGCTGGCCACGTTGTGACAGGTGAGTGAATGAGGAGGGGCAGTTTCCGTTCCAGTACGAGCGCTGACAGCCCAGCGGTCGCCTGGAAGCACTGATGTTTTCGGAGGCAAAATTTTAAATTAGGCAATGTTTTTGTAAATCAACCACATTCCCACTTTCACTCTTAAAACTTCATTTTGTGACACAAACAAAATGTTTGTGACACAAACAAAATGTTTGTGACACATAGTATTTTGAACATTATGTGGGTTATCTCAGTTATTGTTGAGGCAAAATGCATGTTGGGATACCAGGCTGTCTCAAGTCCATACACGTCACCTCCTGATGCATCCTCAATAAAAGGAGCAAGAACATCTGGGGATTTAATGTGAACTTAGCTAGATGTGAACTTTGAACTGGAACAGTACTTGGCAGTGACTGATGACGTTTCACAAGTCCACAAGAACAAACAATAACCCATATTGAGAAACTTGTGACTACAGGGAGTGCTGCACATGCTCACACACACTGCGCTGTTGTACTGCCAGTTAAAATGTGACTGTAGGAACAATGAACTCAATAAGGACAGAATTTTGCATCCTTTCACTGACAAAATGATTTTTTGTTTTCTTAAAAACACTCTCAATTAACAACTTCGTAATTGCTTTTCTATATGTTAAAATCAATGGATAAATGTATTTTTATACATATACTTACATTAGCAGAAGCTCTACTCCAAAAAGAGCGTACAGGATTGTTGATGCACTCTATCCAACCAGGGCAACCTGTGGTGAATGTTTCTGATGAAAGAAAACATTTCATAAGCCATTGACTAATTTATCTAAAGACAAATATTTAAGAAGAATGATGCATTATTTGTTATTATTTGTTAAAACACTGTGAGTGTGTATTATAATAAAGGCTGTAAACCTAACCTTTACTTCCATTTTTGCTGCACCAGGTAAGCCCATCAAACATAAAGCCTACCAATGTATCTTCTAAAGTCTTCAAACAATCCCGGCCTTTTGTAAATGCATGGACCATGTCCTTTGTTCTGCTCCAGAACAGGTTCTGTACATAAGTGTGATGAATGCCACCTATACGCAAGCATGTGTTCAGGTGTAATATAAATGTGCATCACTCACTTCATTGCAAGGTATTTTTTGTTGAACTGAATTTATCAAAGGATTATAAGCCTCAGGAGGGACTTTGCATGGATCCTTTCCTACGTACGCTTCTTCAAATACTCTCCATATATGTTCACAGTCATTACCACTGAAAAGAACAAACACACCTGTTACTTATACAAGCTACTTTTGTTGGAAGTACCTGAATTTCTTCATTCATTACTCATACACTGTGGTCTGATCATCCACTAAGTCACTACACATTGTGTTTGTGCAGACAAAGTAATAATGCACAAACAGTTGTGCTTTATAATTTTGCCCAAAGTTCATAACAGAATTTCCTGGCTAAACATTTGTTCACATGTGAATAGGCACAAGTTTATCACAGAAAGGCCATGAAAATTTTCCAAATAGTGTTACTGTCTAATTATGAGTATAATCATGTATATTTATTATGTATAAATATGCGTAGGCATAAACCTCTGTGTTAACAACTTGTTGGGGGTTTTCTTTTTAATTAAAAAGGGGCAGCTGTGACAGAGTCACACTTGTAACCAGAAGGACCTGTGAATGCAAATATGATGGCTTGGTTGAGATCTGATCAATGCACCCACAATTACCTATGTAACAAGACCCACAGGTTGGATAACATTCCAAACACAAACATGTTAACACTTGTCTTTTTAATGTGTTTGTGGATAATATCCAGATACAGCTCACATGTTTATGGCAAGTGTAAGACCCTAACCCCCTCTGCTGTGTAAAGTTGATGTTGCATGTCCAATGCTTTACTGGCAACTTCACCCTGTTTGAATCTGCCACAGTTTTAATTTTAAGAGTTACTGTGGATAAATTGATTTGTTTTTAAGTCATCAATTTCTTTATTAACATGATAAAAGGAGTAAATAATACAAGTAATCGAGCATTTGTGGCATTAACAAGCATGCATCCTGAAGACTAAGCTAAATAAAATAATCACCAAGCCATGGATCAGTGGTTTTCAAGCAAGTCCTGATTTAACTCTTTGGTGTCCGATAAAGTAATCCTAAAAACCTTGATCACGTTTGACTTTGAAGCTAAACTATGCATATTGCCTCGAGGCCTCTCAAACAGATACGCTGAATTAAATCGTGGGTCTCCTGAAAACCTTGCGCAACCATGGCGTTTAGAGCGCCCGACTCTCGTGCCAGGTTAATCTTCGATTCGAATCCTGGTAAGAGCATTAGAGAACATCAGTAGGTTTTTTATAGTTAAACTAAAACGGTTATTCACAACACCGGTTCTTCAAAAACACTGACATTTTTTTTCTAAGAATCTAACAACACGAATGCATTAACTGCTCTAATCGCAAAGTAAATTGTGGATATGAAGCTTACGTTTTAAGTGATGTTTGGTTGCCGCAACAGAAAGTTAGTTTATTGACATCACTAAGAACTCAATAGCTCTTAATAATTAATGATTGTATTTTAATCACAGTCATAATCACATAAATAACGGTTAGATATTAGGTTTGTATTGGATATTGTATTGGAATTACTTTCTTGTATAGATGATTATTATATGGATGAATTCCTTACCTCGAGGCAGATGTGTTGGTGCCCACATATCTCTGGCATCTGCTCAAAATCGTTTCCTTCAGGCCATGTTTTGTTTTTAGCGTGTATCCTAACACAACAGTCAAAATAACCGCAAACGCGAGAATGGTAACTGTACCGAACAGCAGATACAGATTTCTTTTATGTTTTCCACCTGAACTCCTCACAGTTCCCTCATAATCCATGTTTCTTCAGCGCGTGCGTCCACTGTCGTACAAAGTGGGTGACGTTTCTGTGTTGAGCGCCTGTGACGTCATAAAGAAATGGCCGAGGTTCTACATGGCGGTGTGTCATGAGTCTGAGCTTGACAGAATTTATTATGTTGGCTTGACATTTGTTGTTATGTTGGCATGTATTTAAACTTAATATTAGCGGTCCTTGCGAAGCAAAGCATTGCTTTAACTCTCTTGCATACTTATTAGTGATGCTTGCTAAGCAAAGCATGTAATAGCATCTTCTTAAAATGTCTTTGTATCATGCTAATTAATGTTAAAATGTGTTAACTTTGTTTAAAATATTTTAGTGTCATCCTAAAACATGCTAATATCATGCTAGATAACAACACACTTACACGTTACCATCGTGTAGAAGAATGTCAGACCTAAAGTAATTCAAAGTATACACTTTCAGGCTTTCAAGCCAACAAAAGTTTGTCCTCAAACTTTACTATCTAGTTTGGAGTTTAGTACTATTCCTCTGTAAAAAAAAAAAAGCATTTACAGTGTTTTCCTTAAAAGCCATGATGTTAACTGCCCTTTCATAATTGAATTTCGTCATAGTAATACCATGTTCTTGCTTTTTATTTATTTTAGAATGACCAACAAAGTGAGGAATGGCTGTTACAATGCCAACTTTTAAGTGTTAACCCTTTTAAGCCTGCAGTCAATTGACTGCTGAAGTATTTACCACTGTTCTCCCATTGTAAATATGTTTCTGAGTCAATATAGATGACTAGTACGACTACTGGTGTACACTTACTTACACTCACTTACGACTACTAGTGGCTGGTCAGCAAACCCTCTAAATATTTACATAAAAACTAGTTTTATGCATGACTTCTCTGGGTAAAACCTGGACATTGGTCCACTGTTTACCTTTAACATATAAAAGTTCTCTTATACTGTTCATCTTGTCGGATGCATTCCTGTAAATGTATCTTTGTAGACTAGGCTTATTGTTGGCTCTTACAGAAAAATATTACATGCTGCCTCAAATGTAAGTCACTCTGCATAAAAGTGTCTGCTAAATGAATCAATATAAATGGAATCAAATCCGTTTAACAGATTAGACATCATATAGGGTAAAGATCTGCCTAATCTAAGACCTGTAATATAGTGTTGGGTAGCAGTCCAGTTAATAATACTCTAGAAATGGCTTTCCTCTTCAATTAATAGATTGCTGGAACATTTTTGACAGGTTGCCCATCTAGGATTCTTCATACACTGCAGGATTATTAGTGTCCTGTTAAGAAAAAAATACAGGGAAAACAGTTTAAGTTTCCAGTTTACCACTTTGAAACTGGCTTTATGTTGTACTGCCTGAGACAGATCAGACACACAATAAGTAGATATATTTCATTAATTTAACTTCAACTGTTTCACCCCAGAAAAGTAGGCTACTAGGTATTTCATGAATGACCTGAACTTCCTGAACTACAAATGACCACATGCATGAGATCTTAGTTCTTATAAACTTCCGCAATTATATAAGCCAGCTGGAAAATTTTCAGTAAAATGTCACTTGTTGGCTGATTATAGCAACTCATAGCAGAGCATTAAGATGAGACAACCCAAAGAAATGTAGAGATTTAGCCCCATTTTATATATTATAAATTATATGATTATATATAAAGCTGCTTTGAAGCAATGTAACTGTAATGACGAGTGTGGCACATGGGGATCCATTTGCAGCTTTTATTCAAGAAACAGACAGGCAAGGTCGGGCAACAGAGGTAGGCAGAAGAGCAAACGTGATACAGGCGTGGGTCGAGGCAGGCAGCAAACAATCAAAGGAACCAGATAAACAATCCAAACAGTAACAGGTAATCCAAAGTATGTATAATAAATGCTCAGTAATGTCACCGGGCAAAACAAGACTTAGCAATGGGTTACACAGAACTAGGGGTTTATACACACAGAGCTGATGGAGAACAAGTGAGAGTGCAATCAGGAACGAGGACGTGATCAAACCCAGGTATGGGACATTATGGGAAATGTAGTCCGTATTATCGTTAATACTCAGGAGACGACTCCTTCTGGTGGTGTGGAGGAGGTGGAGCAGGGACCTCCTCCGTAACAGTAACATTGTAAAAAACATTACATAAATTAAATTAAATTGAATTCCAAATCACATGTGGACCATGTTTGGTAACTATGAGCTGCATTTTTGATTTTCTGAACATTAAAGCTGCAATCCTGTAAGAAATTGCAGACAAATTTTACTAGAAGGTAGATATTAGGACAAGCATTTCCAAAAAGGTTTAATTATCATACAGACATGTTGGCCATATGTGCATAAGGCACATAGTCATAATAGTGATTTAATTAAAGTAAGGAAGCAGTGGAGAGACTTCAAAAATCAGCTTTGATCAAAGGGATACGTGACTGTAATTTACATTCAGAAAGATATTTGGTCAGACGATAATATCACCCTACCATTTGGGATATCACCTATAAGAATAGGTGATATGTGAGAAAGGAAAGTGATCATTTTTATCACAACCCTCAATTTACATTTAAAAGGAAACTTAATTTGCATTACGGGCAAGAAACAGATTTCCTCAACAGTATAAAAGGGTCATGTTTGACTGTTCATTTTGACTCCCCCGAACCTCAAGTGCTTCATGTACATTGTCACTGCAATGTTTCAATAAACCTCATTGTTGAGACCTCAGATTTCCTCATCATTTTATTCTTACAATCCATAACCTTTTTGTTAAAAATGATTAAATATCCATTTTTGAGAAAGTACATAACAGATCAGTGTTCAAAACACTCTCCTTACCTTCCCCCAATTCACAGTGGTAAGCTTATAATATGACTTAGAATTTGAGTTATCGGGTCAGATTTTCAGTGAAATGTCAATTTGGCTTTATTTGACTTCAGCAGTATGTAAAGTAACCTGCAACTTAATATTTCAAAAAGAGATGGCGATAGAGAGGAAAAAGATTACAGCTTTAATGTGCATTATATTTTGATAAATTTGCTTCATATGAATATTTTAAAACTCCTGAAGTTTCCACGTCAATATCCAATCAAACTCCAGATGTGATAGTACCATATTTGTATGTGTATTCTATAATAATATGTGTTTAGTCTAATTAATAGACAAGTTTTGTTTGTATCACACATAATGTGGTAGTTTATGCTCATATTCAGAGGTCCCTAATCATGCTGTCTGTGCTACCTGTACATGCTCTATAAAATTTATTAAAAGTCAAAAATGTATTTAAAAGTATTAAAATTTCCCTTCTGGAATAATATTTGTTTCTCTTACACTGGGAAATTTCCCTCACTTGGTTGAAATTTCCACAGCTTTAGGACATAACAGTCAAAAGTAGCAGATATGGTTTATTAAAAGGTGTAATTTGGTATCTCTGTAGACTGGTAAGCACCACTCGAAAAAGCAGTGCTACAAAGAACATTCACAACAGAGTCCGCTCTCTAGACTTCATTATTTGGTTCAAATTAAAACATGTTTCAGGGACCAGAGTATTAACTTATGATTTAATATTTATGGTCATATTATAGATATTTAAGGTCAAATTATAGATATTTAAGAAATACATTTACAAAAATTATACATTGGTTTACATCTGTGCATCAGATCCAAAATTTTCTCCTTCAGGTGCAATCAATCATCTGCTCCGAACGAAGAAAACTAGAAGTAGCAATACTTTGCAAGGCTATGGTGGCACAACATGGCTTATAAAACATAACTGCTGTTCATGACTGCAGTAGGCACAAAGATATTGTCCTAGTACTTGGTTTAGTCTCTTAACCTGTCTGTTAGCCTGGCGGTGATAGCCAGAAATTAAACATTAATGTAAAGTAGTTTGCAGAAAGCTTGCCGTATCCTTGTTGTCAGACACTGTATCAGACTGTGGACCCTGATAACACATTTAATGTACATATGACAAACAGGCTGGAAAATGAATTGTGCAGTTTCCATGGCTATGGGCAGGCCCTTAAGGGGAATTAGTCGACATGATTTAGAAAATTGATCTATAATTACTAGAACCAGGGGTGATGTGGGATGGGTAAAGGTTCTAGGAGACTGAATGGGAGTTCCCTGGGAGTCTTGGACTGAGCACAGACACTGCAGGCTTTGACATAAATGGTGTAGTGTCTGGCATGGCCTAATATTTGGATCATGTGGGGATCATAAAATACCCTCTTTACTTAAGACTTCCAAACCCAGCATGGGGGTGAAGGACCCCAGGCTCCAGAGAGTCTGGAAGCAAACTTCTCTTACAGATGGCTATCAGCACCTCTGACACCCACAGGACAGTTTATGACACACTGCCCCAGCTCCAAAGGAATTCCATGGGCAGGAGTAACGCCACACTGCCCAAGAGAGACTAAAAAACATTCCAATAAACCAAAGGAAGGACTCTCTTTAACTCACAACTAAACTGTCCTAAACTGTAGATATTTGTATATTTTCCCATTGTATGTTGGCTACCATACTATTTATCTTAACTGTACCTCTGTAGATAGTTATGCAGGTTTGGACTGATGTTCTGTTTGTATTCATGCATTTGGATGAATCACAACATAATGTATTTCAAAGTCAGTCATATTTAGTATCTAACAGATCGTCTTCTAATTTCCCATCAGACTATATATGTTGTGTAACCATAACAGGCATTATAGTCTTTCTACAATAACCTGGATTAATATTTGCGAATGTGCCATCTGGCCATAAAACACGCAAATAAAGTGTTAAGTGAGACAAAGAAACTTTTGCCTGCTAAACACCTATTGGTTGTTTTGGTTTCACTGGGCGTGACCGGTGTGAAGTTAAAAATGACCACCAATGCTCTTAGTCTTTCTTCACTTAGCTTTAAGTTCTTGCCCTTAACTCTTGGTGTCTTCCGCTCTTTAATCAAGGATCTTCGGCACTGGCACCCCTCCCCCACCGGGGACTCTTTCGCTCCACGCACATACGGATTCGCTCTCTGCACTAGAGCTCAATGCAAGTATCCGACTTCTATACACATAAAATAGCTGCGCTAAGTTGTACCTCTTTACTAAGGTGATTCTACCGGCGGTTCATTCAGAAATGCTTAGCTAATTTAACTTTGTACGGGCTTAACATCCTCTCTTTCTCCTTGCTTTCCTTACATTTGGTTATGTGTTTAATGTGTGTAGGTTTGGATGTACCATCTACCTGGATGTAGATGTGTGGACCCACTGCATGACTCTGTGTCATAGTGACCTGGGGACAGATTGTTTTCTTGGTGGACATTTTAAAGGGGTAGGTTCAGTTTTGCTGTTATCGCTGAATCTCCTCTATTATATAGGGTTAGGGTTAGGGTTATATCCCAGCGAATAGGTGCTACAAAAACTGTAGGAAGCAGAATGGGATGTTGGTAACTAGACTTGTTAATATCATATCTTCTAGACAGGGCATTGGCTTTGCTGTTCTTACTACCATGAAAGGTAAGTGACAATAAATTGGAAATTGGGTAAACACTGTGACCAGTGGGCTTGACAATCGCTTAGCAGCTTTAAAGTACTCCAGGTTTTTGTGATCTGTAATAACTTGAAAAGGGTGACGGGCACCCTTTAACTAGTGTCTTTATTCCTCAAGAGCTGCTTTAATGGACAATAGCTCTTTATCACCCATATAATAATTTCTCTCGACTGGAGTAAGTTTCCTTGAGAAGTATGCTCATGAAAACATTTTGTCATGTCTTTTAATGAAAGGTATTTAAGTATAACATGGTACACACCGCTTGAATTGGTGGAATTGGCAATTTCAGATCTCCTGTGCTTTAAGAGATCTGAAGATTGTGGATAGCAAGCCATGGGAGGCCCAGTATTATAGGGTGATGGTTTCAAAATGGAAGAGTCCTGTCTGGAGGCTTACAGGGACTGTTTGATAAGTAATCCCTTTTCCAATGGGCAGATTATTGCCATAATGTTTATGGGAGGTAACTCAGTTTGTAGAGCATTGTTTTAACAGCCTAAATGTTGTGGGTTTAATCCCAGGTAGCACATGTATACCCAAATGACCAAATGTATAACCTGAATGTACTGTAGGTTGTTTTGGATAAAATCAACCATTTTTGGCATCTGCCAAATGCATAAATGTAATGTTGAGTTCTTTAACCAGTTCTTGAGGAATCTGACTGAGAGCAGATCCAGAATCCACTAACAAATACAGCCATGAGGGCTACATCGTTCCAACCGTTTTCACACATTCTGTGTTGTATGTTTTATAATTTTCCTGTTTTTATTTGTATTATATGCAAAGCTGTTTTGAAACAATGCAACATTGTAATTACAACACTGTGTTATATAAACAAAACTGAATTAAAATTGTATGTAGTACCGATTGCTACAATACTTTTTTTTTTAGCAATTAGTGATTCCGAAGCTCTGCACTCTGTCCAACAGTCTGCAAAACACACTAGCTCACCAAAATGCACAACAATCTGCAGCAAAGAGTACTTGGCTTAAGTAAAGCATACATTTTCTCACATTTCTGTTTGTTCATTGCATTAAATGGCTTTAGAGTACCAGCCTGGGTATTCTTTAAAAGCGATTATTTTGTGTTGAACAGAAGTAATTATGGTTTGAAACTACATGAGGGTGAGTATACAATTCCTATAAGGTATTCTCAGACTCAGTATTTTAAAAAAGTAACCAAACATACGAGTCATTGTCTGTGCAGGTCCAGTGGAATCCCCGTGTTTTTAAAACTTCTATGAGTCCCAGTATGGAACCCTGAGTGCAAGACTCCCTAGAGAGACAAAAAACAGAGGATTAGTGTGCCATGTATATAGGACTATTTGAAAAAGAATTTTGGCTGTTGCATCACATCTAGTAAGTAGTTAAGACACATCCCGAGACCCCTATGTTCTGTTTCATTTTATTCTGTCTTGAATAAAAAAAGTGTCCTGTGTGAGCAACTCTTCAATCATTCCCTGTCCTGGCACACTGCCTGTAATAACAGCTAGGGCTGCACTAACTACAATATTAAGAAACAAAATAGGTGGTACAAAATTTACATTTTTTACATTAAACTGATGCACAAATTATGTTACAATATTCATTGTCATCATTCTCTTGGTATTCACAATTGGCACAACATTAAATACAATAATATTAAAGGCTATATTCTGTCCAGTTGTCATCTCAGTTGGGGGTACCTCTGTGTATCATAAACTTCATGTAATGATAACAAAAAAGATGCACTTGCATGCAAACAAATAAAAGGATGTAATAAAAGGAAGCATTCTCTCTTACACAAAAGGTCCCTCCTGATTGTATATGACTTTTATGTGAACGTGGGAGACCATCCTTGAGTTTAGATTGTCCAGTTCTATGCTGCCAAACATGCTAGGGAATAAACAATTGAGAATGTACTTTGAATGTATAAAAACACATAAATTCATTATTTCATGTCATAATTACACTTCGTCTGTTTGCATTTTCCCTAATAAACAGCTTGTGGATAATGTTGTACATACTCAAAGTTTCTTTAATAAAATAAAACAGCTGGTTAGGTTAACACCATGGGGAAAGCATGGGATAAACCCTGTGGAGTGGTAAATTATTTATTATTTATTAAATGTACAGTCACAATCTAATTTTCTTTAAAATTAACCACCAAAAACAGCTTCATAAAATATATCCTATATTAAAGGGATCATGATGTTTTTTTTTATTTAATTTTGTTCCCTGAGGTATAATTATAATATGACTTAAGTTTATTGGCCAAACAACATTCAATTAAGTAATTTATGCCCTTTTCCCACCATGTTTTTAGTCCTGTGATTAAAAAAATTAAGATTTGAATGTTTCCCTTTAAAGACCTTAGGGTGTAATCGTCAATGTGTATGATTGCTTAACGTCTTAGCCAATAAATTTGCACAGACGTTTCCACAGTGAGGAACAGTGCAATGTTTGACCGGCATTTTACTGATATCACAGTCATATTGTGAGTATAACAAGGCCTTCAGATCCACTTGATCCTACTTGTCAAAGTAGTAATGCATTAAACCCAAACAAAGAGGATGTTGCTGTGATGTTCTCCCTAAACGACCATGGGCAGAGCCAATGATTCAATGATGTATAAGGAGGTATTTTTTATCTTGCTTATTGGTCATGAAAATTAATCTACCCTGTGATATCTCAAATTCAGCCATTGCATATTCAATCTTTTTTCTGGAAAATGATTACATAAAACATCTGTATCAGTAAAGAAGGGATTTAAGCTATGAAACTTGCAAAATGTATTAATAATACCAAGACTTCTTATAAATCAGAAGATGAAGGGAAATTTGATTCCTCATGTTATGACCCTTTCAAAGTCTTTCAAATATGTTAGTTTTTATATAAGGAACAGAGTGAAATGTCAGAGTGAAAAATCTTTATAAAAATATTCTTCTATCATTTTTGCTGATGCTGATAAACATGATTCATACCTGGCACCTCAAAACTAGTTGTGTTCATTTTAAGAAGCTGTCCTTATGAAGATAATATGTTTACTGCTCATTATAGTTAGACTTTAAACTGTGGTATAGATTTAAGTCATTAATGTACTATAGACTTTTGCTTTATTAATTATAAAGCTGTGTTCAGCAATTGTACAAAAGTTAAACCACCCGATTACTCTGGTAACTCAGGAGAATGATTAGTCAGCAGGAGACTGTAGTAGCATGTAAGTCTTTGCTCAGTTTACCTTGTTTCTGCTGTTTAGATTAAAAGCTGTTGCTAGCTCATAGTTATTTAAACCGCTTTATTTAAAGGTGGGGTTGGCTATTTCGGATAGGCTAGCAATAGCAAGTGGAAGTATGCACATATATAGTTTGACAGGCAAGTAGGACATCCATGTATGTGGACCTAATGCAGTGATCAGACAAACATTTAATGGTCCTGCACCTTCCACAGAAGACGATTTAGACCATTATCAGAATGTGAAAAGACTTTCAACCAGCATAACAAAAAATGCTTGTGTTTCTTACACTAATAAGAAGCTGTCGACATTAAGATGTTATATTATATGTCATACTATTTATGATTTACAGTGCAGCACTGCTTTACTGTAGTATCAATTTCCGTAGGCTTTTGTTTTGTTAATTATAAAAGCGTGTTTAGCTGTAATTAATCAACCTCTAATTAGTCGCACACTTAAACGGTTTCTCAGCACTAGTGTAGCGCGGTGTGAAGACTTACATGGGTAAAGACCTGTGACTCTACCTGCAGGACATCGATTTGTCAGGAGGACTAGTCTTTCTCTTACACCTCTTGCCAATCAGGCAGAGGTAGAGGAACAGGTTTGATTATCTCCAATAACTGAAAATATACTCCACTACCTTTATTATAGACTAATTAATCATTTTATTCAGGCAGTGACAATTTCTGCATTTCCTGCACATTTTATACAAGTTATTACATAACTTACTAAAGGAGCTGGATGTGCTTTTCCCCTTCCCTATACATTGTAGTCCACTTATAGTTTTTAGGACTAGCATCTACCTAGAGAAGTCCTATGCTGCAGACTTGTAAGCGCCCCTTGTCTCATTTGACCTCACTCACCTCAACACCACATGAACTCACAAATATGGCAACCAGCTTTACCTCATCTTTACACATAATTGCACCTGATAATATTAATATTTCTCCTCTTCGTACTTTGGGTCACACATGTCCACTAGTTTCATTCTCTCCTAACTTCCTCTTTTTTCTCCCTCTTTAAGCATGTCTCAACTGTGGATGTGAACACCACCATGGACACTTTGTCCTCCCCCTCCAGGCCAGTTTGCATTACTCCCTCCAACCCCTGGTTATGTGATATCTTGTGTGAACACCAAACAAAACTCAGGGCTGCAGAGAGAAAATGGTGAGAAACTGAAGTTCCTGCTGACCTCAGTATCTATCAGTAAATACATCACTTTTTTCGACCAATGTTCAACTAAAACCTGGTACTACACCACTAAGGTCAGCAGAACATCAGATGCACACAAACTCTTCAAAACCTTTGACTTCCTTTCCCCACTGCAAGCAGGTCAGCTACATAAAAACACTATGCTGAAAACCTCTCGTCACAGCTGCAAACCTGTCTCATTCCTCTCGTTTATACCACAAACATTTGAATGAACTATTGTAGAGCAGGGGGACATCAGCTTTTTTGTCTTCAGAAACATTTGTCTGTTGTTTATATTGAAATGCCAATGGACCCAGCTGCAAAGAACTTCAAAAGTGTGTGCCTCAGTGTCAGAGGCTCGAAGAATTTGGTTGTCTGCCTGGGTGAGCCTAGGGGGAGGTACTGAGGATCAGCAGAGGTGATCCTCTGCTGTGATGCTTTCTATTATAACGGTTTCATGGCAGGCCTGTTGCATAAGCCACCTTCAGAAGATTAAGAGACTTGGGTTTGAGCCCCACCTTGAACATTCAGGTCCCAGGTCTGTGCGTCCGGTGTCCATTACGCACGCTGGTAAATGGTACAAACTGACCTGAACAAAAAACTTGGGGCACATGTAGCTGACATTCATTTCAGGTGGTTGGGGTCAACCATTCTCCAGCTCCTCTCGGATTTTGGATCCTCTGGGATGTGTATGGAGTAACACCCTTATTGCCATGGCAGGTCCTCTACCTGCCCTAAAGCAGGACGTGGAAAAAATAATACTTACATGGATGTCATACTTGCCTGTAAAACTATATATGTGCATACTTCAATGCACCTTGCTCACTCAGACAATCTTCCATAATTACCTTGTTCCATTAGCTTTGCATATTCATGTGTTTGGAAGGAGACGTGGCTTTGGAAAGAGCTGTGAAGGGAGGTGGGATCTTATGCTTTCAAAGCTCGCTTGCAAAATTACTAACCCCACCTTTTAAAGCGTTTTAAATAACTACGAGCTACCAGTGGCACATTTCAATGGTGTCCTGACATTAGCTTGGGAGACTATTGATCCTGGAGAAACATTGTTTTGTTTCACTATGTACTTCTATATGGTTAAAATTACAATAAACTCCTCTTGAACCTAAACTTGAAACCATTGTTCAAAACCCACCTCAAAGGATGATGCTTAAATGGTTGAAGCTGTTATCTACTAGGTTGTGTCTGGCACCCTCACTACAAAGAGTTCTCTGCTCCTTTGGTGACAGGCTGACAGGGCTATCGTTTGCGTTAAGCTGACACTCTCAAAGGCAGCATCTGGCTTATTGTTGTTCTGCTTTTATGCAGCTGGCTCAGTGGTGAATGTTGTTGGTGTGCTGACAATTGCCTAGGACACCGGGGTTCAAGTTCCATGCTAAACCCTTTCCTGTGTGTCTAGTATAAGGTTTTTTAACAGGGCAACAGCAGTGCATTGGCTCGAGAAAGTTATTTTTGTCAGCAGTGTGCATGTAGGGTGTTATTGCGTTCTGCCTTTTGTGTTTGTGCTTCAACACAACCCATGTGGCAGCTGCTCCTCTTGGCATGGCACAGAGGGTGTTGCATTCCCTATAGTGTTAAACAAGATGCATGTTTGAGTTCCCTCGAAAGAGTTAAACGTGTCTAGGTTGCGTATGTAACCTCACTTTCCTGAGAAAAGAAACGAGACACGTCTCATTGCCAGGCCTCAGAAGCACCTGTTTTCATCTACTTCAGACAAAGAAGTTGATGACATGCTCTACAAGGGCCCCAATATTCTTGCAGGTGCACCTGATATGCATCAAGCACTGCCATGGGCCAATTAGACTGCCGTGATTAGACATTACACATGTAACAGAGAGGACGTTTTATCTAGAGAGAGAGAGAGAGAGAGAAAGAATGCCTATTTCTCATCAGTTCTCTGAAGATGACAAGCGCACATACACAGATGCCAAACAGTAGAAAGACCCAATGTCATAGGAGCCATATAACATTACTATTTTGCAGTAACTACAGCATAGCACAGTACAGAACTTCTTATTGTCTCACTATCATCAATTACTTGTTTTCCCCACTTTGTACAGTATGTTGCTTTGAATAAAAGCATCTGCTAATATGCCTAAATGTAAATGTTACAATCTTGCCCACTGAATTACACATTGTAGCCTTCTCACACAAGCTGAAGTGTCTAGCCATAAACATAATTAATTAAATATAAATTAATAAATGAATTTAGGAAGTAAAAAGTACAATTAATCTGTTTCAATAAAACAAGGTTAAAATTCACCCTAATAATTCCTAAGTATAGAAATAATGTGCAATCGTAGGTTACCAAATAAAAAAAATTATATTTTTAGTGTTTTTTATTAAGAAATACTAATAATTCTTAATAATTGTGTTTGTGGCCTTTCTAATTATTTAAAGGAACTAGATACTACACTAAGATAAAATAAACATTAATAAAGAAATTCAAAGGGAAAAATTATCACATTTCACATTATGTAACATCTAGTAAGTCTACCAACCTTTTTCTGTGGAAAGCGTGATGAATTGATCCATTTAGCAACACTGTAATATTTCCGCATGCAGCTGCTGCAAACTGTAAAGATTTCAGCAGCTGGTTTCAGGCCAATGGAATGCACCGGTGCATCAGCTTTTAACTTTTTAATATTATCTTTGCTGGTTTCGGTTAGACTAAACAAGGCTTACATTCTGAGAAGCTTGCTTCCATAGTGAGACCACAGGATGGTTCAAACATGTTGACCACTCAGGACAAGAGTGATAATCAAAGCCTTGGAATGAAGAGGACTTTAGAATCAATGATTAAAACATGGAAACAACAATGTGTTCAGCATTATGTCTGTATATAAACTATTACATACATAAAACAGTAAATTTGTTTGTACCTCTGTCTCTCTCCTGCTGTCCACACCAGATTAGGTCATTGAACATAAATCCCACCAAAGTGTTTTCTAGTGTCCGGAAGCTCTGTGTCACAGCCACATAACTGTGCATGAAGTCTTTCGTCTTACTCCAGAAGAGCAACTTTAAAATAATCAGAGTTGATTAAAAATAAATAATCAGAGTTTATTTATTTAATGCAAACATCATCATCAAAATAGACTTTGTGGCACTGGTAAAAAAATAAATTATTGTTCCCTTTTCTGTCACTTGACGTTGTGTTGATGACACTAGGGGTTTGTTTTTGAGAACTTACGGTTATTTTTTTTATTACCACTTTCCATTACCACTTTTTTTTTAAAGTCCACTTTTAAAAGACATTTTATCAAATATAACCCAGATAACAGGAAACATTTTCAGAACATTTGCACAATGTTATACAGAACAATGTTCTGTGTAAGTTCTCTCAAGGTTATCAAAAGCCATTCTAGCAGTAGCGTTAGTACAATGTTTTTTAATGTTATATATCATGTATATTAAAACATTATTCCTAAGTTCTAAAAAAATTCTAAAAAACTAGATGTTCCAAGAACTTGTAAAATAATGTTTTTAACATTTTACTTACTATTAATGGAAATGTTAAGGAAACGTTCTTAACCTAAAATTGTTAGCTGTGAAGTAACTTTACAACTATTTGTCAACTACCAGTCATTAGAACAGAATGTCTACTTTATATATGCTGACATTTTATTTTGATGGTCCCTCAACAGACATTACACTGACTAAAAGTGCAAGTATGTCTTCTTACCCAAACCCTAGCCTAAAAGTCTACTAATACTCTGTTGCTCTCTGAATCTTTCTCTAAAAAAGCAGATTTTGTAAATTATATTATTGCAGATCATAGCCTAGATGTGTTCTGTTTGGTAAAAACATAGATAAAATGATGTCAGGGTCCTGGCTTCTTGTCTTGAGTTTTTCCTAGAGCATGTTAGTTGGATCCTGACTCTATTCTAGTCTTGGTTGTTATATTTAGGGTCAGGATCTAGACTCTATGCTCTGTGTCTTTGTTATCTGTGGAAGCATATGGCTATTGTTTGTTTTGTGCTATGTGCTCTCCTTTCTCCAGACTTGACCTGCCCTCTTGTTTCCTCATTTATCATCTCTTCATTAGTTAATTCCCCCCACCTGTCTGCCCTCATTACTTGTTTGCTGCCTTATTTAATGCCCTTGTGTTTGCTGTCTTGTATTGGTGTATTGTTTCTTGTACCTGATGTTTTGTTATTCCTGGATTATCTAGAAGTCTGCCTCATGTCTAGTTACTGAATTCAACTTCATATATAGATATGTTTTGGTTTTCTTATTCAGATTATTTCTATAGTTTGTATAGATTATGGTTTTGTTTAAATTAAAGTTTAATTTTTGTTTAAAAACTGATCTGCATTTGGGTTCTCCCTCTGCATCCTTGATACCTAAAGGCAAAGGGACAGGAGTTTATGCACATTATAGAAATATTTTTAATGTTACCAAAGGTCTGATTTCCGATCTATTTTTTTAATTGTTTAATATAACTTTATCTAGTTTAATTGATAAATCGATGTAATCACAGTTCATATTTAATACTGTTTTAGAGTGTAAATGTTGATGATATTAAAATTCTGCAGCAGAGCGAAGACATTAGATTATGATCTAGTGTCTTGTTTAATACACTTACCTGTGATATAGCTCCTTGCTATAAATATGGTAGAACTGACACTAAAGATTGCTTCATCCACAATCTATCTGAACTGTCTCAATTTCTTAGCATAATACATATCTTTGAAAAATGTTATATCACAACAGAAAGTGTTAACACACTCTTTTCTAACACCTTAGACATAGTTGTTCCTCTACACTTAAAAAAAGAAAAAGAACAACTCTGTGCTATAAAGAGCATACTCACTGTTACAGAGGAGGTCTCTGCAACATGCAATTGCCTGCAACACAATCACATCAGATGGTGCATCATAACGTGCCCAGGGAACAACTCCAGTCCTTCTCTGCTATAGATAGACATGAATTGTCAAAAGTAATTAAATCATCTAAATCGACAATATGTATGCTAGATCCTATACCTATCAGGTTGCTGAAAGAGATGCTTCCTGAAATTATAGATCCTCTACATAGTATTATTAATTCATCATTGGTGTTAAGATCAAATTTACACAGAAATTCATGTGTCTCACAGATATGTTCCTTCCTGGAAAGAAATGGTATCTGTGAGAATTTCCAGGATTCAGACCATATCATAGTACAGAGACTTCTTTTATTAGAGTGACAAATGATTTGCTCTTGTCGGACGATTGTGGCTCTTTCTAATGTTACTTGACTTTGGCACAGCCTTTGACACCTTTGACCACAGCATTCTACTAAATAGGCTTGAAAATTATGTAGGCATAAATGAAACTGCACTGGCATGGTTTAAGTCATCTGGCTGATTCCAGTTTGTAGCTTTGAGTGAAAAGGTGTCATACTGATCACAAGCTCAGTATGCAGTACCGCAGGGCTCAGTGCTTGGGCCTCTACTTTTCACCCTGTACATGCTACCTCTGGGTGTAATTATTAAGAGACATGGAGTTAGTTTTAATAGATAAATTCACCAAATTAACAGAATGCATAGTCAGTATCAAAACTTGCATGACTAGCAACTTTCTACTACTAAACTGAGACAAAGCAGAAATTTTACTTATTGGATCTTACTTAGTTTTACTTCCACACAGAACAACCTACAATACTGTCTCACTCTTGATGCTTCATAAAGCCTGCTTCATTAACCAAGAATCTGGGTGTCATTTTCGATAGCAATTTGTCCAATATTTAGCATATTTAGCAATTTCCAATATTTGTAAAACTGCATTTTACCATCTAAAAATATAGCAAAACTGCAACACACTCTCTAAGTCAGACACTGAAAAATTAATTAATGCATTCATGACATCAAGACTTAATTATTGCAATGCTCTACTTGGTGGCTGCCCTGTGGCTGCTTTTGTATTTTTAATACAAAACTCCAGATGGTTCAGAATGCAGCAGCCAGAGTTCTCACGGGAGTGAATAAGTATGACTATATTAGCCCAGTCAACACTGCACTGGCTGCCTATTAACGGTTGTATAAACTTCAAAATGTTGCTGATTAAGGCCCTGAATGGTTTACCTCCCCAATACCTAAGCGAGCGTCTCTCTTATTACAGTCCTTTGCGTTCATTGAGATCTGAAAATTCTGGCCATTTGATAATTTTTAGAATTTCAAAATCAAGCACTGGTGGTAGATCCTTTTTGTATTTGGCGCCCAAATTCTGGAACGGTCTTCCCAGTACTATCCGGGAGGCAGATACATTATGTCAGTTTAAATTTAGATTAATGACTCATCTCTTTAATCTAGCCTACACATAGTCCTATGGATTTATTACTCAAATCCCTTAAGGGATTATTAGGCTGCATTAATTAGGTAAACCGGAATCAGGGACACTTCCCATAAGAACAGATGTACTGGCTCCACACTAAATCTGTCTGCCTTTAATTTTCCCAAGGTCCTGTAGTCAGATAGATTCGAACTTTGACACCAGATGGTGTGGGGCAGAATGGTAAGACCCCAGAGACAGATCTTTGGGATTTGATGGATTTCCTTAGTAAGAAATATATTTACCAATATATACATACTTACCAATATATACATACCTACCTCCAGCCTAGTTAGATTATATATTTTGTTCCCTGCTTAGTCACAGAAGTGTGATGTTATAGCTGCAATTAGTCACATACGCTTATGTTGCCATTTCTGTTTCAGTGCCTGAAATATTGTCAGATATAATTAGACCCGACAGTTTCTAGTTTTCAGTTTTCAACAGTTATCAGTAAATAATTATAAATCATTATAATCAACTCCGTTCGTATCCAAGAAAGTAACAAATTGCAGTTTTAAAATGCCATAGGTGAACTGGCCCTCCCAGTTAAACCTGGTTTCTCCCAAGGTTTTCTCCATCTATACGCCATTGGAGTTTTGGTTCTTTGCCACCGTCACCCTGTTGGCTTGCTTACTGGGACACTGCTGACATCTAACTTAGCTTAGGGTTTGTAAATTGTTAATTCTGCTTCTAGAGAAATTATATAATTACAGTTCAAAAGACTCTTCTATTTTGCTGCTCCTTTGTCTCCAAATTGTCTTCTATTCCCCTTCATTGTGTAATCTTCAAGTATTTGTATTGTACTTATTTTATGTATGCATTTTATGTTTGTGTGTATTTCAAGGTGCTATTGCAAATCCCTTATACCCCTGTTCCATAAAATGTTATCTTGTAAGCTGGAACAGCATATCTTGCTTAATGATTTGGGCTTAATGGAAATACAGGGCTTAATGATGGCTTTTTTGTTTGGATATTTCACTAAATTTTGCCAGGATCCTGACAGCCCTGATGCAGTCCTAGTCATGGTTCTTGTATTTTGGAGTCAGGATCTAAACTTATGCTCTACGTCTTTTGTCATTTGTGTTGCTTGTCCTTGTGTGGAAACACATGGTCATTGTTTGTTTGCTTTGTGCCATGTGCTCTCCTGTTGTGATTCTTGACCCTGACCTCTTGTTAATTATCTAATTATTAGCTCATGCCCCTCACCTTCTTGTGTGCCTCCCCTATTTAATGCCCTTGTGTTTGTTATATTGTGTGGGTGTATTGTTTCTCTTTGTCAGATTTGTGGGCTGCCTTGAGTCTTTTCCACTGTTTGCGTAACAGTTATCAAGTCTTGTTTGTTTGTTGTTTCTGCCCCCTCATGGGTGTTTTTGTTTGAAGCAGTCTGCACCTGGGTTCTCCTCCTCATCGTTCCCAACAAGAGGAAGTTAATATTTTCTGTTGTGCTATCAAGGTATCAACAGTATCTGTTATGCTAAGGAGTTAAGACAGTTTAGGTAAATTGTTGTTAAAGCAATATTTAGTGGCAAAAGTTATTGTTCTGCTGTGTTTGTAGCAAGTAGCTGATTTTGCAACCATGGATTAATGTACTAATTGGCACACCAGATAATGGTCTGAAATGTCTTCGCTCTGCTGCAGAATTTTAATATTATAAACATTTACTCTGTAGAACAGTATTAAATCTAAGGTATGATTACGACAATGAGTGGGTCCTGACTAGTGGTGTAAATCAGAAATCTCACAATATACCCACAATTTGCGTTTTGGACACAAAATCTGTGCCTGTCGTTTCGCTGCTGCCACCACTGTGTTGCATCGCAAGCTGACACACAGTCAGCCAGTATAGTGAGGAAATGAAAATTTGAACTTTGGCGAAAATGCGTCGCGGACATCATGTTACGTGAAGATGTATCTTAAAAAGTATCAAAAATTAAAGTACCTACATTTTACATTTATTAAAGTATAGGTACTATATAAATGTATCGATGCATCATATGGTCAGACATTTGATTGATACATCATTCTATATCAATGTGTTGTTACACCCCTAGCCCTGACACATAGTGAAACCACGATAGAGTTTAATATGTCTCTGAAAACCAACCCCAATGCATCTTTATCATTATCCACATGGATGTTAAAATCACCAACAATTGATTGATGTGAAATATAAACGCACTGACTATGATCAAAGTAAATTCCTGTGAAAGGTAGAAAGGGTGATATTTAATGGTCAGCAGCTTCAGGCTGGGTGTACAGGAGGGGACAATGCTCACATTCTCACACAGCTTCTGTTCACCATTAGACACACTCCACCTCCCTTTGAATTGAGAGAAATTCAAATGGCTGGTATGGTACAGTTTAATTAAGCAATGTCTCATTAAATTTACCATCTTCAATCTCTCTCCTTTACTCCTGCTTGACCACTGAAGCAACTTGATTAATTTTAAGAGGACTATTTTACAGCTTTACAGAGACAAGTTTTAGAAAAACTAGTTGATACATGAAATTAGTAGTAAAAAGAAATAAGGATAAAGAGAAGGTAAAAACAGGAGAAGTATAAACTACATGGTATTATGGAGTACATGATACTACTATGATGAAATAGAAAAATAAAATTTAGCAAAAACAAAAACCCATAAAATGTACACTTGCATTAATAACTGGAAAGATAAGTGAGAAATTGGATCTGTTATATTGAAATCAATATTAATAAAGTATATCTCTTCTTGGAATATTTTAAACTTTGTTGTAAGTGACACACTTCCTTCTGCCAGTTGGTTGAGATAAATGTATTCCCAAAGACACCAAAAATTCAGTGCTTAAAGGAATAGGTCACTGAAAAATTTAAATTATTACTTACTAACCCTGAAATTGTTCCAAACCTTTATAAATTCTAAATAAATTCTTTGTTCTGCTGAACATGAAGGAAGATTTTTTGAAGAAGGTTTGTATGGAAACTGACTTCCGTAGTATTTAATGCTACTATAGAAGTTAATGGTGCCCCAAAACTGTTCATTTTACAAACATTCTTCAAAATATATATGTTTAAAAGAAAGAAAAATTTGATTCTCCAATTTTGTGAGATTTAGCTAATCTAAAGGTGTCATGAAAGATTAATCAGATTCAACTGAATTGCACCAGCCGAGTCGGCTGTTCTAATCTTGATTGTGCAGAAAAATGCATAACCTCTAGAAAAAGTCCTAAACAATCATAAAGTTATTGTGTTCAATGTGTTCAATCATTGTGTTCAATGCAAGAACTATGTTTTTGTTCCACTTAGGAAAGCATTTTTAAATGTATACAGAAAAATGCAGTTGTAGCCTTAGTCTTGGGTTTGTGAAACAAACTTTTGAACAGTGATTTGTTACTATAAGGGTGTATTCACACTAGGCACTCTAAACCATTCCTGAGTGCATTTGATCCCCAAAGTTTGGTTAGTTTGACCAGTGTGATCACTCCAAACCATGCCCGGGCATGTTTCATTTAAACCAATGTTTCTTGTGTGTAAACACCTGAATGTTTCTGCAATTAACCATTACCTTATCACATGGTAAAATCTGACTTGTTGCCTGGAACATTCTTTGGTAGTCTTTTACTCTTACATCACAGGATGACCTCCTGACAACAGCTTTTTCAAACTCCTGCCAAATCTCCTCACAGTTAAACCTGTCAGAAAGAAATTTATAACATATTATGTTTTCTCCTTCATTTAATAAATGTGGTATTTTATCATTTATTTAATAAATGCAGTAAAACACACTCCTGACATATATTTATGATTAATAACAAAAGATGAAAGTAATTAGAGCATTACTCAGATCTGATGATTTTTCTTTGCATATGTAACTAATGGCACCTCAACAGTATTCTACTGAATGGGGTCCAGGCAATTTAGCAGGCAGTAAAATTGTTCAAATATATTTAGGAAGTCTGTCTCAGGTTGTTTGTGTCAATTATGCTACAATATGCATTGTTCTGTAATATGTGGTCATAGTGTTGAACTTCTGGCCATTCTTCTGGAAGTGCTAGGAATAATCAAAAGTAGCATACATAATGAAGAGCTAGGCCATTTAGCAATGTATAAGTAATTAGCAAGATTTTCAAATATACACAAAACTTAACATGTAGCCAGTGAAGTGATAAAATCTTTGATCTAGTATGCACTTTAGCTGCTGCATTTTAAATTGAGCTGAAGATAACTTTTAGCGAATGTTAGCCAACATTCTGTGAACATTCCATGTTAGCTGAGTATTCAATAGTCCTGCAGCACACCCACCCAGCAATGAATTGCAGCTCTATTTGTGAGATCATAAAGGCATACATAAGCTTCTTGGCTTCTAAAACAGAAAGCATGTGCCATGTGACAATTTTGAAATATTTCTAGGGTGATAGATTGCTGTTAATAACAGCTGCTAATAACAGATTGTTATAAATATAACAACCCAGGCTCTTAACCGTTCCGGATGACAGACAATACAACCATCTAAAGACAGGTGACATTCAGATTATTTTTTGTGTATTCCTTTTAAAATGTTGCATTGTTGAAAGGCAGCTTTACAGAGACAAGGTATAGAAAAACTAATTGATACATGAAAGTAGTAGTAAAAAAATAAGGATAAAGAAAAGGTACTGCTATAATGAAATTAAATTACGAAAGGACAGGAAATAGAATTTTGCAAATAAATCCCATAAAAATGTATACTTGCATTAATAACTGGAAAGATAAGTGAGAAATTGGATCTGTTATATTGAAAGCGATATTAATAAAGTATGTCTCTTCTTGTGAACGTAGGCTACAGCTGTAGTCTTTATTGGGTAGAACAAGGCTTAACATCAAGCTAAACCAGAGCTGGGTCTGTTATTCTCAGGTGTCGTCTTCTTTGGGTGGGACAAGGTTGAGCATCAGGTTGAATTGGAGCTCAGGTTGAATTGGAGGACTGTTAGTCTTAGATGTCCTCAGAAACTAAGGATGAGACAAAACAGAATGATACAAGCGGAGGCCACTCACAGAGTGTAACAGTAGTACAGGATTTAGGAAAGGGTAAAAGATTAGTGTTTGATTAAAAAAAGTTTAGGAGGGGGGGAGTTGTGGCCTAATGGGTAGTAAGCTTGGCTTGTAATTAGAAGGTGGCTGGTTTGATTCCAGTGCTGCCAGGTAGCAAACTGCAAGGCAAGGCACCTAACCCGATTGCTCCCCAGGCACAGCAGTGTTGAACACACACACCCGGAGCAGTGGGCATGATTTGCAGGGTGTGTTCACTCCTCACCAATAATGGGTTAAATGCAGAGGTCACATTTTGGGCATGGGTTACCATATCTGACAAATATGTAACTTTCACTTTAAAAGAATAGACATCAGATGAATCTTTAGCCCAGACTGATCAAGTGTGTCTGAATTTCAAACAAGACTGTGAAAGTTATTTCACAGTTTAGGCTAAGTAGAAAAAATATCTCCCACCTGGATTTTGATATTCTAGCAGTTATTAACAGGCCAGAATTTTGTGACCGTAATATATGTGATGATTTATAATCTGATAATAGTTCACAAAGTTTCTGAGGCACTTTATCACTTAAGGCTTTATAGGTTATTTGCAAAATTTTGAAATGTATACAACAGGCAACCAGTGCAGTGATGATAAAATTGGGCCTGATATGATCATATTTCTTTGATCTAGTATGCACTCTAGCTGCTGCGTTTTGAACCATCTGAAGCTTATTTATTGGCCCTGCAGGACAACTGCCCAGTGATGAATTACAATAATTGATTTGTGAGGTCATAAGCACTTGCTATTCATTTACATAAGCAAGATGATAGCAATTGGTTAAATAAGACCAACCCCAATGATTTTCTAGTCTGTGCATTGTAATGGTATAATAGTAGTCCTAAAAGAGAGGTACCACGATCACATGCTAACAGGATGTTCTTTTGCAACTGCAGTTCTGTCTCTATGCAATGGTGGGGTCTAAATTAAGATTTAAATGTTTAATTTATGCCATTATTTTCTGCAAAAATGTACACAGTTGACTAGAAATGACCTTTAATAGTATTTTGGACATAGATGGAAGATTTGAGATTGTACTGAAATTAGCCAATTCTCCTAGATTGAGCTATTGTTTTTAGATGGCAGTTATCAAGGGGCTTGCTATCTTGAAAGCTTCTAAAACATATCCTCATGCTAGCAATGAGGTAATAATACTGAGTAGTGGTGTAACAATTTAACTTTCCTTCCTTTAAGTCCTATTGTTACCTCAGGGTTCTTTTAGGTTCATTTGGTTTCCTCTACATCAGTAAAGCATGGTCAAAGCACAAAACTCTCATTGTTTAATGCATGTAATAGCAGACATCATCCAGACAATCAAAAAACAAAAAAAAACAAACCCCAACAATCACAGTCCACATTAGAGAGGCAGTCCAAAAAACAATAATTCCAGGAAAAAAAGGAAAAAGTCAAAAACCACATCGATCTCACCAACATTGTCTTCTCAGGGTTTTCTGGAATCCACAGGAAATACCACAAAAAAAGGAAAAAGTAATCCACAAACAATCCCAGAAAGAGAAAACACAAGAGTCCACCGTAAATAGCTCCAAAACCAGGTAAGGTAACAGGTAATCCTTCAGTCAGAGCACCCAATAAAACATTGCACCTTGGCCCTTACACCCATGAGAGCATGGCATTACCCAGAGGCTTATTTGCAAGCCTCTCAGCACATGCTATCTGTCTCACCAAATGCCCTCACATTTCTCTCCCCATCATAGCCGCCCATTTCCTCTTCCTTAAATAGTGGCCATCTTCAATAAAAGTCCTTCATACCCCACATCCTAATTCAATACAACAAATATAAATAACCACAACAAATAAATCAATTATCACCACTATTTGTAAATGTTGTTTTGTCATTCTATTTTGTGGCAGTGCTAAAGTGGTACTGACACAGCAGGAAAACCTCTTTCAATAATTTAGCTGGAATAAGGTATAACCCTAATAATCAAATCATAATAATAGGAATAGAGGCACAGATTAAAAATGACATATATAATGACAAATATACAAAAACCTCTTTAAACCGATTGAGAGGACATGTAAACACTTCATGGGATTGAAAATTAAACTAGAAAGTTCTGCGCATGTGCAATGACGTACAAATCGCGTGACACATGGCTGTTGTTGTCAAAGGTAAGATGGCAAAGCAAAACTAGATGGTTACGATCACAATGTTGCTCAGTATTTGAAATGTTAATTGTGCTTTGAAAAATGCAAAAGTGCTTTGAAAGTGCCGACTGAAACAAAAAGGATCTATGTAACCGCAGCTAATGACAATTTAGATGACTTTATAAGGTTTCTTTATACAGCTCTTCCTGTCAGTGAACAATCAAAGCTGTTCACATGGAATTCTGTTACTTTGGTGGCTGTTTACATAATTGCAATGTTTGCATTAGTGATCTCAAAGAGAAAATGACATGGCCAAAAACAGATTTCTTTAGCACTCCATACCTGACCTGAGATTTATATGATTCCTATGTTTAAAAATGTTTAAAAGTCTGTTTTTCTTTGTGTGGTGCTGCTGTGCATTAATACAAGTAAATAATAATATAATAATATTTATAACTATTGAAAATATTGTTGAGAGCATGTCAAAGTTTAATTGTCAATTTTACCTCTGAAACATTTTTATGATAATACACATCATTTTCTCTGATAGTTTTAATTTTTGGACTCTCTCTCTGCTCCTCAGCACATGTCTGACTGAATGGTGCATACCATCTCCCTTTTAAGTTGTCATTAATTCAGCTTTCTATTTAGAAAATTCAGTCAGCAGGGATCCTGGATCTGGCATTTTTTGAAATTTGGTGTGTATGAATATAACCGTTTTGACATCCATGACCTTTTAATAAGACATATGCTTCCTTAATATCAATAAGAATATAACAGCCGGACTACAATCCTATAGAACATTATTTATATAATTAGTAATGCTAATTTACAATACCATATATTTTATAATATTCTCATGTATTTTATATTTTTTTATGTCTCCACAATTTGTGCTAAAATATTTTTTCTGGGAAGTTGCTTTAGAACAAAGCAAAATTGTAAAAAAGGCTATAGCCTCAGAATCCATCACTGTAAATCACTGTTAACTTATCGCTCTATAAGTTCTGTTAACTTATCGCTCTGCCATGGCTCCTCCCTCCCTCGGCTCTACCAGAAACCATCTTTCTGGTGGCTCAACTGGGCTCTCTTGTCCCTTTGGTTCCACCTTGGTCAGACGTCATCTGGCCTGCGCCTTCGACTCCATCTCCCCTCCCAGTCTCCCCTTCTCCGCCTTCATCCTCAGTCCCACTGGCTCCGCCTCTGTTCTTAGGTTCCTTGGTTCCACCTCTGACACTCATCACTGCAGCTACACCTCAGTCACCAGTGCCATTTATGTTGCGTCGTCTCTATCTCCATTGGCTACATCTCTGTTGGTTGTCTCCAGGGTGTCCACCATTGCTCCTCTCTTCCTCTGCCTCTTCCTGGTTGGTCTCTGGACTCCCACCTTCTTCTCCTGCTCATGGCTTACCCCTGGCTACTGCAACCCTCCACTCCCTCCTGGAATATTTTTATTTCTATTGCCTGTTTTTTTCTTTTTTCCATGCCCTCCTACAGAGCCCTCTTGCTCCTCTGTTAGACAGTTTGAAGCACAAGGATGTGCCTTCCTGGTAGGGGTATCAGACGTCTCCTTACAATACGATATGATATTGATTCTTTCATCCAGCAATACGATATTTGCCAATACCTCAAAATATTCCGCGGTACAATTACAATTACGGGGTATATTGATGGGGTATATTACATGATGGTTTAATTAAACTATGAAAAATGCACATCCAATTAGGACATTTACAACAATAAAATAGTTTTTTCTTTGAAAAAGGAAAATAAATAATGGGCACATGAAATAAAAAAAACCTTTTGTGCCAAAATGTGCAATAGTGCAAATGAATGAGGTACTCCAGTTGTAGGAAAAAATTGCGAACATTTGATCTTTCACAAAACATCAGATCTAACAGTTATCCAAGTGCAGCAGTGGTCTCTTTTAAAAGTTAAAAAAAAAAAAAACACTGCTCTGTCGCATCGCAATCTAATGCACACGTCCTGTTTCTTTGTGTCTTTGGTTCAGTCCTCTGTGACCATTAACTTCAACACGTAACAACCTAGAATACTTTCTAACTCTTGATGGATGTTCTATAAAGTCTTTGTCGTCACCTAGAAATCTGGGTGTCCTATTTTATAGGAGTTTGTCATTTAAAAGCCACATTTTCAAGACCCATTTCTAACACTGTCATGAATGCATGAATCAGTCTCTAGTCCATTAGAAGTGGATTATTGTAATGCTATTGGATGGTTGTCCTACAAGTTAATTACAACAACAGTTCAGTTAGTTCAAAATGCAGCAGCTAGAGGTCTTATAAAAACAAAAAAGTATGACAATACTAGCCAGGTTCTGTCAACACATCCGATCAGACATCATATACACTTTTAAATCTTTTTGACCTTGATGGTTTAGCTCCTCAGCACTGGAACGTCTTCCTAGCATTGTCACACTTTAATTTAGATTTAAACTGATAAAGATCTATCCCAACCCATCTAGCATACACAGTCTCATAGCTCTATGAAATTTGATAGAAAAAAAAGAGATTGTTAAGTTGCATTAATTAGGTTAACCAAAACAGGGAACACATCAAAAATGTTGTGGAATGATATCTACTCTCATATTGTTTGTCTTATCTTTCTGAGGTTTCTGTAGTATGCAGGATCTGGTCCATATCCAGATGATGGTTCTGCTTCCAGCTATGAATGTGTCATGCCTGTATCTGCTAGGACAGCAGCATGGCATTGTCATGCCTACAGTCATTGATAAGCCATTCGTCCACTACTGGCTAAATGGCAGCTCTGCCGGACAACCTGAAACTCTGTGATACAGGTCTTTAAGCAATAAGAGCTGGATGAAAAATTTGAATAAACAACATTGATCCACAGTTTGACTTCTGATGCAGCCTGAAATTCTAAAACACTGTTCATTAGTTTGGCAAGAGCAGAACTGGCCCTCCAACTGAGCCTGGCTTCTCCCAAGTTTTTCTCCATTTATGTCACCTGATGGAGTTTGAGTTGTTTGCCACTGTCAGCTTTCACATGCTTACTTGGGGTTTACAATATACCTAATGTTCAATCTTTGTTCTAATGTTCAATGTTCAAACGTAATTAACTTTATTGTACATATGCTTTGAAACAATTGTTTCTGCGATTGGCTGCGATTTTTCACAATTTATTTCACAGTTTTGCAAACACCATAGATAGAGGTATCTCTGCAAATCAGAGTTGGGATTACAGTGATCTTGCATAGACGGGGCTATTTGTCATGTTTTGGTGCTTTTTGCAGCTTGACCTGGCTAAGAGCTGTCACTTGGGAATGTATAAGATGGCACTGTCATCAAACGTCGTGGTTACGTATGTAACCCTTGTTTCCTAATAGAGGGAACGAGACATGTCACTATGACACTACATTATGACACTAGGGGTTCATTCTTTAGAGCCCAATAGCCTCCACAACGGCTTGTTTCCTCTGTCAGGGAACAAGGGTTACATATGTAACTGAGACGTTCCCTTTCTGTTGGTCACTTGACGTTGTGTCCCTATACAAAGTGCCACAGGAGCTGAACTGCACTATGAGCTATATGGAGCAGATGTGGGCAGGCCTTGGCGTGCCTCGTCACAAGTGCTTCTGCTACACTGTAACCTTCCAGCTTACATGTAAGGCACCTTCTGGGATAAGATGGAGTGGGTACTTATCAAGGCCAATGCAGCGGCTGATCGCTGGGCAAATGCTGGGACAGCATTCCCCCTTCAGCTGATCAGGAAAACAGTATGACATTTGGTCATAAAAATTTGGTAACCATATAGACCATATCCTATTGGTAATAGGGGCCATGTTGTAACGCAGCATGGCCCCTATTCATTCATTCAGAAACAGGCCTGCGTCGAGAGGCAAGCCTGGTGCCTCGGTGTACAATGGGTGGTTACCTTCAGCCCATGGTCTCACCTGTGGTTCCTACGGGGAGGTGTTCCCCTAGGACAGGTGTCCAGACACATGGTTGTTGCAGTCTTGTTTGCCCTGCGGATTTTACCTTTGATCCAGGGCAAACGTGTTTGTCCAGATGGACAACACAGCATCGATGGCCTACATCAACCAGCAGGGTGGTCATGCTGCATGTTGGGTTTTTGGACATGCTGCATGTCAGTAGGTTTTGGCATGAGGGGAGGGGAGACTCTCAGGGGACAGGGACTTTCTCAGCAGTTCTTTATATGTGTACTGTCCCCTGGGTATGTCCATATGTTGTATCTACAACATGGCACTTATTAACAATAGGATATGGTCTATATGGTTACCAAATTTAGCACCGCCACCAACTCTGTGTCCACCTCCTCCTGAGCTCCACTCTGAGAGAACAGAGTCTCTGTTCTCTCAGAGACAGGGAGTTTTCCTCAGAGAGAAACAGCGCACTCTGTGATGTCGTAACCAACATTGCATCATCCTCATGAGCCCCGATTGAAACAGTGATCTTGCCTGCTTGGGACTGAACAGCTGCTGCACCCATGAACTTGACTGGTTGGAACAAGCGTGTCAGGGGCTGGAAGGTCTATGGGGATGGACCCGGCGGATTATCTCCCAGTGTGCTGGGAAGGGAAGCAGACAGGGTGGACACATCTTCTCAGTGAAGCAGGCGAGCCATGACCGCAACATTTTAATGGTAAAATAACTCCTCATAGTGAGAATGTGTACCACTCACAAAATAATGTCCCATATTCACCTCGTGTTGGATTGTTTTGGTTTTGCCATTGTTCATGACTGCTTGTTTTGTCAAGTTTAGTCCATGTCTAGCATTTAGACCTCTGGCTTGTTTTTTTTTGTTCGTTTTTTTACGTTTTTTGCAGGTTTTTTTTGCAGCTACATTGTCTTCTGTCTGCATTTTCTCTCTGCACCCCAACCCTGGTCTCCCTCTCTCATCTTCCGCCTGTTCCATACGTCCAGCTTCCTCAGCGCCCACCATCTTCCCATTCTTCTCCGGTTTCCCCAGTTTACCCTCCAACCCTGCCGCCAAGCCATTACTCCTGCCCTGCTCTTCTCCCTCCCAGTTCGCCCGCTGCCATAATGTTTGGATGCCTTCTGGTCTCCAGTCTCCTGTCTCTCTGCTGGCATGCTGATCTACATAAATATTTATTGGACTTTTGCTTTTTTGGACTTTTTATTTATTTGACTTTTGCTTTTTGTTGATTTTTGTTATTTCTTCTGATAATAAAATTAGTAACCTGCATTTGAATCTCCACTTGGTTCCTGTCTTGGATCCCTGACCTTCACTAACTCACTCAGTGACAATGTCATTACATAGTAGGTGGTGAAAATTAGTGTCTTTAAAGTCAATGCATTGGTTTTGTTATATAAACAAAACTCATTAGGCTTTAAAAATGTGCGTGTCTATAAATCTACCTAGGGTTTTATCCTCACAAATGACAAAAAAGCAGGTCAGTTTTCTTTCCAATGTGTAAAATGCTGAGCATGACTATCAAGCTGTTCAAAAAGCATTGGTTTTAATAATGTGTCTGTGTAATTGTAGTGTCACATTTACATAGCTGTAGTTCATGTAATCTGTCCTCTGTCTCAGAATCTGTCTCGTTCAGAAACAAGATGACTGATTTATTAATTTTGTTTATGACCAAGCTATTTTTCTTTTTTATTTTTCTCAAGCTATTTTTCCGACTTGTTAAGTGAAGGTGCATTTGTTCAGTAGATCAAACCACTGATATTTCTCCCAACAGCCTGCACTATTGGCTCACTCTCACCATAGTCAGACTTTAATGACGTAAGCAACACAGAAGAATTGGGTGCAGATAAAAAAAGTGCAGAACTTCTAAAGTTACATTGAAGAAAAACACAAAAAATTTAATATTATTGCTCCATCATTTTGTTTACAAACGAGATGTACCAGGTCATTCTGTTCATTCACAACAAGATGACAGATTTGCTCAGTTCATTCATGAATGAAATATACTAGAAATTTCAGTTCATAAACGGGATCCCTAGTATCGTTAAGACTCGAAACACCGACTTGTTTAGTGAAGGGCGTATTCGTTCAGTACATTCAACCAGTCACTCACACTCGAACTAAATTGGCTCATGCTTTAATCCATCTATAAAGACAGAAAGAAACTACCAAATTCACTACCAAAATCTGCACGTGTGCACATACTTAGCTAACACACGACGTACCAATTATGTAATTTATTCATACTTTTTGGTAATTTCATGGCTTACTAATTGGCAACGTAACTGCAATGTCACAGGCATGTCATTTTATTACCATTAAATTCCAAAATTCACAACATTGGCTTTACGATCTCCTAACGTTGCAAGGTAACCAAAAACGGTCCAGTTAAGTAATATATTCATCCTATTTTGGTAATTACTTGACTAACTGGTAACGTAAATAGAACATCCCAGGTGCGTAATTGAATTACCATTAAATTAAGTCACAACTTTTAATATTGTTCTATGCAGGAAATGGCCTACAACAGCGCGTGCATCCTAGGGCAGAGTAGCGTCTGACAGAACTCAGTGTTGCTCTGAAGTGGGACAACAACTTATATAAATGTCTTATAACTTTAAAATGTTACTTTTATAACTTATATATTAACTGATAGTTTAACAGAATTCTGACAGCAATAATACCACATTTCTTGAGATGCTTTTTTACTGACATGAAAGTAACTTTCATCAGGTAAGACACTTAATACTTCTCAACAAACAAATGACTTTATTAAAATGTAGGAAAAATAAACACAACGCCTATGTATATATTCTGTAACCTTTATTATATTATTTTAATTGTTAAACAGGCTATTGTATGCTGTTGACAACAGAGTTACCATGGCAACAGGAACAGACAACTTCTCAGACTCCAGTCAGTTATATGACAAAACAATGACAACCTTGTAATAATTAAAGTAATTTACCTTCTAGTTAAAGTGTTTTGATATTTTTTCCTCTGTAATTATTTATTATCTTTATCTTGTCCACTAACAATATGCTTATGTACATTTAAAAAAACTGTTATATAAAGTTTTTAAGGAAAATCTATTGTCCTAGATAATATACGACATAAATATACAAACCCACCAAATAATCCGTTACACTATCTGTTACTGGGTAATGCTTAGGTGATTAGTAATACAATATGTTACCAGATTTTCAGTGTAAATGTGTCAAGCTTTAAAATAAATAAACTGAATACATTTGAGTCTCGAGTCTCCTCATTTACATTTTAATTTAGTTTGGGACAATAAAAGGACATACATTGTTAGACTACTGCATGTCCGCCCTTAAAGAGTGAAAAACAAATCTGAAAATACAAATAAAAATAACCAAATGACTACCACAGCGCGGAGCTGTCACAACATTAGGATTACTACCATGCATTGTCACAAAGTTACATCATGGTCACAAATGTGGGACTTTCCCTTTTCCGGTTGCAACAACATAACATAACGGATAGCAAACTGACAATCTTCTTCTGACTAAGCGACTGTCTATTTTTAGTTGTAAAGGTAAGCATCAATTATTAACCAATTATCAATGTTGAATCAACATTCCCTTTTTGGTAGGTTCATCCAAACGTTGAAAATAAAATATCTGTTAGATGTTGATTTATCACACGCCGACCCATTTGGTCTAAATTGTTTTTCCAGCGCCGAAACTTGGCATGCGCACCCTTTTGAATTTAATGACCATCTTAATGACCAACTGTCGCTTGGTGACAGCTTTTGTATTTGTTGTTTTAACAGTACATTTATTTCCATGTTTAATCACTTTAGAGTTTTGATTTTTTTTTAACTTTTCAAATGTTCTTGCATCAAATTGTTTTCATTTATCGTCCTGTTCGCACACTGTCTATCCATGAGGTTATAAACAGCAGGTAAACTGTAATGAAGAGTGAGGCACACGGGGATCCATTTAATCGTTAATCAGACAGGCTAGGTAGAGCAACAGCAAACAGGAACAACAGATACAAGGCAGAAGAGTAAACGTTATGCAGGTGTGGGTCGAGGCAGACAGCAAACAATCATAAACAGGGAACAGTCCGATGATCAAGGCAGGCAGCGAACTATCCAAATCAACAACTGGTAATCCAATAAATATGTAGAAAACGCTAAGTAATGTCGCCGTGGCAAGACGCAAAGAGCAGTATGTTAGTCTGGGGTTTAAATAGTCATCAAACAGGCGCAAACCCAGGTATGGGGCATTATGGGAAACGTAGTCCGAAATAGCACTAATATTCTGGAGACGGCTCCTGCTGGTGGTGCGGAGGAGGTGGAGCAGGGACCTCCTCCGTAACAAACTCTGAGGTAAATATTAATATAGTTTAAGCTTTTTAAAACGACAACATACAGCATTGATTAATTGTACATTATTTCACGTTACAACTTTATTTTTTATTTTAAAGCCAGTAAAGTGTCTGGTCATTTTGACTGGAAACACACCCTAAACATTTTTCAAGAAGCGCTGACAATTACTAAATGTTATTTTCTATTTAGCAAAACCTGTGAATCAGTCAATTTTTATTGTCATTAAATTCATGTTTACATAAATTGGCCAATGTGATGATGGGTGTGGATAAGCTTTACACAGTTACACACAAACTTACTACTATATTACAGATGTGTAATGTACTAATATATGTATGTACTAATATAATGCATTGAATAAATGCATCTGCTGAAGCCAATAAGTGTAACATAAATGCTAAAGGGTTTTATGTTCAAAAAACCTTCAAGGGGAAATTCAATACCATTAGCCCCAGGTTGGTTTCTTCAGCTAGATGGCCCTTGTGAAGTTTGTATGCTAAATCAGCCAAATGAGATTAAAAGAATATGTAGCTTTTAGTTATAATTAAAAGTTATTACAACCCCAGTTTAAAAAAAGTTGGGATGCTGAGTAAAATGTAAATAGAAACAGAATGCAATGATTTGCAAATCTCATATACCCATATTTTATTCACACTAGAACATAGACAACATATAAAATGTTGAAAGCAAGACATTTTACTAATTAATGCAAAATATTAGCTCATTTTGAATTTGATGGCAGCAACGCAAAAACGTTGGGACAGGGGTATATTTACCACTGTGTAGCATTCCCTCTTCCTTTAATAACAGTCTGTAAACGTCTGGGGACTGAGAAGACCAGTTGCTGGAGTTTTGGGAGGGGAATGTTGTCCCATTCTTGTGAGCTTTGGGCCAGAGAATGATTGTGTTCACATATTGCTTCTTCTTAGCATGGTAGAGCTTTAACCTGCATTTGTGGATGGCATGATGAACAGTGTTCACAGACAATGACTTGTGGTTCCTGTGTGTGTTCCTGAGCCCAAACAGTGATTTCCTAAACAGAATCAACTTGTTTTTAACGCAGTGCCACCTGAGGGCCGAAGATCACAGACATGCAATATTGACTTTCAGTCTTGTCCCTTAAACTGTCAGGGTCCTGGCTTCCTGTTCTGAATCTTTCTAGATTATCTTGCCAAGATCCTGACATGCCCTGTGTTTTGTGTCAGAGCGTGCTGTTTAGATCCTGATTCCTTCTAGTCTTGGTTCTTGTTTCTTGAAGTCGGGATCTGAACGTGTGCTCCGTTTTTTTGGAGCTCTTTAGTTCTAGTTATATTGCCATTTCTGTTCACGTTTTTACCCCCTTGTGGGTTGTTGTTTTGTTTATTCATTAATAAAGAGAGATTTTTCAGTTTAATGCTGTCTGCATCTGGGTTCATTTTCCTGTAATACCTGACATAAACACAGAGATTTCTCTAGATTCTCTGAATCTTTTGATGATATTATGAACTGTAGATGATGGAATATTCAAAGTCTTCGCAATTTTCCATTGAGGAAGATTATTCAGAAATTTTTCCACAATTTGTAGACACAGATTTTTGCCGATTGGTGAACCTCTTCCCACCCTTACTTCTGAGAGACTCAGCCTCTCTAAGATGCTCTTTTATACCCAGCCATGTTAGTACCAATTCTTTTTCCAGCATTTTGTTAACCCTGTCCCAACTTTTTGAGAGGTGTTGCTGCCATCAAGTTCAAAATGAGCTAATATTTTGCATGAAATAGTCAAATGTCTTGCTTTCAACATTTGATAGACAACATGTGTTCTAGTGTGAATAAAATATGGATATATGAGATTTGCAAATCATTGCATTCTATTTACATTTTACACAGCGTCCCAACTTTTACCTGGGGTTGTACAATAAAGATGCAAATAAATAAACAGTGCTTGGTGTTTTTCATGTAGGTCTGACAGCTGTATTTAAGCACTCAGCAGCTGAATAAATCAGTCTAAAGAAGGCTATTCTAAATAACAATTCTATTAATAAAGTTAATAGTCTTAACTAAATAAAGCACTGCAGAATCTTCATTGTATAAATGAAACTCAAAAAAGTTGGGGGTAGTGAGTGATTTTGTCCTGTGAATACACTGTAAATACCTTTCTGGTGTTCAGCTACCCTCCAGCAAGGACATCCATCACAAATGCTGTCTATGGATGGTGAGAAGCATTTTAAAGACACCTGTAACTCCATCCACGGACTCTCTCATCTGGGAGACCTTATACATTCTTTGCTGTCAGCAGACTCAGGGTCAGTTTCTTTATCTTAACTATTGGCATACTGAACTCAGGCGCTGAACAATATCCCCATTCTAACCACTTCATATTTACTTAATATCAATTATAATATTAAGTAAATAATATGTGGTCAGAATGGTTGTTTCAGATCATCAGGATGTTGTTCAGTGCCCGAGTTTAGAAGGTCAATAGTAAATATAAAGAAACTGATATAATAAGTATATTATATGGACTAATAATATTATTATTTACTTTATATATACTTTATTATATACATATTTACGTGCCCTGTGAATTGTCCTTGGTGTGATGCAGCACTCTTCAGCTGCAACTGTGGCGGGGCAAATTAATTATTATAGCCTAATACTAATTTAAAACATGAATGGCCAAACAATTCAGGCATAGTCTTAATAATCAAATGCATCAGTTATCTGCAATGTCTTTGTCGATTTTTAATTTCATCATCTATTGGCACAATGATAATCCAAGTTATTATCTCTATACCAAAATCCCAGATGGCCAGAGAGTGTATCATCTTTTAGGAATTGTTAAAATATTGGTTTATATATGTGATGTCGAACCAGTATTGCATCTGTATTTGCACTGTTACTTTCGCCATTTCTGAAGAAATGATGATGTCAGCTGTGGAAATTTCTTTGTTGGTCATTAGGTGGAATTTAATTTGAACAACTAAATTAATGCTAGACCTATTTAACAAACAATATTCTGATTACACTATATACACTATTACACTATATTACACTATAGATTCTGTTACTACCTTAGATTAAAAATACTGCCACACCAACAAGGGACAATTCACCAGGAAATTTCCAGCTGGCTTAAATTATTTCTGAAAGTTCGTAAGAATGTTCCATGCATTTAGTCGATTGCTAGTTACAATAAACAGTAGATGCTAACCGCATTTCTTTGATGCTGCAAAGATTAATCTAATCTAATGACTTTCATTTTAGGGAGGAGCTCCTTAACAGAGCCACATCACTGAATAGTAAATATTTTTAATGTGTAAGATTAAAAATTTTAAACCATCAAATAATAATTTAATAATTTTCTTTTTTAACTAGTTCTATTTGAAAAAAATTCTTTTAATTGAAGGATAAGATTGTGAGTTGTTACAGTTATGTGAATACTTTTGTGGCAGTTTGTAACTAGATGGGATACTTTGTAATGAGTATGAATTGTGTTTTTTTGTATTTAATTTTCTGTATTTCAGGTCCTGTTTTTTTCTGTGACAGCCAATTGAAGACATTGATTGTACGAGATTGTTTACCCAAACCGGAAATAAACATTAGTTTAACGCAAGGTAAGCAACAATGCTGGACATCAACGTTATTTCGATGCTGCAAGAAACACTGACGTTCTGCAATGATCAGATTGCTATCAAACGAAAGTTTTGTCATCAGAACATGTTGCGGTTACATCATAATTATGTGTTTTGTTTAGCTGGGTATAGGGTTGTACTGTTTGCTCAAGGAAGGAAGATTTAAGTGAACAAGAAATATTTAGTTCTTAAACTACATAACCATGAACCATTCGTACACTTGTTCGAAAACAATGATTCTTTCATGAAGTTTACATCATTTTTTGTATAGCAAACATCTCAGCATAATCACATGCCATTTACAGTGATGAGCTCAGACACTTCTGTGCCCAGGACTGAGTACACATGAGCAAAGATCACAGACTGCAGGGAAATCTGCTAGCTGAGCAAATGCCATCAATAATATAGACCCCTATTTATCTGTTCCCCTAACCCCCCACCCAAAAATATACAACTCACCTAGAACTGGGCTTAACCAGGTTTACATATTCATAACATCGTCCAGTAACAATCGATTTAAGATTTGGGGTAGTCCCAACCCCTACTCCTGTGTCCACGGGGAAAAGAATCATGGCAAATCCTAAAAAAATGTAAAAACATGCAGAAACAAGAGTTTTTGTCACTGTTATTGAATTACTGAACAGACTAGAGCAGTGGTTCCCAAACTGGGGGCACAGCAAGGCTAAGGAATCATTTATAGTCAGCAGATCTTTATGTGAAAAGAAACCTCTTCAGGGTAATACAAGACCCACAGTGAAATTATCTTGCTTATTATGTGACGACTTGCCACATATGAAAATAACTTAACACAAAATATTAATTTTACCATATTTTATTACCTGTACCCACTCCAGTGGTCTGTTATCAGTTGTAGAAGTTTTTAAAAAAAAATTTAATATTTTACTATGCAAAAGGGGGGCCCGTCAGAAAACGTTGGGAACCACTGGACTAGAGACTGAAATTATTAAATAGTACTTTTGCAGAGACTCACCTAAAATCATTTTGATAAACAATCTCCCCTCTAACAGGAAACACTTTGCTAAGTCTGTGAGTTAAAAACATTAGCAGTCAAAAGGGGAATGGGTAGTCTAGCTGAAGAGCTCATGAACTACAGAGAAAAACAATCATCAGGGAGAGACAAGAAAACTGCCTTATAACTACATAGAATGCCAAATAGAATTTACAGTAAATCGAACATACAGAACAGTAGACAGTCTTTCACTACACTATAACAATATGAGTCTACTCATTTTACCTTAGAAATTAAAATAATAAAATTAATTTAACCAGTTAAAATATTTTAATATTATTTTACCAGTGGAAGTGTGTCCACATTCTTAGCTTAACTGTTTTGGTTTTAATGAAAAAATTCATAACCCACTTGAATGACAGAAAAAAGGCAGATTAACTGATGTAACTGACATATTGTATTTTACATACATATGTAAATGGGACCAGTCCATAGGAATAATGTGTGTCAGAATAAAAAACTAAAAGGAAATAAGCAAAACCACATACCTTTTATCTTTTGACTTATCTGCATATTTAATTTATCAGTTTATTTTTGATGACCAGTATCCTTTTTTATTTTTTAAGTCAAGGCAGACTAAAGAACTGAACTAGACTAGGAGATACACCAACCACTTTTTGCTTCTCTGGAATAAAGAAACAAGAAATTCCTGACACAAATGCTTTCACAGAATACTGTTAAATCAGTTAAACCAGTTTCCCATGATTCCAATTATGATGTCAGACAGCATAATCACATACAGGAAGAAAATGACCATAAACAAATTTGGTTAGTTAAAGAGGCAATGTCTATGAATAACTGTCCACTGTGACATATCAGAATATCAATTACATATCAGAACATAATAAAAAAATGTAGTCTGGTCTCGAGTGAGTACAGCGCTCGAGCGGGTACAGTGTTTCAAGTCTTAAAATTAGATAAATACATCTCAGATGAACAACAACACATGACATATTTCTCTGTCATTATATGTTTAACAAAACCTAGGCCAAAATGGAGAAGCTATGTGAAAAACTAAGTACAACGCATGATTCAATAGCTTCTAGAACCTTTTGACAGTGTCATGTTCTGTTTGTTCTGTTTAGTACTTTGAGCTGTACCATGAAGCCAGCTAGCCAGGTAAGTTTAAGATTAGTTTGTGCCAACCATGGGTTTTAGAACCCATGAAAGTAGCTTGGCTTTAATCGTTGTTTATTGCCATGGTAACATGATACACTACATGTAGTAACCTGCTAACCTAGGCTAACCTGCTCTGATGTAGGTTATGTTTTAGATCAGTGGTTTTCAATCCTGGTCCTGGGGACCCACAGTACTGAACATTTTGTATGACTCTCTTATTTGACACACCTTTAGCTTGTGAAGTCTCCTAATGAGCTAATTGATCTGAATCAAGTGCTTTAAAAAAGAGAATGCATACATCTCAAGGCAAAGACCATGGCTTTATAAAGTGAAAAGTAAAAGTGTAGTAATAAATTGAATACCATTTGTATTATCATTGTTTAACTACAAAATATCATTGTACAACTGTGGTTATTATAGTAAATGTGTGGTTACTACAAATAAAACAAAGTTTACTATAAATAACCATAATTCTTTTATAAGGGAGTATTGTTGAAAAAGCTTAACCAAGATACAAGGGAATAGGAAAGATCCATTCATATGTCATATGACATTAACTGATCCTTTCACATTGATAATTTAACCTTTTGCATTTTGTTCAAGTGCACTTACACAATGCATCATACAATACTATTCTATTAAGAGTGATTAATAATAATTTAATGCTGTGATCCTTTGACTAGACTGCACACGTTGCAATCTCCACAGCTTTGGAAGAACACAAAGCTGGTTTTGTGTACATACAATTACAAACTCTGTTACATGTCTATTATACATGCTGATTTGTCTTTTCATTAGTTTTAAAATGGTGTCGTTAATGAATAGCAATGTAAACACATGACACTGACAGTATATTTCATCTGCAGATGATTTGTGTGAATGTATGATCACAAGCTTGGATGCCAAATGGCTTGCAGTGCCTAACTCACAAACACTTTTAAACATTAATAATGGATTGTAACAGTAAAATGTATACATTTTCCCTTTATTGTTTATGACAGGCCAGTTAGAAACCCTGTTGGTGGAAGACAAAAGTGTGCATGACAGAAGTTTTTGCAGAGGTTTCTAGTAGAGCTTCGGACAAAAATACAGATTCGATGTGGCCCTCAGTCAAACCAGGGTCAGGATCTAGATGACCTAGTTGAATTTCAAGATGACCTAGTTGAATTTCAACAGACCACACAGCTGCAATTTTCAGAGATGTCATCACTTTTAAATTGGTTTAATGAATTGAAAGCATATGGATCTCATTTTTGTTGCTTGTCATTGCTAGGAAAAGAAGCCTGGTTAAATACATAACCTGAGACATTCCCTTTTGAGGGAACCTGAGACTGTTTCATGACTTGATGCTATGGGGAATGTTAATGCCCACTATGCCACACTAAAGGCCTGCCCCAGATGCCATGAAACATTGGCACAAAGAACATCAGAAGCAGAAAGACAGATTGTCAGCCCAGGAGGACCTAAGCACCTGGGTTTGAATTCAAGTCTAAGCTGTTAAATCTAATGAAAGTCTGTGGGAGGACCATCCTGCCGCATCACAAACATCACTGGTGACCCCCCAAACAGTGTCTTAGATGATGCTACACTTCTGGTAAAGTGTGCCCTAATACCCAGGGGTGACACAAGGTCACAAGCCTCATAGGCCAGGGTAATAGCATCTGTGATCCAGTGAAAAAAGCTAGTTTGGTGACTGCATGACGGGAGATGGTTTGGGGCTTGAGCTGCCATGCTGTCCTTTTTGCAGAGGTTGATGTAAATACAGAAGTCATCAATGGACCACCTGACGCCACAGATGCCTGGCCTCAGTGGAGGAGGAGCTTATTGAACACCTCTGACTGCATCTTAGCCTCACACCATCTGACTACGATGGAGCTGACAAGGTTGCTGAACAGTCTGCAAGGAACAATCGGGGCAAGGTTTTATACCTTTCTTTGATGCCAGACAAACTGAGCCACCTCTGAAGTGCCTCTCCATTGCCACCAAAGCAGCCACAGAGTGCCCAATGACACAGGGCATCTGCATCGTGGCATGGAGGGAGATCTTTGGTTTTTGGAGCTTCTGAACTGCATCCAGTTCTAATCCTCCACCATAGTCCACAACTTTTTACAGGTCGACCTGTTATGACTGAAAAAGTGCCATAGTGTGCAGGGATGCAGTAGCCTTGCCCACTAAACCCTACGTAACTGCACGGTCTAGAGGGGAAGGCATGTTTTCTCCACGACAATGCTGTAGAAGAGGGGAGATAAACCACAAGCATCTTTTTCATTTTAGGCATCATTCCTTATATATTATATATATTCTTATGTATTCGTGTGGAGTCCAACAATAGATGAATAATTGTTGGTGCCTGGTGTAAGCATATGAGCTGAATATAAGTTTTCCCAAAACTTCAACAACTAAGGGAAGAATGGGAAATTATGGCAGGGAAGGTGTTCTCAGTTGGATGATAAAAATCTATCAAGCAATTGCTGAGAACACTGGAAGTGAATGCCCCAGGTTTCACCTGCTGTTCTCTGTTAGCAAGGAAACATGTGATCCAGTTGAAGATGGAAGTTGACACATTGAGTTGGGTGAGTTTTTTATAAAGAAAATCCAGGGACAATGGTTGATTCAAGTGATTTGTTGAAGATTTGTGTAAAGATTGGGGCTAGATGGTCTCCACAGGCTTTCAAACAAGACACCTGGTCAGGGCCGGGGGCCTTCCTGCACTTTTGTCCTTTGTAGAGCCATCTAACATCTTTTTCACAGATTGTGAGACCTGGATGTGGTGGGGGTAAGGGTAGAGGTGTTGATGGCTAATTGATATTGAGGAAAGATGGTGATGGCTGGTTGATATGGGGGAGAGGTGTTGATGGCTGCTTGGTATTCTTCTCCAACCTGCAGTAGAAGGTATTCAGGTTATCAGCCAGTTGTTGGGTTTTGTAGTTGGTGAGGAATTGCAGACCTCTCCATACTGACGATGGGTCGTTAGATGAAAATGTTTATCAGCTTCTCAAGAGTCTTTTGGCAGATTTAATCTCCTTGATTAGCCTGTTTCTGGCTTTGTTAAACAGTAGCTTGCTCCACTCTTGTGAGCTGCCTCCTTATCCCTTCGTAGTTTTCTCAGTTTTGAGGTAAAAATCATTGATGGTGTTACACTTTATTTAAGTGACCCAACTAATGGAAAGGTGTCATTTATTTTTTTATTCTTACAATGTTTAATAGAAATTGAATAGAAAATATTCCATTGGTTATCACAAACGCACTCTGTTTATAATTCAAATATAATTGTTTACGCTGCCTATGAAACTTGTCTGAAACTATTTCCGAAGGGTGCCTTCTTAGCCTGTCAGGGTCATTGCCTGACAGGGAAGTGAGGCAGCAAATTAGAAAGTTAACAGCCTTTGTAATGGCTGGGAATTTGTTTATGTCAGAAACAGCCATAAATACATGAAAATGAACATTTTGGTATGTACAAGTGCTTAAAAACTTTAAATTAAACTGTTTTCATTTCACCTACACCTTCCCTACCCAGCAGGAAATAATATAACAGTGCTATATATCAGTGACACAAGGTGCAGTCACACTACACTTTTCACTCCATTGACTTCCATTTATACAAATGTAAATGCAGCAGACCAGACACGTAAGCTCATGTGAAATAAAACATTTTAAAGCATTCCAAAGTTCAAGTTTGGCTAACTCTGATTGCGGCAACAGCCAGCAGCAGGAATTTGGCTGCTGTCACTTTAAGACCTATTGCACTGACCCAATATACAGTTTACCTTCATCACATTAACCAAGTGTAATTACATGAATACTGAGATTTTAACATTTGTGTGTATTTGCTGAATTGATCATTAGTCATAACGAAAAGACAGCAAACTGACTTTGGACCAGATCTGGTTGAGTTTTGGCTGTGACTTCTCTCACATGCCACATGGAATTACGGCTCAAGATTGACCCAACAGCTGCTTGCCAAAATAAACCAAGGAGCACTTCCATGTACTCAAGATTGAAACAATCCAAGAAAAACTGTTAGGGTGTGGGAAGATCCGCTTCAAGTCTCCTCCTGTCATGCTTTGAGTTGGTTGTTTCCATCAGGAATACATTTATTTTCTGGTGCTGGATGGCTCCACAGTCGATATTATCCAGGGATGCCTGTGGCATTCTGAACACTCCCCAGAAATGCAGTGGTCTACCAGCCAAATCATCCAATTGAGTGAGTTTTACCTTCAAAACTGTCTGTCAGAGGTCTTGATTCCTCGTCCCCGCAATCATGCACTACAACTATGTTCAACTAACATAGAGTGTCCGAAGCCCCAAGCATGTCTTAAAATCCCTGTTGACTACCGGGCATTCCAGGATGTCCTGTTCAATGGGATCTGGACGAGCAGATCTGTATCGCCACCCCAACTGAACCTTCTCTGACAGGACGTGAGGAGTTGCTCAGTCTGTGCCGTCTCTGGTACCCCATCTCCCCTTTCGATACCACACAGGCCATGGTTCCACATCGGAGTCGACTTCATTACGGATCTTCCCAACTCAGACTTCCATACCTGTGTCTTAGTAGTAGTCGACCGCATCTCCAAAGTTTGTAAACTCATCCCTCTCAAAGGTCTTCCCACCTACTGTTGCGTCACTGTTTCAACATGTCTTTCGTAACTTCGGCATCCCTGAAGACATTGTCTCCAATCGTGGGCCCCAGTTTATTTCCTGGGTTTTGAAGTCATTCTTCAAACTACTTGGAGTCTCTGTCAGTTTGTCATCCAGATACCATCCTCAGACTAATGGCTAGACTGAGCGTAAGATTCAGGAGATATCTGCAGCCCTATTGCCATGACAATTAGCACAGCTGAAACCATTTCCTACCCTGGCCCGAGTATGTTCAAAATTCCCTAAGACTACCACCAGATTATCACCATTCCAATGCATACTCTGTTTCCAACCTCTCCTATTCCCCTGAATGGGCAAACCATCAGTAATTCCAGCTGTGGACCACTGGTTCTGTGAGAGAGTGCTCATGTCCATCTACAACAGACAGTCTGGAGACATAAAGCTCATGCAGATGCCAGACTTTCCACTGCTCCTGTCTATCACCCTGTGATAAGGTGTGGTTATCCACCCAGGATCTCCATCTCCGGCCACCCAATAAGAAGCTGAGTCCCTGCTGTATAGGCCCCTCCCTATTCAGAGGCAGATCAATGATGTCACCTTCCAGTTACAACTCCCCCACAGTATCGAATTCACCCCACTTTCCTTCTGTCCCTCCTTGAACCTTTCACTAACCCTACCACTCCCTCTGCCACAGATACTGAAGAACCCAAGGTGTCCCCTCCTCCAGAGTCCATCTACAGAGTCCACGACCCTTAACTCCCGGTGACGGGGCAGCCGTTTAAAATACCTTGTGGACTGGGAGGGTTATGGTCCCGAAGAAAGGTCCTGGGTCGCTCAAGATGACATTCTTGATCCATCTTGCTCACCGACTTTCACCAAAATCATCCTGATCGCCCATCTCCCAGAGGTAAAGGCCATCCTCGTCAGCATATAAGGGCGTCAGGAACTACCTGTGGAGGAGGGGGTAATGTCAGTGACACACCCCCGCTGCCAACCCCGCTGACACTTTCCCAATCACCTGAGTTCTAATCACGCACACCTACCACTGCTAATAAACTAGCATTTATATAGCCACACGCACTCATCACCCCTTTGTCCGGTCTCACAGCTTTTCATTGTGATTTACCTGACTCTGTCCTGATGTTTACTCACCTGAATTCTCTCCAGTGTAATCCCCATCAATTTCGAGTGCTCCAACCTCTCATTCCCAACATAAACCTGCAAACCAAAAGAGGACTCTGTACACACTCCAGCTAAGTGTCCATTCATGCAGTTCTGATACTAGCATTCTTACCTGTATCAAGTAATCATGTTTTCATTGTCTATGCCTACCCCAAGCAACTTCTTTTGCAAGTTAAGTTTACCCTTATATCAGTCTCAGTAGATGTTTATCTGCAGTCAGGTAGATTCTCTCTAACCTATTAGAACTCTCTAATAAAACCACAACTGTTTACACTTACCTGCCTGTTCTCCTGTGGTTATGCTGACAGATGCAAAATTAAAACAAAAATGTAAGGCTGTAGTGCATAAATAAGACATAATAATAGAAACCATTAACAACTGGTTAAATATTAAAGACATACAAAATATAAATTTTACAGATGTGCAAATATGTATTAGAAAAAGTTGCAAAAAACAATGTAAAAAAAAAATATCCAGCTAGATTAAACCAATATTTTGTAACTTTTTCAACCTCAATTTCAGTAATCTGTACATATAAAACAGCAACATGCCCCTTTGGGGCCTGTGTGGGACCCACGCGGGGAAATCCTGTGGGCCCAATACTGTTGTAAAATGCAGGGCAAATGTGGGCCCCAAAGTGTGGGCGCACTGGGCAAATCGTGGGCATACTGTGGGGACACTGGGCAAAGTGTGGACATACTGTGTGTGAGGTAGACTAGTGTAAATGCTGATGGAAATTGAGCAGACATAAGTTGTCAGATCAGAGACAAAGTACACTTTAATGGTTTGAGGCTTGTAGAGGATTTACAGTCATTCAATTTGTTTGAGTGAGCGATTATAGTACAGGTAGTAGAGTATATGCAGATTAGTACAGAGTAGTTTGGAGTGTAATGTTGTGTGAATGGTTCTAAACAAACAGAAATAACAATACTCAATTAGTAATTAACTGGAATAACAAATATGAATTCACTATGTCACTTTTACATAATTCATACTTATAAACAATAGTGATATACCCTATAACAACAAATTAGCTATCGATGTAGGCTACATTAGCACTGGTGGAATACCATCATGTTCTCTAACACGTGAGCTCGGGAGAATCGAGAAATATGGCTTAAATATCACAACAATCTCAATTATATAGTAAATAATAATATACACAAACTCAAAGTGACTAACAGTTTACAATATAACACACCAGTAACGCTATTTTACCGTCTCTCATACGCATTCACTAGCACCGTACATGGGTGATGCAATACCCAATGCGTGTGGCGTACATACCCAATTATAATTAGCAACTAACGATAACACAACTTATGCATTCAAATTACGGCTGTTTAAATATAAATAATAACATACACACAGTCACTCAATTGTATATGAACGCACTCGGCAGTAACAACAACAACAGGATAACACTAGCATAGACTCTCCATGCTCTGAACTGCATATTGTTAATAAGGTTAAAGGGAAATGCTGAGTAATCCTCTTAAAGTCACAAGGGACTAATTTAAAGGCACTAATTTCTCTATATACATAGTGGGCCTTTTCTACACTGTGGGCACACTGGGCAAAGTGTGGGGAAAAGTTCTCATATACAGAAAGCAATAATAATGTGTCAGACTTTAAATTATTAATTTACAGCCAATAATAATAATAATAATAAAATATGTTGAGATCTATTTAGCAATAAAAAAACAAAAACTATTTAAACCAGCAATAAACAAAGAACATTTAAAACACATGTAAAAGTAAATTAAAACTCTGCCACGTTAGAGGCAGTGGGGTCCCTTTTTGCCCATTTAGCCCTTTCTTGCTTTCCCCCATCCCTGTCCCTTGCATTGCGGAGTCCTGTTTTAATGCAGGCACATCCTCACCACTTTCTACAGAGGGACTACCAAGAGCATCCTGTGCAGCTGCATCACTGCCTAGTTTGGGAATTGCACCGTCTTGGACCGCAAGACCCTTCAGCGGATAAGTGAGGACCGCTGAGAAGATCATCGGGGTCTCTCTTCCTGCCATCACAGACATTTACAAAGCCACCAGCATTGTGGATTACCCCACACACCCCTGTCACACATTCTTTACCCTCCTGCCGTCTGGTAAACAGTATCGAAGCATTTGGGCCTTCATGACCAAGATGTGCGATAGTTTCTTCCCCCATGCTATTGGACTCCTCAATACGGAGAAACTGGACTGAAGGAACACACACACAAAACTGTGCACCCTCCATCCTGCAATTGTTTTGCACATCTATGCTGCTACATAGTATACTGCATGTAGTCTTATGTTTACACATATTTTATTATCACTAGGATTACTTTAAAACAAAACTGTGTACTGGTCAGCACTGCACTGGGAATTACTATGCCCATTGTCTGTCCCAATAGTCATTGTAAATTATGTAGTCTTGTATTTCTATGTTGTTCTGTATTTATGTAGTGCCTTGGCCCTGGTGAAACGTTGTTTCGTTTCTTGTATATGTTTGAAATGGCAATAAACTCCACTTGACTTGACTTGTGTGTGCCCATGTGTTTGAGGGAGAAAGAGAAATGATAAATTGTTGATCAGATGACCACCGTTTTCCATACTATAGCATAAGAGAGTCCCTCCTCTCTCTCTCTCGCCACACTCACCACTATCATCATCAGCCACGGGAGCTGTGTCAGCAAAAATCAGCATCTGTCTAGGGGCTTCTGATTAAATGTCTTATGGGCTGGTTTGTCTGGTAAAAACAGACGACAATTTTTTGATACATTAAACCACCACAAAGACCCCAGTGCCATCAATGAATTAAGCAGAATAAAAGAATGGGTCGCTGATATACGAGTTTTATGGGACAAGTTTTATCAGGCAAAAATTGTTTAAGATGTATCAGCTCAAAAAGTATGTTGGCCCAGCAGGGAAATGTCCTGTCTGCCAGATGGCCAGTCTGCCCCTGCTGCCATGATGGAAGGTGGATAGGGTTATTATGCAACTGAAAATCAGGATTGTGCCAAATTGAAGTGAATTCACATGGTGATAATTAAATTTGTTACTATTTTAATATTTATTTTTAAACAGTATACAGTACTATCTGCAGTTGTAACAAAAGCCATGGAGCTGTCAAAACTCTGCAGAATTACACAAAGTGTGTCATCCAGTGGACCTTTGATTACAAAAAATGAGGATATCTGGGTACGGGTAACATTATTTATAAATACTACTGAATACTGTTTTTTCCTTCCCCTTTTTAATTCTCATTTTAAGACTTATCCCATATAAACATTAGATACTGTACCTGCTTTGCAGACCAGCATCTGCCCAAAAGCCAACTTCTGGCCAGAGCTCTTGCAGCACAGTTGCTGGGCCAGTGGGGTGGTCAGTATGTGGACAAGCATGCAACTTGCATTGGAGGATGGGCTTGGACGTCCAGTTGTTTCAAGATACTTTACACACTACGCTAGTGCACATTTGTGAGAAGCTGTACTGTTCACTATAGTGCTTATAGTCAGAGAGTGTATGAACATTTTTGTCTTTTAGTGGATATACTAAAAGAGACCTTTGTTTAACAAACAGGTTATTCTAAATTGATTTGTGTTGTGAACTTTTAGTTAAGAAACTGTTGGACGTAGCAAAATCTGTTTATGTAAAAAAAATAGGTCATGAATTTACTGAAAAAGGCAGTCCGTTGCCTTTTATTGTGAAAGTAGCTGTTATTTAAACCAGGTACTTTAAAAGGCAGTTCCTGTAGGCAGTTGGATCCAGACTTTATCCAGACCAGACAGTGGGGGAAAGGATGGGACGACAGATCAGTGGGAATATTATGGACTTCTGTATTAAAATTCCTATTATCTACTTACCTACCCCCAGCCTAGTAAGATTCTATATTTCTGTCCCCTGCCTAGTCACAGTAGTGTGATATTATAGCTACAAAAGCATAAAACATTATGCTTTTGTCGCCACCTCTGTTTGTAACATTCCTGTAATGATGGGTCTGACGCACAAGGATCCATTTGCAGCGTTTATTAGAACAACAGACAGGCAGGGTCGATAACCAGTAAACAGGATTAACAGAGGCAAGACAAAGGCGTAAACGTAAAACAGGTGAGGTGTCGTATGCGGGCAGCAAATAATCATATAATCCAAATTCAGTCCAAAATCAAGGCAGGCAGCAAACAATCAAAAACGTGGTAAACAGTCCAATAACAAAAACGGTAATCCAAACAGAGTAATCAAAACGCTCAGAATTGTCGCTGGGGCAAAACAAGACTTGTTGATAGCCTGGGGTTTATATACCCAAGAGTTAATGAGCTACAGGTGAACAGGAAGTAATCAATCCCAGGTATGAGGGACTATGGGAACTGTAGTCAGAATGGAAGCTAATACTCTGGAGACGGTTCCCTCCAGAGGGAATACATAATTATACATCATTATTATCAACTCTTCGTTTATATCCAATAAAATTACAAATTGCAGCTTTTAATGCCAGAGGAGAACTGGCCCTCGCGGTTGAGCCTGGTTTCTTCCAAGGTTTTTCTCCATCTATACATCATGAGTTTTGGTTAATTGCCACTGTCACCCTGTTGGCTTGCTTAAATTGCTTCTAGCAAAATGATATAATTACAGTACTAAAGACTCTACTATTTTGTTATTTCTTTGTCCCCAATTCTCTTTTATTGTGTAATTTTCAGGTATTTGTATTGTGTATATTTTGCATATGTCTGATGCATTTTATTTTTGTGTATTGTGTATATTTTGTGCTATTATTGCAAATCCCTTATACCCCTTGTAGAGGAAATTTTTAATTTTTATGCTTATGCAAAAACGAATGTGTGAATCAGTTGTGTGAGTTCATTTTCACTAATACAAAGAATGTATTGTTAGTCATTAGATACCATGTTGAATTATCTTACTTGTAGCAATAGGGAGGTTTTTTCTTGTGTATCTACTAGAGAGGCCCATGGAGGTCAAGGAACGAGAGGAGAGTGTGAAGTGTTTCAGAAGGTTAACCATGTGATGTGAATAAGGGTGATGTATGGTATGGGAGGTGTTAAGGTGAAAGGGTATAAGAAGGTGATACACAGAGAAGAAGTTGTTCCGCTCTCTTCAGACTGAATGATTGTCAATCTGTTATGAGCTGATCCTGCTTGCAAGCATTAAAATCTTTTCTTTGAAAACTTGGTCTTGTGTCTCAGAGAGAAAGTTCTATAACACCCTCTCATAAGATATGTTAAGTTATATAAAGATAAGTTATCTTTCTATGTGCCATCTCCATGTAACATGGAATGACTGGATCTTGCTTAATATGATAACTATTATGGTGGAAATTTCTGAGCACCAATCCAGGTAACTAAATGACCCTTTGAAATGTACCTTATAATTAGAAAAAGATAAAAGAGGGAAAAATAATTTGTTGCCGTGATAAGCGTGCAGACAGTGTCAAAACGAGGAACTGAGAAACTCTAAAGCCAACAGTTTGTTCAGATTGTAGAAAGAAAAAACTGAGAGTCATACTGGGCTTTGTGTAGCCAGTGTAAGAAAATATAGTCTGCCTCGACCCAACTCCACTCCAAAGTATATATTATCTATGCTCTAAGCTCTCTATAAAGAGCTTAATTATCATAGAAATAGTTCTGATCTATGTAAATAAAATATCTCTAGAGGAATAATGCCTCACTATAGTGTGGGAACGGTAGTAGGCCTTGGAGAACCATCTGCTGACCAAAAGGGTACATCAAACAATTGATAGGGATTCTGTTTAATCTTATCACCTTAACATTTGGGGTTGCTTACACTTGAAAGTCTACCATTTGTTTGGGAACGGAAGAATATCACTTTCATTGTTGTCCGCAATTTACATTTAAAACGAAACTTCATTTACATGTTGAGCGTGAAGAGGATAGGAATACAGTATAAAATGTTTGAGTTTAAGACGCTCTGGGTTCATTATGACTCCGCTGAATCCGGAGTACTGTTTGTGCTTTGTTACTGCTACGCTGCAATAAAAGTTATTTTTCATCAACGATCTTCGACGTCCTCATCACTTTTTCTTACACCAGAGAGCTAATTAGTCAGCAGAGAGTCGGCTGGTCAGTGCTATAGCTGAGACTTATTGTGCACGTGTGCTGCTGAGGCTTTCCCTTAGGAAAAAAAAAGCATGCTGGATATTAAGCTCTTAATTAAACATCATGATTTTCCCCCAGAGGGAATGCTGAGTGCTGCTAAATTTAAACGGTTTGTGCTGAGAAATAATAAGAAACATACGGATGTTATTCACATAAATGTGAGAATTGTGAGGAGACGCTGGGTCTCTGGTTGAGTGAGGCAGAGTACAGAGAGAGAAAATCTGGATTGAAAGATTTGCCTAAATCAGGGATTGAGAATGTTTGTAAAATTAAAAAAATTTGATAATAATACACACATGACTAACCCCTGTTCTTCTGTTTCTATCACCCCACCACCCTACCACTATCCCGTGGGAGAGCTGCAAGCCCTGCGAATCTCCGACCTCCCCGAACTCGACAGCTGCCCTCCTCAACAATCCCGAGTTCAACAGCACAACGCACCGCTGCTAGAGGTGAGCGCAACACCCAAAGCACCCCCACCAGCTTCACTCCAGCCTGTTGACACAGCCTTCGGCTGGCAGGTTTCGACCATCGAAATGACCGGTTTCTGAGTGTGAACATCCGTACGGAACCAGATCTAAGACATTCAATGCGAAACCACCTATGGACGACGACGATGACAACAAAGTTTATCTTCAAGCACCAATGATTGAGGTTTCCGGGCAGGAAGGACCGGTGACGGTTTATAGACCATGGACAATGTCAGATATGAAAGAAGTGATGAGCCATTTACCTGAGCCGTTGGATTCCGGAGTTCGTTTTGCTGATGAACTGTTAACATTTTGCCAAGAATTCGGTCCAACAATGCCTGAACTTCATAGACTGCTCGCTATGAAGATGGGACCGACAAACTGGCATTAAGTGAGTTCAAAAGCAGGTAATGGGCAACAGCGCAAAGAACATCCGAACTGGGAAGATGACAGCGATGAATCATACAAGACTGCTGTCAATTGACTATGTGGTGCCATCAAAGCAGCATTCCCGGTCAGACTGGATTCAAGCAAAGTTTCAGACTGTGTGCAGAAAAAGGATGACTGTACAGGACTATTATGTTCGGAACCTGCAGATCGAGGGGACACCGTGGGTGTTTGGGAAAGTCATCTGAGAAATTGTTTTCTAAATGGACTAAAATCAGACATTGTGTCATCCGTGAAATTCACATGCATCAACTGGAAGAGTGAGAGACTTGATACTGTACGCGCTCATGCAGTACATGCTCAAGAAATGCAGGACGACAAGCGAGACAGAAAGCGTGAACATTCAAATAAACAATTACAGCTGGTAGTGGCCACCATGGCTGAACAACAGACAAATAGATTTGTGTTGTCCGAGTCCTGTCCTGTTCCACTGCTAGGCAGAGATTTAATGTGTAAATTGAGTATATGTCTAATGGCTAATAACGCTGGTGTCACGGTGTCCGAGATGGAAGATCTGTGACATCAGTCAGATTGGGCTGAAGACATTTGTGCGCAAGCATGAGCAAAAGTGAATTCTAAAACTAAATTTATGATGCCTAAACACCTGCATTGCATGTCACACGTTGTACGTGGAAAAGACAAGGTTTTTGAGAAATATTGGTTTTCTAATGACATGCCAGAAACCATAAGCTCCAAGTGGTTATACTGGTCAGTGCACTCGTGTGCACTTAGCATAAATTTATCTGAAGGAAAGTCTGTGTTTTTTGATGTACAAAACTCTATGCCTCACATTTCATTAGCTATTGATCTTGATAAGGAATGGGCAGAGCTGGGCCCATTTGTAAAATCCTGCTGTGAAGTCTCTGACTGGACATGTGTGTCTGATTGCATGTCTTTTAGTCCATCATTGAAAGTTTATCGATGCCGTTATGAGACTAGAGTTTATGTTGAACGAGATGAAATGGAAAGTGATGATGTTGTTCCTCTGATGACTGTTCCCACGGCATGAAAAATACATCCTGCTCTTTCTAGTGTTCCTAATTGTCTTTGGGCAAAGCACAAATATGATGTGGGTCTCATTAAAAATTGTGAAGCTGTTGAAATAACTCCAAAATCAGATTATAGGCCATGCATGCCTCAGTATCCACTTAAAAATGAGGCTTTGGAAGGTATTAGGCCTGTGTTTGAATCTCTCTTGAAGGAAGGAGTTATTGTTTGCTGTCGTGACTCCCCTGTGCGCACCCCCATTTTTCCTGTGAAGAAGGTCAGGGACGCAGGTCAACCCACAGAGTGGAGATTTGTGCAGGATTTGCAGGCTGTAAATCAGGCAGTGCAGCCCAGGGCTTCAAACGTGCCGAACCCTTACACTATACTCACACAAATACCTGAAAGTGCTTGTTGGTTCTCAGTAGTTGATTTAGCAAATGCTTTTTTCAGTGTGCCTGTACATAAAAATAGCCAGTTCTGGTTTACTTTTAATTTCAATGGAAAACCATATACATTTACCAGGCTTTGTCAAGGTTTTGTTGAGAGCCATTTATAATGAAGCACTGAGATGAAGTATTGAATCATTGATTTTTTCGGCAGGTACCACTTTGACCCAGTATGTTGACGATTTAATTTTATCAACCACAGATAGGGACGTATGTGTAACTGACACCATTGCATTACTAGGCAAACTGCAGTTTGTAAAACAGGAAGTAACATTTTTAGGCCATGTCATAACACCAGGAGGAAAATTACTGTCTAAAAAACTAATTGAAGCAATAGTTGCCATACCAAAGCCCATTACAAAAAAACAAATGTCATTTCTGGGTATGTGGTCGTACGTTCATTCCAAATTACGCCATGTTAGAACAACCCATGCATGATTTAACCCTACAAAAAGATCTGGGATCTGCTGACTGTTTAAAATGGAATGAAGAAGCAAATTTAGCATTTGAACAAATGAAAACTCAATTAACCATGTTTCCCACTTTAGGTATACCAAACTCAGATAAGCAGTTTGTGCAGATGGTAGATGGGAAGCACAGCTTTATGACATCTGTCCTGCCTCAATCACATGGTGATCGCCTTCGACCTGTGGCATATTTCTCTTCAAAGCTAGACCCAGTGGTGGCAGGGCTACCTCTCGGTCTGAGAGCTGTAGCAGCAGCTAAGAAAGCAGTGTTGGCCTCAAGGGAGTATGTGGGGTATAGTGACTTAGTCCTTAGTACTCATGTTGTCAGTATGATCTTGCTTGAGCAGAAAACATCTAATTTGTCCACTGCTCGCTGGTTAAGGTACCATACACAGTTTTAAACCCAGCCACACTGTTGCCCATTGAAGATGATGGTGAACCTCACCACTGTTGCATGACTGCTATAGAGCAGATATGCACCCCAAGGCCTGATTTTTCAGACATGCCATTTGAAAACTGTTCACAATCTATGCTGACAATTACTGCAAAAGATGTGTGATCTTCAACACAATGTGGCAAGAGGTATAAAAATGACACCAGCAGCTCACCCACCACCAGTAGAACCATTTGATCATTTAATGATGGACTTTATTGAACGTAGCCCATGTGAAGGAAAAAAGTATTTAGTTATGGTGGACGTGGTCAAAGTGGGTTGAAGTTTTTCCCACTTCTAAACAAGATGTGGCTGCAGTAGCAAAGGCCTTAGTCACAGAAATTATACCCAGATGAGGTATTCCATGAAAACTGAGCTCAGATAATGGCTCCCATTTCCTTAACGAAGCTATCAAACAAGTCAGTGAATTGCTTGGTATAGATTTAAGATACCATTGTGCATACCATGTGGCTTCAGGGGGAGCTGTGGAGAGGGAAAACCAGTCGATTAAGAATAAATTATCCAAATGCTGTGAAGAGACCGGATTGACATGGTTAAAAGCTCTACCCATTGTGTTAATGCACATGAGAACAAGAAAACGACCAAAAACTAATCTGAGTCCATTTGAAATTTTATTTGGCAGGCCGCCTCATGTAGGAATTGAAATCAGAAACACCCAGCTGCCTTCAACAGATTTGTGTGAACATAGTATGTTAGAGTATTGCAAAAGGATGTCTTCTGTATTGTCTGATGTCTGTGTGCAGGTTAAAGCAGCCCAGGCCAGAGCAGCAGATGTGCCATTGTATGATCTGAAACCTGGAGACTTTCTAGTCGTTAAGGACTTACAACGAAAGCATTCAAGGTCAAAGCGATGGCTGGGGCCCTATCAAGTTCTGCTTGTAACACACACAGCAGTCAAGGTCGCCGAGCGAACCACCTCGATACATGCTACCCATTGTAGAAGAATTCCGGAGCCATCTGAGATAAGAGAGGGAGGACATGATTAATGTCGATGGCCTTCAAGGAGTTTGCAGAGAAATTCTAACCTTATCACACCAGCGATACCCCATGGTGGCAACCACCTGCAGATAGAATAAGAGGGACATCACTGTATTTTCCATCGAGAGACCAACAAACTGAGAGAACAGGTTTTCATCAATTAGTGAGTTGTGGATACAGATCCACACCTAGAGAACAAAGACCTGATGTGCTTCATGGATCACCTTTAGAGCTGCTGGTGGTGTTTACAGATGTCTCATGCCTGGAGAGCAGACCCTCTAAAGCTTGAAGCTGTGGAAGAACTTGAAGGTAATATCCCGTGTCAAATGATCAAAGTAATGCATGCAACCTGTCAAAGAACCTGACTCCAACTAAACGCCATGACAAAGACTGCAACCAAGTTCAAACTGCCTATGTCAAACCAAATTTCTTTACACCACCTGTGGGAGTTTTGCCTGAAAGAGATGTGTGTGTGTGTGTGTGTGTTCAATGCTAGCGACAAAGAAGACACTAGGATGGTCTGACAGCAAGATAAAGATAATCATGGGAAATGCTATCCACAACTGCACTGCAACAGTTAATCGTCGAGTGTATAACTTCACATACCCGTTCGAAAGACCAAGTGAGACGATGCCAGCAGTCGTGTGGGTGTGCAAAGACAGAGCTTATCATCATTTGCCGACCAAGGAATGGAAAGGTTGTTGCTATCCAGAATTGCTTTCTGTGGGAATGACAATCTACGTGGAGGACGGCGCCGAGAAGAACAAAGTTGTTGATTTGAAAAGGCTGCCAAGGTCTACTCTGATACCAGATGAAATGCCACTGTTCTTCAAAGGGACAAAGTTGTGGGACCCGTGGACCAGCAGAGAAGCTGCAACAGGCTGGTCTATCCTGATTGGAGGAGGGACAGCAGTAACCATGTTAAAGATGAATGGACTAGCATGGCAGGTTTTAATGTTGGCTAATGAAACAGAGAAAGCTTTAGATTTGATTAATGATGAGACGAATAAGATTAGAGATGCTGTAATTCAAGATAGATTGGTTTTAGATTTGCTGACTTCAGAACGGGGAGGAGTTTGTCACGTTACATACTTCATGTTGTTTTTATATTCCTTTTATATTGTTTTTATACTATAAGGATAACGTAATTATTAAAGAAAAAAAATCTTACTTAAATTACAAAGAGGGAGGAGTGTAGAGGAAAATTTTTATTTCTATGCTTATGCAAAAACTAATGTGTAAATCAGTATGAGTTCATTTTCACTAATACAAAGAATGTATTGTTAGTCATTAGATACCATGTTGAATTATCTTACTTGTAGCAATAGGGAGGTTTTTTCTTGTGTATCTACTAGAGAGGCCCATGGAGGTCAAGGAACGAGAGGAGAGTGTGAAGTGTTTCAGAAGGTTAACCATGTGATGTGAATAAGGGTGATGTATGGTATGGGAGGTGTTAAGGTGAAAGGGTATAAGAAGGTGATACACAGAGAAGAAGTTGTTCCGCTCTCTTCAGACTGAATGATTGTCAATCTGTTATGAGCTGATCCTGCTTGCAAGCATTAAAATCTTTTCTTTGAAAACTTGGTCTTGTGTCTCAGAGAGAAATTTCTATAACACCCTCTCATAAGATGTTATCTCTCTATGTGCCATCTCCATGTAACATGGAATGACTGGATCTTGCTTAATATGATATATTATTACTATTACTATATTATTACTATATTATACTATTATCTATCATGTTTATTGACTACATGTGGCATAGTCTCAGAAGTACACACTGTTTTAATAGGCAGTCTGAATACATTACTCTCTCATAGTGAGGTACAAGCCTTTGCCCATAACAGGTATTTCTAATGCATGTCTATTTATTCAAATGGCCCAAATGCGTTGTAGATTTATTTGTTTTATTTTTCATTACCTGTAAAGCTGCTTTAAAGCAATGCAACATTGAAAAAAATGCTTTATAAATAAAACTGAATGAAATTGAATTTAATTTTGTCCAGTAAGGCTGATAATATATTTATAGTTTGTTGTGAAGCCTAATACAGCTTTAGACAAAGACTATGGTTTTAACAGAATACTTCAAAGTGACTGCTGAAATGAATTGTGACAGATGTGATGTATTAAAGAGGGTGAAATGCATGATATGTGTTTTGTTTGGGAGTGGAGCATGCTAGGTTAGTTCTTGAGAGAGCTGACTGTCCTCAGTGCGAATCAACGATAAGGAGACTGTCTGGCTCTTTTTAATCCTGATGGGAACCAGGCAGCTGCGGGTCAGGTCCCACTTCTGCTGAGGCAGAACGGAGGCTGCAGCAAGAGATGGGCCCTGTCTATTCTCTTATGCTCTCTGCCGAATTGGATGAGCACATGCCAGCTTCAGAAGCCCGCTTGGTGGTTTCTTCTAAACTGGAAGATGAGCTCATGCTGGTGGCGTCAGATGACGATCCAGCCAGATGGGTGGTGAGGCAGACCATCTTCCTCTTTCTGCCGTATTTAAGGAGCTTGTTGAGGTGGTTTTTTGTGCTATCGAGAAGCTGAGCCTTGAGTGGCCAGACAAAAGACAGCACACTAAGACATCTAAATTAGATTATAGGTTTCTATCATCCAATAGAGAACAGCCTCCTCATCACAATCTCCCGTTCTTCCCAGATCTTCACACCAAGGTGTCGAAGTCATGTAAAAAAAAAAATCATATTTAGCTTGTGTATTTACCCCTGCCATAATTATTCTTCCATCCTGGGTTTGCACGAGCATGAATATGGGACAATGCCTAGGGTAAAAGAGACACTTGCAGGTATTACCCTGGCCTACGAGGCCTGCGACCTTGTGACCCTTTGGGCATTAGAGCCCATTCTACCAGGGGTATAGCATCATCTAAGACTCTAAGTCTCACATCTCACTCCCTCTACGGTGTCGTCATGGGGGAAACCTGCCAAGGCATATGCGACAGCATGTCATGACCTACTTAAAGACCTGGACCACAGTGGGGGAACCACTGTGGGCACTAGAACCAGACACAGTTCAGGAGCTCCGTACATTTTGTGACACAGCATATTTCATTACTTTCACCAGCAGAGGCATCACTTTTCTTAACAGACAACCCCCAACCAAATGCATGTACTGTTCAGACAACATTGCCACTATCAAAAAGTCTCAATAAGAAACTGTGGTCTCACCTGCTGTTTCAAAATTTAATTAATGTCGAAGAATCTGAAACTTTCTCTTTCAGCAACTGCAAGTTGGTTGTACAGTGTCATCTGCCAGCCTTTTTCTCTATTTTGACTTCATTGTTGAAAAACTACTTTCTCAAGTAGTGCTGCTAAACATGCTAAGCGTTAACAGTGCAATATATTTGTGCCCTGCCTAAAAAGGGTCACACTGAAGTTCGAGGAGTTCTAGTTGTATCTCTCTGTAAAGTTGCATGACATGAAAGTCCTGGAAGCGAAGTTTGGATTGCCCTTTTTACTCCATATTTATGAGCATGAATTACCACAACATCAAGTGCAATACAAACAAGACATTGGTGGTGCGACAGTGTATACTGTCTTTAGATGTTGCTGTGGTTATACCAAAGTTCAGGTCAACAGGCTGGTACAGCAAGTGTCAAGGCAGCGTCAGAAATGGTTTCTTCCTAAAATTGCTCAGTTCGTCCTGCTCTCTTGATGAAGACTCACCATTGCACCCATTTAAAGAGTCTTGAGGTAGATAACAATGTTGTTGGCTGTTGGATAGCCAGCGGGATTTCCGGAGTGTTTTCCCAGATGGTCTGGTCCATGGTTTCTCCCAGCCATTGGTCTGGTACCTGGGTCTGTTACTATGGTGATAGTTCTGTTCTCTGTTCTGGTTCTGTTCTCTTGCTTGAAGCTTTTGTGGCTTGTCATCAAAAAGCATTGTGTTTTATTGTGATTTACATTTTCATTTTACATTTAGGCATTTAGCAGATGCTTTTATCCATGCTTTTAAGTGACTTACAAGGTGAGGAAAACAATGAAGCGTTAAATCGTAGGGAGGCAATGACATCGGCCGTGACAAGGAGCTGTATTACATGTTCAGTGAGGTAGGGCCGATGTTATACAGGGCAAATCTACATAAGCGTGTTGTTTTGGCAATATGGTCAGAAAATGTCAGCTGTTCATCAAAAACTACACCAAGGTATCTGGCTGTCTTACACCAACACTTGTTGGTGTAAGACAGCGTTGGTGTTAGGGTTGTGGAGCCAAGCTGGACAGTGAAATTGTGTAAGGGAGTCGGTTTACCTGGAAAGACGAGCTCAGTCTTGGCTAGGTTGAGTTGTAGGTGGTGTTTTGTCATCCAGGTCGAGATGTCTTCCAGAAAGTTGGATATGTGTGCTGTTACTGTGTGGTCATCAGGGTGGAGGGAGAAGAAGATCTGGGTATCATCAGCATAGCAGTGGTAAGACAAGCCATGTGATTGGATAATATAACCTAATGAAGTGATACTGTGTGGCTTCTGATGCCAGCTTTCAGATGTTAAGAACCACTGGTATCGAGGGCCTTTCTTTCTGAGGTTAAATGCTTGTTAAATGCCATTACCCCTAAATGACGACTCACAATAGGGTGTAGATTTCTGAGGGAGAAGCTCTTAAAGCTGATGTCCTCCAGGTTCATTCAAAGCAGGTAGAGTCTGTCTTGGTTGGTCACATTGGCCAACATTTGCAGGTGAAAGTCAATGTCTCGCAAGTAGGCATAGACATGTGGTCTCCTGCAGGATCTGGAATAAAGTGGTCAATAATTATGGAGAGCAGTTGAGGGTCTTTAAGTGTCACTCAGTGTGCTGTTTTAGGGTTAATCTGGAGGAATCCTTTCTGTTTTGTGGCTACCGAGAGTGTTGGCTGATGAGGTATAAAACAGAGGGTTCTGGCTAGCCCCCTTGTAACCCTGTACTTGGCTAAGTACTTTGCTCTGCCGACATGGTGTGAAGGAAGGGAATGTTTCTCCCCACATGGATCTCTTTGCAGTGTGTAAGAATATTTTAGCTCTCATTGGAGCATTTCAAGCTTGTCTTTGGGGCTGTCCAGCTGTTGTGTCAGAACTTCAATTTTGGCTCTAGATGCTTTCAGCTGGCCCTCATAGTCCCGGATTTCGGCATCCTTATCTAAAAGTTAATACTTTGCTGTTTTTAACCGTGACTTTGTGTCAAGGTTTATTTTTCAGGTCCCCGCTGGTGCCTTTTTCCATCTGTTTAGCAGCTGTCAGAGAGTTGAAGTCTGTTCAGCTGTCAGCTGTCCAGAAACAGCTGTCCTTCTGTAATTCAAGTATATTCAAGTATATAAGTTTTTTGTCTGTCTGATGTTGAATGAAGTGAGAGTGAATCTCTCTACAATCCTTTGGGTTGTAAAACAGTCTTATCTAGATAGAAAGGCCATAAACCTACTGTGATTGAGCACCCTGTTTGCACCTCAGATAATAATGACTTTTGTCACAACATTCATTACATGGCTGAATCCAAAATCTTCGCACACAGGGCCTCCTGTCAGAAAGCGCACTGGTTGCTGTGAAAGTTTAGCAAAGGCAGTTTAGCAAAGTGCTTATTTACCACATTCTCAACAGCTTTGAAAATGTCCTTTCCCTCTGTGGTGCTATGTAATGAAGCTAATTTTAACAGCTCCTCCTGAACATCAAAGTTCTCTCTGGTCGTTCTTGCAAAGATCAGAAAGAAAGCTGACTGACATCTGTCACATCTGTGCTTTCTTCCAGCAATGGAGAAAAATATTTGCAATTGTTTATTGCATGTTTCAGCTTTTCTTGCACTTGACATTGAATGTCAGAAATTCAATGTGATACTGTTCGGTGGGACTAAGATACAGATTTAAAGTTTTTGGCCATTTTCTCATCTCCAAATGTGTTTGCTTAATGCTTATTTTAATTCAAAACATCTTTGCTTTTGCAAGCACAAGTGAAACTCCTTCAGATGCCGTTAGTGATGATTATATTCTTTAACTGCCATGCATTTGGCAAAAATGTTTGGCTGATGATATATTTTGCCTTTACAATCTGATATGAGAGCAATTCTGGTGTCACCAGTGTATCTTTCATACTTATGTTTGTGAGCAGTGGTGTAATGGTGATTTAAATTAAAATCATTCATTACAGATTTTGATTCTAAACAAACCAAACACATAGGTTCCCCCTTGAACTTGAGGAAAACATGATTTTCAGTTTTTCTTTTTGTTGATTTTCACATTATAGTAGACCTGTTTAACATTCACATGCACAGGGTAAAGGACTATGATTAAATACTGACAATTAGCATCTCCTAGATGGTGGTTAGAATTTACACCCTAATCTGAAAATCTTATTTTTCAAATGTATTAATTTATTAGAGCATAAAATGGTCCAGCTGGCCATATTTAAAGATACTGCAGGCCGTGTTAGGGCCAGTTGCCCATTCCTGTTGTTTATCCACTGATGTGTTGAGTTTTGCTTAAAATGAAGCTAAGTAGCAGATAAGTGGGCTTGCTACAGTTGCAAATCTAAGTATACATATGATTTTGGCTGTATTATTTGTGTTCCCTTCAAAAATTGCTGTTGAAAAATTTTTTGTCCCTCCAAGTGCTCAAGCACTGAGTGCGAAGGGCCCTATTGTTTTTCTTAGGATATATATTTTTTAAATTCTTTTAAGGTTTTCGGGGCCTTTGGGTCTCTTGAAACTTCTCCTGAACTCCTGAAGCTTCACACACGTCAGAGTCGTCTGCCATTAGGGCCAGGCAAAGACACATGGGCAGGGGGTCTCAGTAGTGCCCCCTGGTATGGGGCACACAAAGATTGTGCATATATCATACATACATGCACCCACCTTCACTCTGACACCCCTTACCCCCGCCCAACAGGAAGTTGGCCATTTTGGATTTTCTGAAAAGCGCATGTAATGAACTTTTAAATACTCTGATGACATTGATATGACTATTGTGAGTCACAGTCAAAGCACCACCAAATGGTAAAAGGAGGTAAATCACTTAAACTTTAAAATAGTCAACTTACATTTAGCCAAGTCACTTCAGACTTGGTCAGAATCATGTAGAGATGTGGCTAATATAAAGTTTTACAAGAATTAGCGATGTCTTAAATATTGTTGCCATGGCATGGGGTTTGTTTTACCTAAGGTCACCTAACTTAGTACATGTATTATTTTCATCAAGCCGGACAACCTTCTAAATTATGTTCATTAGCTCTGCCCAACAGGAAGTTGGTCATTTTGGATTGTATGTGGATGTTTTTGTCAATTCCAGGTTCTGAATTTTTAAATACTTCTAGGAAATTTATGTAATTGGGCAAATATTATGACAGGACATTAAATATCCTAAATTGTGAAGGGAGTTTTGGTGTTGCCATGGCAAGGCAATAAATTAATGTAAAAAAACAGAAACAGGAAGTGGCTTATATCTGCTGCATGAATTGAGTGATTTCATTCAAACTTGAGCTGTATGTTTGGTCTAGGGACTGATGACATAGAGGTGGGTATTGTGAGTCACACTCATAGCACCATCAACTTGCTAAAGAAACTGTCACTTAAAACAGAGTTTGAGTCGTTTTAAAGTTACCCAAATCGCCTTATACCTGCTCAGAAAAAAAGAAAATCACTGCTTGCAGCAATATTTGCACTTGTTTTTTATTATATGTTCTTAATACAAACTGTAAGTGACAGCTGTACAAATAATTTCACTACACGATGCGTACTGTGTATCATTGCATATGTGACCAATAAACAACTGGAAATTTCTCTCTCTTGGATTTGGGAACTGTTTTAGGTTATGGTTTAATAGACTTTTAACAGCCTGACTTTTACTAGGTTGTTTTAAATTCAATGTGAATATTTAAGTACACTCTAATTATTTCATTCATAACTGTTGAAAGTCTCAACTTTTTAATGATACTTTCTCCCGTTTTAACTTTTGTAATTCAACCAGTAAGGCTGATTGTCACATAGTGGTGGCTGTACGAAAACAACGCTGTGATATGAACATTAAAAGATGAGATGTCTACTTTTAAAATGTCTGCTGGTACATGTAAATGTGAACAGTGGCATGCTGAAGTTTATGCTCTTAACTCTAAGGGGCAGCATGGCAAACAACTTTTTTCACTTATCTAACACATTGTTGGACTCACCTTTTAGATTATAACTTTTTTAAATTTAGTATATACACCAGTGAACACATTTGGACTCGGGGACTGTTATATTTGACAATCTATGACATTACAACTGTTGTAAGTCCCATCCTATTATCTCTTACTGTAGAGTTTTAATCTCTACAGTAAAATCTGACCCCTGTTTTAACTTTTGTAACTCAGCTGATAAGGCTGATAGTAACTTTAACTGAACAAGTGTATGTAACATTAGCAAAGTAGCTGTTATATCTGCTGCCTCAATGGCAGAAAACTTGTTCCTTTTCATAACATAAGGATCACGTCCTTTGTATGTTGGAGTGGTACGGACTTTCCACAATCTCATCTATTCTGCTTTTCATGTCCTGCCCTCCATCTGAATTTTGCAAGCCAATTTAATCACGTCACTGCAAACAAGCTATATGTAATTTATTATGCTGTTATTTGAAACTTGTGGCCTGATTCAGACATAGATTCAGATGTTTGATAATAAGACATTATCTCACTTATCCATGAGAAGAAACTTTACAAACTCTGGAAGGTCTTGATATGTAATCTCTGAAAAAGAGCAATATTTCTTTAGAGAGAAATTGTTTATTATGAGTGTTACGACTCTCTGACATTGTTTTTTGAAGAGCAGGACAGTTTACTTGGTAATAATTAAAGACTACCTACCAGTCTGAGTCAAAAGAGGCCACCCACTTATTTATCACACTTTGGATAAAAGCGTCTGCTAAATGCCCAAATGTAAATGTAAATTTAGGGTGAAACCGGGAGGGCCAGTTCTCCTCTGGCACATCAACAAAACAGTGCTGCTGTTTTGTTAGACAAATTAATACTGCTTGTATAAACTAACAAAACTGTAAGAAAGCAGTCCAGTTAAGCATGCAGGCAGTTAAACAAGCAGCAAAATGAATATTTTCTTATATTGTATATTATATCTAATCTGTATCTTATATTGTTGACTGTGTCAATGCATGCTACATCCATTGGTCTTTGATGTGAGGAGATGATCTGCCAGTGTCTTATTAATCTTGGGATTTAAAGTTGCAGTTTGTGATCATAGCAGATTCCCATCATGTTCTGGTGGACACAGGCTATGGCTGTGATTTTCATTAGGTGGCACGAGTCTGAGCATCTTGGTGAGGGACACTGGCTATGTACCCACAGTAAAAGCTTCAACTCACCCTAAAGTACAGCTGAGTTATAAAGCCTCCAATGGGCCGAAAATGCAATGTCATATTAAACTGTATTATTGCGTATATCATTCATGTGTTGATAACTTCAGAATGGTGCTGCAAAAACATCTAGATCGTTGCATAATAATAGACAAGGACACTGACTTTACCCTGCACTGAAACCTTTAACTCAGCTTAAAGCACAGCTGAGATATATAGCCTCCAAATGGGTTAACACTGGCAACAGCGCGAGTAAGAAAAAAGCGACACGGTCCCTAAATTGAGCATAAATAAGAAGCTGGCAATACGGAAGCGCCGCGCCTTTTAAGGTGGAACGGATAGTGTCAATAAGAATCTGCGAATTAGAAGCTGGATTCAGCCTCATAGGGCAGCCGCTGTGCAGTGATTAATGATATATCTACATGTAAAATTATCATTAGAGAGAAAGTTACAAGTGTGTTCCTTATTTGTTTCCCCTCACACAACGCACAGCTTTCTACTGGGTATTAAATTATGTGCACTACAGTCTACTGAAAGAAGCTAAGGTTTGTCCAAAAAGTCGCTAGATTTGTTGCTAGTCACTTTTTTGAAAAAAGTCGCTAAGGGGGTCTGAAAAGTCACTAAATCGCCAAGTTGGCAACTTGTAAACGGACTTTTACATTAGAACGGAAGGTCCTGGCAGATCGCTATTTCAGGTCTTGACAGATGACGTGAAAATATTTTCAGATAGAACCGATATACGCTCTCCAGAATCAATAAGTAATTGATTATAACAAGTATCCAGTTCCTAACCTTATGGACCAGAGGACCCAAGGAAAAAAATAATAAAAATACAATAAACATATAAAGGTTATGTGGGCCTTTACAGGAAAACAACAGGAAGTAATTATATAAAATCCGTATATATAGTTATAAATCCTGAATGTGTAATTAGAATCTGGGTCAGGAATCAGGCAGAGATTCAGTTGCAGGCTGATACAGTTCCCTTTCGAGGAAATGCGAAATGCCTCTGGTGTGACCGATGTCTAATCATACCAAGGTAATTGGCCCAAGACAGTACCTGATGTGCATCAGGTGCACTTTGTGAGTATATTAGGGCACCTGTAAAGAGTGTCAACAGCTTTTTTGTCTTCAGGAGCCGTTTGTCTGTTGTTCTTGTGTCAAAGTGCCAACGGAGTGCCGAGGCTGCAAATAACTTAAGAAAGTGTGTGCCTCCATTTCAAAAGTTTCTAACACTAGAGGGCACGCATGAATTCTGTGTTGAAGGGGTGAAGAACAGGTGCTGTCTGGGTGAGCTTGGGCGGATGCCCCGCAGATTAGTCTCGCCATTGCTGAGGCTCAGTGGAGGCTCATCTCATGGGGTTTACAGGAGGCATTCTCGCTTCCCCGCTGAAGGGGTACAGTGAAAGCTCTTATCTGCATTTTCTGATCTGTTTGATATCATCCTGCTGTCAGCGAGCAAAGATACACAGAATGTAGCTGGGGAAGCGAGATTATGGGTGAACTTTTCCAACTTGCCTGCCCTGCATATGTTGAGTTGCAATTCATGTTTTGCAGAATGTTTTGCCAGAGTATTTCATCAGAATGCTGGCAATCACTAGTGGCCAGCTTGACAAGTGCTTTTTAACTGGTCATAACTATGAAGCTCCCCTGAGCGTGCCCTTTTTTCCTCGATCTCATGCTGGGGCGGAGAGACCTTGGAAGGAATTGTATCTCTCTCATTACTAAACACATTTGCAGACAATTTGCGGGAATGTTTTGCACTGAAGAAACATTCTGCAAAACATGAACTGTAACAGCTCAACATATAACAAGATGGTGCCACGGATGGCAGCTTCGGTTAGAAGCTCTCCAATTCTTCTTCTGTTTTTGTTTGTTTGTTCTGATTTTAGTCATTCTTCTTCTATAAGTTTCACCAGAGACAAACTCCTTGACGAACTCCTTGATCAAGCAACATACACCAGATAATATCTTTCCAGTTTTTGATTATTTGGATGTTTTGGTGCTGTTCATGCACTCCCAAGCATTCACCTTGCAAACATACGATCCCTTCCTAACAAAATGGATGAATTACTTCTCCTCACCTGTATTAATGCACTGCATCTGCCTGGTTTTCAGCTGCTCCGCGCGGACTGCATCGTGGAGGTAATGGGAAAATCAAGAGGTGATGGATCGTGTTTCTACATTAACGAAAGTTGGTGTTCAGACATAACGCTGAAGAAGGTGTGCCATCCTAATTAGAGGTGCTCTTTATAAACTGTAAACCTTTCTACTCACCGCGGGAGTTTTCCTCCATTCTTGTGAATGTATACATCCCTCCGGACGCGTGTGTAAGCGCGGTGCTACAACAGCTGGCTAAACAAATAACTGAAATGGAGCAAAAGGTACCTGGACTCACTTTTAATCATTCTTGGGGATTTTAATAAATCTAATCTGTCCCGTGAACTGCCTAAATACAAACAACACGTTACATGTCCCACCAGAGACAGCAATACACTGGATCACTGTTACACAACAATTAGAGATGCATAGCCCCAAAGCTGCACGTGGAACAGAGTGATTTCCGATCATTTAGTTAATCTCATACCGACCTATAGGCAGAAACTGAAATTAGCAAAACCTGTATTAAGGACTGTTAAAAGATGGACAAAGCAGGCCTTACAAGCCTGTTTTGAGTGATTTTGTAGCTGCAACCACCAATCTGGATGAGCTCACAGATACTGTAACCTCATATGTCAGTTTCTGTGAGGATATGTGCATCCCTACCAGGACAGTTGTATCATTCGATAATGATAAACCATGGTTTACAGCAAAACTCAAACAACTTCATCACATCAAAGAGGATGCTTACAGGAGTGGGGACAAAATCTTATACAACCAGGCTAAAAACAGACTAACAAAGGAGATCAGAATGGCTAAAAGAAGCTACTCTGAAAAGCTGAAAAACAGTTTTCAGCCAATGACTCAGTGTCAGTCAGGGTAGGCCTGAAGAACATCACACGGTACAAGACACCACCCCCACGATCTGTGGAGAATCAACAACTGGCAGACAATCTGAATGAGTTTTACTGTAGGTTTAAAAAACACAGCCACACACCCAACACCTGCTCTGACCTGCACTTTACACCTACACCAACAATTCCTGCAGCTACCCTCCTCCCCCCCTCTACCCTTCAGCCTGCGTTCAGGGTCTGTACAGAGGATGTGAGCCGAGTCTTCAAAAAAACAGAAGACTAGGAAAGCTTCAGGCCCGGATGGTGTCTCACCCGCCTGCCTAAAGGTCTGTGCTGACCATCTGGCCCCAGTCTTTGCACAGATATTCAACAGATCTCTGGAACAGTGTAAAGTCCCCTGCTGCTTCAAACACTCCACTATTATACCAGTCCCCAAAAAAACAAAATTACTGGTCTCAATGACTACAGACCCGTTGCTCTTACATCTGTGGTCATGAAGTTGTTTGAAAGACCTACCTGAAGGACATTACTGGACCCTTGCTGTACCCTCTTCAGTTTGCTTACAGGGCAAACAGGTCTGTGGATGATGCAGTCAACATGGGACTGCATTATATCCTGCAACATCTTGACAGATCTGGGACATACGCAAGGATCTTATTTGTGGATTTCAGCTCGGCTTTCAGTACCATCATGCCTGGTCTTCTGTCATCCAAACTAACCCAGTTCTCTGTGCCATCTCCAATCTGTCAGTAGATCACCAGCTTCCTGACAGATAGGCAACAGGGTTGTGTGCTCTCTTTACTGCTCTTCTCCCTGTACACAAACGATTGCACTACAAAAGATCCCTCTGTTAAACTTGTGAAATTTTCAGACAATAGCACAGTCATTGGCCTCATTAAGGATGGTGACAAGCCTGCTTACAGACTGGAGGTTGAACAGCTGGCTGTCTGCTGCAGTCACAACAACCTGGAGCTTAACACACTTAAAATCATCTCTGAAGATGGTGGACAGCACTGTGGCGGCAGTGGAGTCATTCAGTTTCCTGGGCACCAACATCTCTCAGGACTTGAAGTGGGACAATCACATTGACTCCATTGTGAAAAAAGCCCAGCAGAGGTTGTACTTCCTTTGTCAACTGAAGAAGTTCAACCTGCCACAGGAGCTGCTCAGACAGTTCTACTCGGCTATTGAGTCTGTCCTGTGGTTACCCATAACTGTCTGGTATGGTTCAGCTGCCAAATCAGACATCAGGAGACTACAATGGACAGTCAGGATGGCTAAGAAGATTATTGGTTCCCCCCTGCCATACCTTCATGACTTCTATTCCTCCAGAGTAAGAAAAAGGGCTAAAAAAATAACTTTGGACCCTACACATCCAGCGCACTCCCTCTTTGAACTGCTACCCTCTGGCCTGCTACCCTCTAGCGAGCACCAGAACCACCAGACACAAGAAAAGTTTTTTTCCCTCAGGCTACATTAAGTCTGAACAATTAAAACTGTCACACCTCCACACTACCCAACACAACTGTATATTGCTATATAAAATCCCGAATTGTACATCTGTAAATAACAATCATAACCTATACACCTGTAAATAATACTTAAATGACATCTGTGCAATAACTTTCACAAAACTACTTCTATTGCTGCACTTTATTGTATTATATAACTGTTTTTTCTTATTTTTAATTCTGCACTGGAAGCTCCTGTCACCAAGACAAATTCCTTGTGTGTGTAAACATAGTTGGAAATAAAGCTCTATTCCATTTCTATTCCATTCTATTTTTGTCACCTGCAATGCCCAAGTAGGGTGTTTGAGTTATGCCTATGGTGGTTGTACTGTCAAACAAGACGCAGTAACAAGCTTCCTTCTCAGGAAACTGAGGTTACATATGTAACCGAGAGACGTTTATTGACAAATTATAAACAGACAGAATAACCAAAAAAACATTGATGAGAAGCAAAGACAATCCTGGAGATTTATGTTCAGAGACAGCATGCCAGCAGAGTGAGGCAGGAGGTGAGAGACCTGAGGATGGATATTGGCAGCAGGATCACCATGAGGAAGAAGGGCAGGAGAACTGGCTGGGTAGTGGGGTTGGTGGGTCAGACTGGGGAAACCAGAGGACAGCAGCTCAGAAAGCTATAAAGAGGAAACTAATGAGGGAAAACAGGTGAGGAGAATAAAGTAAACAAGGGTAACAAGGGGGAGTAGTTACGGAGATAACAAAAGGGCGGGGTAAGATGTGACAATGACATTTATATGCCCATATATAACCACATATTCAAGATTTAAACTATATACTAGGATTTACATTTATATATATTCAGGATTCATAACTAGAATATATATATATGTATATATGCTCAAATTTTTGTGTAACTGTATATGATAAACTTTACTGACCGTTCTTAAGACAAGACACGAAAAGCTGTGAAACTTAATATCGTTTCTTTAATGATCAAGTCAATCAAACTCAAACTGCACCCAAGCAACTGACAGGAATACACAAACCCTCCATTCATTCTGTAAGAATACAACAAACAATTTAAAGTTGCCATGCAGCATTTAAATTGTTTTACAATCAATTTCTAATATATTTCTTTCCTTTTAAACTCTCTGTGTATCTTATTGTAGATTTAAATTTTATACTTTAGGTTTAAACTACACATTTTTATAGCAAATGCATAAGTAACAATCACCTTCATAAGAACTATTACATACTACATTTTAAATTTTAAAAAGAAATAGGTTGCCAGTATATCAAGATAATCAGTAAGCAGTCCATGGGATAATATTATATACAAAAGAATTCCACATAACCAACTCTATAACAATATCCCAAACAGCGTGGTGGATCTGGATGGACGTACTATCTTCAGGGCTGACAGAGTAACGGCAACCTCTGGTAAAAACAAGGGCGGTGGAGTATGCATTTATGTAAACAAAACATGCTGCACAGACTCTGTCACTGTTGAGACCTACTGCTCTGCTATTAAGTGCAGGCATTTCTACCTACGATGCGAGTTCACTTGCATTGTTGCGGTTACAATTTATGTACCGCTGGATGCTAAATGCTATCGTGGCTATGAAAGAACTTGCCATTAGCCATGTAAACGTACTGGGCTTTTATGGGTGCTGGGGACCTTAATCACTGCACTTTAACATCTGTTCTCCCTAAATTTCACCAAAATGTCTCCTGCACAAGGGGACATAAAACTTTGGACCATGTTTACACCAATGTGACTGATGCCTACACAGTCAATGCCCTCCCCCACCTGGGTCAGTCTGACCATCTCTGTTCCTGCAATTTCTGTACCATACTGAGATGCAGTTTGTAAATATGCTCTCAATGGTACAGCAATTGTGCTGCATCAGACCACAAAGCACTCCAATGAATAACAGCATTCAGTTACCTACCATTGAGGACACTTATCGCAAGCACTGCCTGGGTAGAGCAAGGAACATCCCTTAGGATGCCTCCCACCCTAACCATGGACTTTTCACCCTCCTCCCATCGGGCAGACACTACAGTGTCTTTAGAAGTGGGGAAAGTGTGGGCATACTTTGGAAAACTTGTGGGAATACTGTAGGCATACTGAGCAAAGTGTAGGCATACTGTGGGCAGACCGTGGGAACAATGGGCAAAGTGTGAAGGAATGTTCTGCATATACAGAAAGCACAATTCATATAATGTGAAAGTCATGTTTTAATTAATTAAATTACAGCCAATATAATAATAAACATAAGATTTTTTAAAAATGGCAATAAAACAAAAACAATTAAAAAGCAATTTACACAAAACTAACAAAACCACAGAACACTTAAAACACATGTAAAAGTAAATTAAAACTTAAATTCAATTAGAGGCAGTGGGTACCCTTATTGCTCATCTAGTCCTTTCTTACTGTTCCTCATTCCCTGTACCTTGCATTGCAGAGCCATGTTTTAATGCAGGCCTTGACCTCACATGCTATAGCTTGGCAGCATTTTGTCACAGCATCTGGTGAGAAGGTTAAGGTGTTCTAGCGCCTTACCATGGCAGTGCTCTAATCATTGCTCTGCTAACACTCAGCTGTCTCAAGCGGTTTATACGAGTAATGCACTTAAACAGCCTTCTGGGAAAAGACAAGTCACAAAGACTTTGTGATGAGTGTATTTACACACTCACATACACATGGAGTTTCAGTGCTTGAAACACATTTACTGCTTGAATGATGTAATGCCTATCACACATGTAATTTTACAAATGAAATACCCATAAAATACATATAAAATAAATTCTTCCCAAAACAAGTCAAGTCAAGTCAAGTTGAGCTTTATTGTCATTCCGCATTCCCCCCACATATGTGGGGACATACAGTGGAACGAAATGTCGTGCCTCACAGGACCACGGTGCTACATAAATACAGACATACAGCAATGACTTGAAACAGTATAAATCTAAACACAAATACTAACAGAATTAGATTATAAATATACTATATATAAAGTTGCCTATACATAAACTATTAAATACAAACTATACAAATGTTTCACATAAATATTGCACGAGGAAAAAGAAAGTCAAGCACTGTTCCTGGCTGGAGAACAGTACAAGATGATCTGTAGTGCATGGGCTTGTAAACATACATGTTATGAGTCTTTTTTGTGGGATTATGTACCCTCGGTTGTAAAAAGTGTCTAGTGCACATAGAGGAGAGCGTGTTACTACAGGTGGTCTGTGGGGCCTATTCACCTGTGTGTAGCACACTCAGAATTGCACAAGGGAGAAAGAGAAAAAAAATATATATATATATTTAAGAGGTATGAGGTTTTTCAGAGGGGGGCCATGCTTGAGTTCAGGGCTCTCACAGCCTGGGGGAAAAAGCTGTTGAGCAGCTGTTGAGCAGTCTGAAACGCCATTATAAACAAGGACTCAATTTAATTGTATTGTATGAAACGTGAACCAAGAATACATGGCATTACTGCAATTTTTATTATTCATTATATGATGTATTTTAGTACTTTAGTAAACTAGTTAGGGACAGTAAGACTGTAATTGGTTTACAAATGTAAAGTTGACTGAGCTGATAACTACAACACATTTGAAATTTGAGTAAATGGACGTGCATCAAAAATACCTGTCATTGCATGCGAAGGCTCATACCTCAGTCTCAGTGGTTTATGAGAGGGTGATTTATCCAAGGAACCAAAACTCCAATGCTGTATAGATGGAGGGAAAAAACAGTCTATAGGTGTCAGAGACGAGGGAAGGAAAGAACAAAAATTGCAGGCCAGCTTGACAAAACATTAACTATATTAAACAAACCTCCCTTGAGGGGGAAAACAGAAACCAAACAGGGAAACATAATCCAGACTTGAACCCCCTTGTGGGTAAAAACTGAAAAAACCAAAAGCCATGACATCTAACAATGAACCTCAGACAATAAACAACAAACCAGCACACACAAGGGCATTAAATAAGACAGAAAACAAGGCAGGTAACAAGGGGAGACAGGTGGGAGGAATAAACTAATGACAGGAGGATAAATAAGGAAACAAGAGGGCGGGGTCATGACACGACAGGAGAGCACATGGCACGAAGTAAACAAACAATGGCCATGTGCTTCCACACATAACAAAGACACAGAGCATGAGTCTAGATCCTGACTCCAAGAAACAAGAACCAAGACTAGGATTGAGTCAGGATCCAAACATTGTGCTTTATAACAAAACACAGGGCTGTCAGGATACTGGCAAGAGATTCTAGGGGAAACTCAAGACATGAAGAAATGAGAAAGTAATGAGAAAGGAGCTCACTCTGTACCTAGAAGGTAAAGTAAGTATTTTAGGTATTTTATTCTGATCTCTGAAAATGCATTCTGTATTCATGAAACCAGTCATCGCGTTTAAAGCTTAAGGGAGCTGTGTTGGTCCCTACATTATTTTGTTGTTAAGGACTTTGTAGTAATGCATAACAGGACATAAGGGAACACTTAAGCATTTAAGGGAAATCGGGCCTAGGGCCTTATAGGTAATTAGTAGACTTTTGAAGTTTATACAATACTTAATAGGCAGCCAATGCAATGTTGACAGAACTGGGCCAATGTGGTCATGGAATTAACTTTTTCGTGTTTGACATTTTTAAGATAAAAGAATGTAGTTTTACAAATATTGGAAAGATGGTTTTCAGACAAACTGTTAACAAATAGGACACCCAGATTATTAGATTATTACAGTCAGGATTTAGACCATATCATAGTACAGATACAGATACATTTTCTTCCAGGAAAGAACACCTTTTTAATATTTTTTTTAAATAAAAGGTAAATTTGAGATGGGTCTGTAATTACTTATTAGTTACCTGGGATCAAGTTGTTTTTTCATAAGACATCTGATAAAAGCCAGCTTGTAAGTTTTTGAAACAATGCAAAGCATCTGCACTCTCTTGCATACTTCTTTTTCTGGACAAAATTTTGGTACCTAACTGCTCCTGCACTGTTTGTTGTAGATCCACGAACAAGGGGTCAAATCAACAGGCTTATTGAGGAGAGGTGTGCTATGACTTTTATAAATGATCGGTGCACAATGTATTTTGGCTATACGAAAAAGTGGGTAAAAGATTTCACAGACTAAACATTGGGCTGAAATTTGTGACATTATAGCTCCGCTTTAAGAATGCTGTAGAGATTTGGTGGTGGATTCATTGCTTGGCTTTGCAAGCAGCAAGACATGGTGACATTACAACTTCATAGCCATGCCTCAGCAACCAGTTCCAGTACCCTAGCAACCATCCCTTTGACTTCCACTGAAAAAGGTGAAAGGCATCAGAGCATTGAAGAAACAAGTGGGTGGCTTCTATTGACTCAGACTGGCAAGTAGTCTTTAATTATTACCGTGGAAACTGTCCAGTCATGCCCTATCAACCATTTAGAGCACACTAGCAACCAACACGAATTAGCTTTATCTTAACACCAGAACATCATAGAGACATTGGAGCTGGCTCATTTGATTGAGACATACACCCGACTATTAGATTTACCCTGTTAACTTAGCTACATCCTTCACTTTTTTGGTACCCTAACAATCATGTAATAAAATAAATAAGCCATACCTAATGCCAACATCTAATGCTAGAGCATTGTAATAAAGATGTGGGTGCTAGCATCATGCTTAAATGTTTTAACAATGTTAAAATGTGATGCAAAAACATGCTATTATCTTGTTAGCATCATGCTAATTGAAACTATAACATGCTAACATCATTAAAAGTTTTAGCATCATGCAAATCAATGCTAAAACGTGTTACTATCATGTTAAAACATGACAGCATCATGTTAATTGATGTTTAAATATGCTAGCATCATTTTAAAATGTGCTAACATAAATTTGTTAAAATCATTTTAGAATATGTTAGTGCCATGCTACATGTTAGCATGATGCTAAAATGTCAAATCATGCTAAAGGTGCTAGCATCAAATCATAATTTCTGACTCTTAAAGCTTCAGCAAAGTATCCACAGACCTTCAGGGTATTCTGAGGAAGTGTGTTCACATAACGTTTGTTCACAAACTTTACTTATTTTACGTTAAGTTCATCCATACCTATAATAGTTTGCCCAAGGAGCAACTCCAGTCATTATTATGTGCTGTCTGGTGTGATTGTGTAGCAGGCAATTTAATGTTTTTCTCTAAAAGTATCTATTTTGTTATTAAAGAAATTCATAAAATCATCACTGCTAAGATATTAACAACTGTCTGAGGCAGTTGTCACTTTATTTTTGATTAATTTAGTCACTGTATCAAATAAATATAGGGTTGTTTCTTCTTAAAAATTTATAAAGTAGGTAGATCTAGAGTTTTGAAGCCCTTTCTGTGATTTAAAACACACTCCTTGCTTCCAGTTACACTCCATTTTCCAGGCTGCTCTCTTTAGGGTGTAAGTATGCTTGTTAAACCACAACATTCGACTGCTATCTTTATCTTTAAACACAGATCAACTGTGTCTAAGGTGTTAGAAAAGGGGAAGCTAACATTTTCTATTGCATTGTCAAGGTTTCAAAGTTATCTGTTATCTGAATTAAAACAGTTCAGACAGATTGTTGATAAAGCAATTTTTTGTTTGCAGAAGTTATCGTTCTACTGTATTTGCAGCAAGGAGCTGATTTTGCAACCGTAGGTAAGAGTATTACACAGGACACCAGATAATGATCTGAAATGTCTTCACTCTGCTGCTGAATTAATTTTCATTTACACCATAGGACCTCTTTATTAAAATAAACAGTAAGAAATGAAAAAGATTTTAAATTCTTAAAACCAAACACAAATATTTTATTTTCACTCATATTTTTGGTTTCATAAATAAGTCTGAATGTAAAAGTTGAAGAGGAAAGAGAATAAAACTGATCTACCACTGTTACAGTCACTTATAGCTGCAAGTTACCTCATAAAGAGGTGTCATGTTCATGAAATAGCAGTTAAACCTCAAGATTTGGTCAATGATCCAAATGATCAATGTACTGGGTTGTGCAAACTTTATCAATGGATATAAGAGTGTATGGCTATCATTTGTGTATTTTACAAATGCACCAATGTCTTGCAAGAAAAGTGTTAATTGCTTGCATTTTCTAAATCTGTATACTGATATTTTTCCAGTGAATAGCCCTTGCCATACAATGACAGCTCATAGCATCTTTCAAGTGATCTATGTCAATGTTATGGTTTTGTGTGTACAACTTGGCTACAAGCATATGAAATGCAATGCCATAAACACAGGTTAGGGGTTTCATGGAAGGTAAGATTGCACAACCTAAGCCACAAGACAGCTTTGTGTTAAGAACAGAGCAAACCGTGAATTTTGTGACAAAGTTCAGCATTTCAGAACTGACACCCTTTACATTTTAATTCAGTTGGCAATATACCACAGGACATTAAATTGTAATTTTAAATGAGAATTCCACTTTTTGTCAAGGTTCAAGTGTTATTGGCATTCTGGGAAATGAAGTGTTGTCATCTTGGTATAAAAAAGCTCATTTATAAATAAAGAAATATTTTTGAAAAACATTATGGTACACTACAAACTACACTTACTGTTATTTAAATATATATATTTTGTTCTACCTACATTTACGTTTAAATTGCAATATTGCATGCTGTTTGCTACCTCAATTTAAAGTCAATAAAAATTCAGAAATTTAATGATCTCAATTGAGTTCTGCAAACTGCACAGGCCTGATACAGCACATAAGCTGGACTATTAAGATAAAAGTATATATATGTCCTTTTTGGAGTTTGACAGGAGATTCCCAGCCACTGTGAACTGTCTTTGTATGCTTTTATTGTAAGCTTTGTTTTTTTTTTTACATAAATTCTTGTTTTCCATAGTAAAAGGAGTATACAGGTTTTAAAAAACATAAATGTAAATGATGACAAAATGCCCCATAGGTGAGAGTATACCCTGTCCATGCTCACATTCACAATGTCTGTGTTCAGGGTGCTCTAGGCAGCCAGTAAGAAATCACTATTCTCAGTTACTCATTCCCTCTAGATTACGCCTTTGTGTATGCATAGCTATGCATACGACCTCTCTAAACATTAATAATTATGTATACATGTAGGCACACATATGAATAATTGTACATATTTATACAATATATTTGTAATCTTTTTATAAATCTATATGTACACAAAACCGATGATGTATAACATCTAGTATGTGTGTGTACATGTATGCGCACACACATACAGTCACACATATCTATGCGTTTTTACTGGCACCACCCCACATACAGTCTGCATATGCTGCATCTAAATATGTGTCATGCTCAAATCAAGGTTGGAATATTGGAGATTTGAAAAGATTTCCAACATATTTTAAAGCTGATTCCCTTGGACAAAAACAGAAATTAATGTGCTGTATTTGCAGCTTCTGAACAAAAGTGGTTAAATTTGCATATTGTATTACAAGATTTTTTTGTATAGTTGTTTAGATGATTTTTTTTCATTTTATAGTAAAAGATTAACATTTTTTTAAGTTTTACAAAAAGGAAAAAATTTGTCTACAGAGAGGTTTTTCCTTCAGCACACTGTGTTGCTTGTAAGATTTGACATCAAGCTGTACAGTGCTGTCCAATCACACACGCATTATCCTCACTTACAGGTACAGCCATAATCAAAGGCACAAAGAGCTTCTACAAGTCAAAGTTTCTTGTTGAATTTATACAAAATAACATTTTGCAGTACTGTACAAGATTGAGTGGCAAAAAAAAAAAACCCCTAAAAATATATTGTTTATTTTTATATTTATATCTACCAACCCCCATGGATGTTGCCAATGCTAAAGATATTGGTTGGCCAGTCAGTGGGTTCACTCCAAGACAAATGGCTTCCGATGTCTGTTGAATAAGTGATGCAAAACATAACCAATTCCACAAGCAACTAAACAACACTCTGTGTTGTTTAGTTGCAACACAGAGTGTTATTTGTAACCAACTCAACACAACTGTGAGGTTGGTTACAAACTACTGTCTAGCCCAGAAGTCCTTTCTGCATGCTTTGCAGAAAACAAACAAAAAGGCAATTAAAAAGCTAAAACTAAACTTAAGTGACAAGTAATAAATTAGAGGTGCTACATTGTTGGTTTTACTTTCTGGCCTTTTTTAGTAAACTGATGCAAAGTGCTTCATTAAACCTTTCACATACCCCTTTTTTACCCCTTTTTTCTTTGTCAAGTATTTCCAAATAACCCAAAGTCAGACCACCCTGACACAGGTTAACAGGCTTCTTCAGCTGGTTCAAATGCAACCATGCCTAAATCCAGCCAATGCTGAGAAACTACAAAATAAAAAGAGGAATGACCTGGAAGTGACACAGATGTAAAACTGAGCTTGTTAACACACACACACACACACACACACCCATATATCCCACTGCAGCAACATACATACATACATTTTATATATATATATATATATATATATATATATATATATATATATATGAGAAAGAGAGGCAATAAATAAATAAGGGCAAAAAGTGAAAACCAGAAAACAGAGAAACATGACAAGATTGTAGTTCTCAGTAGATTTTAGACAGTCCATGTGATGCGGGACTGGATTAGTGTTGACTGGTGGAGCGATCGGTCCAGGCAGCCAATCACAAGAGTTCATACTGGCGCAGATGCATCCTCTGAATAATGTCACGACAGTCATTGAACACACGGCGAATGTTTTCTGTGTCCACAGCACAGGTAAAATGGGGATAGCAGTAGTGCTTGTCAGTGCCACTCGCTGTGCTGATTTTCTGTGGGTTCACACACACACACACACACACACACACAGCAAAGTTACAATTTTATACCGACAAGAATATTAATATATGCGTAACGGAGATGTCCTTCGGTGTAATATGTGTAAAACAAACTATTTTACTACATTTTGCTGATTTTTTTCATGCATCTTTTCTGAGTTCGTATTAACAATATACAGTACATGTAATAATTAGTATTTTTATAAATGTATTAGAAAATAGAAACAAAATTATCTTGCAGATCGTAGGATCAAAATGATTTTCCATGTTAGTTTGTGCCAACAACACAGACAATAAAGTAAAAGGGGTTGCATTGTGCTTTGCTTTTTTTTTTTTTACATTTTTAACATGTTGCTGTTTGGGCATGAAATCAATCTGCAAAGTAACAAAATTTAAAATCTTCTTTAATGGAAACTCTGAACTAAATCAAATGCCTTGACTATTCCTGACTTTTCATCTGGGAATGTACATATCACAGTTTCCCTCATTTAAATAAAACCCAAGCCATATGTCAAAAAAAAAAAAACTAGCAGAGGCCTGGTTGAGTTACTTTACTAGTGTGTTGTCGCCATGACAAAGAAACACATAACCAAATGACACTGAGATACCCCTATTCTAAACCTCCCTTTTCAGCCTTGCTAAAATTTAAGGAACAGTGGTTAAAATTTATTTTTATAACACTGCTTCTGAAAATTATACACAAAGTTTCTATATGTGCTTCACATTTTACGGAAGACAGCATGAAGAACTTCTGCTTGCCTGCTAGCTAAGCTTATTTTGTTGATGTTTTTAGTTGCAGATTATTTCACTTTTTAAGACTCTTTGCTGATAGACAGAATGAGACATTGTGTCATTGGTGTAACACTAGGAGTTCACTCTTGAGAGTCCAATGAGATCAAAGGCAAATGATATTTGGTGGGTGGAATTTGCATGTCAGTCTCTGCCCTGTACATACAGGCATAAAAGGAAAACTCATTCAGCTCTTGTTCTTGTAAACCACATGCTGGTAAAAGCTATGGATCATTCATTGATCTCTCCTCCTTCCTCGCTGATGGGAATATGGTGCATTACAGTGGATTGCTCTTGTGTGACATCATCCTGACATCACCCTGGGTGTTTCGGCTGGACAGCCATCTATCTAAAAGTGTGAATTTCCTATCTAATGTTTACATATGGCAAATGTCTTTTTTAAGATGTCTTTTTGCATCTGTTTCTTGGATGTGGATACGTCACTCGGACAACCACAATGTCTGCCTCAAATGTCTGGGTTGCCTTTTTTGAAGGAACATGTTCTCATTACGAACATGTCTATGCTTTCATCTCTCTCCATAATGACGAAAGCTACTGCGGCTGTTTCCCACTGTGCCAGCGCAAAGTTGGCCAGTTTGGTGAGAACCACAAGCGATGAAGGAATGTCCATGGGAGCAATTTTTTCACTGAGTCAATTCCTGCAAACCCTTCATGCCCCAACCCACTTGTTCTTTCCATCTGGTCTAATAAGTAGTGGCAGTGATGTTCCCCAGGAGCAATCCACCAACACGCCTTCCGCTGCATAAGATGGGGGCCAGGGACGACCCGGAGGCCTTCATTGAGCTCTTCGAGCACACCACGGAGGCATGCACGTGGCCGGAGGAGAGATGAGTCGTCTAGCTGATTCTGCTACTCTCGCAGAAAGGCCATCCTGCAACGGGTGGGTCGCTCCCCTGAGCAACATCGCCAGTGCTTCTGCTCGCTGACCCTCCAAGAATTGGGGCAGCCCTTTGTTTTTTCCCAGCAGCTCCGGGAGGCATGTTGCCAGTGGCTGCAGCCGGACAAGTGCAACACTGAGGGGATCATGGAGCAGGTGGTGCTGGAGCAGTTCTCCCTCTACCTACCAAAAAGTACAGCGGAATGGGTCCAGTGCCATCACCCCGAGATCACCCGAGTCCCTTGAGTCCCTGGCACCGGCCGGCGGAATTGTCGCTGGCCGGTGCCAGCCCCGAGAACCAAACCCGAGAGGGCTCCAAGGAGGACCGAATTCGCACCTCTCTTGAGGCACCAGGTCTCCAGAACGATGACCACCCCAGCAGTCCCTGTATCCTCAACACCTCCCTCTCTCTTGGCTCAGGTTCGGGAGGTTCCCTCTCCAGCTGTGTGGACTCTATTGGCACTGCGGGGAACCGGGGCACTTCTGGGATCAGTGTACCTCCATGGAAGTGGATATGCTGATCCAGGTCCCCGAAGTGCCACAGAGTGCCCATGATCGAGCTGAGAAGTTTTATATATGTTAGGGGGAAAAACATATCAGGCTTTGGTGGATACTGTCTGTAACCAAACCTCTATTCATCAACGCCTGATGCAAACAGCAGATTTGGATATGAGCCGCACAGTAAAGGTGAGGTGTATTCACAGGGACATCCGTTCGTATCCTATGGTCATGGTCACAATTCAATTGGGGGCCCAAAAACATAGAGTTGAGATGGCAGTTAATCCCCACCTTAGCCACCCGTTTATTTTGGGGGACAAATTGGCCATTGTTTACTTCATTTTTAGAGGGAATCTGCAAGGGTGGCTCCTGCAAAAGCAGAACCAACCGGGACGTGAGGCTGGCTGGCGTTGGTGAGGGGGCCCCAGGTACATCGAGCGCAAGGTCAGGGGAAGATGACTTGGTGCAGGGGGAGGCGATAGCTTTCTTCCTGGTCGGGGACTTTCCCCGTGAACAGTATCACGATGAGAACCATTGAAATGCCTTTTAATACTGCTCAGTCTATTGACGGTTCCCTCGTCAACCCCACGAGTCCTCTCGTATGCCTATTTTGTGGTTCGCCAGGATCGGTTATATCATGTGACGCAGGACACAGACAAAAGAAGATATAACCCAACTTTTGATTCCTAAAGGCCATCGGGAAATCCTTTTCCAGTGATTTAGGAACAAGATAAAACACTCAACCGTCTCGTTGGCCCGTTTCTACTGGGCAGGCATTCGTGGGGATTTGCATTGTCAGTTGGTGAACCCCCGGCCTTTCCAAAGCGCCATTGTACCCAGTTCCGTTAATCAAGGTTCCTTTTGAAAGCATTGGCATGGACCTTGTCGGGACATTAGAACGGTCAGCATGCAGGCATCGCTTTGCATTAGTCGCGGTCGGCTATGCAACGCGATATCAGGAAGCAATGGCTCTCTGCAACATCTCGGCAAAGAGTGTGGCGGACACCCTGTTTTGTATTATCTCCTGGGTGGGGATCCCGAAAGAGATCCTCACTGATCAAGGCACAATGTTTATGTCATGCACTCTACGTGAACTGTACAAATTATTGGGCATAAAATCGATTCAGACCAGCATGTACCACCCCCAAACGGACGAGCTGGTCAATCGATGTAACCAAATTATTAAAAACATGATTCGTAAGTTCGAACACGACGATGCGAAAAACTGGGATCACTGGTTGGAACCCCTGATGTTTGCGATACGCGAGGTTACCCAAGCCTCCACCGGGTTTTCCCCGTTCAAGCTTCTTTATGGGTGTCAGCCACAAGTGTGCTTGATGTCCTGGGAGGAGAAACCCTCTTCAGCGAAAAATTAAATTCAATATGTCCTTGACCTGAGAGCAAAACTCCATACACTGGGGCGGCCATGTTGGAGAATTTGCTCAAGTACGTCAAACACACAATTACAACAGGGGAACCCAACTCCGCAAATTCACACAGGGAGAGAAAGAATACAGCCTTTACCACACCGTTTGGTTTACACCAATTCGTCACACTTCCGTTCGGGCTATTCGGAGCACCAGCCACGTTTCAGTGCCTCATGGACCAGGTCTTACGACCCCATCAGGCATATGCCGTCACATACCTAGATGATATCATCATATGCAGTAATGACTGGTGACGGCATATGCAACATCTACGGGCGGTCCTAAGGTCTTACGGCTAACCCGAAGAAATGTGCAATTGGACAGGTGGAGGTACGGTATCTGGGCTTCCACTTGGGACATGGACAGGTGTGGCACCAAACTGATAAAACTGCAGCTATTGCAACCTAATCCTAAGACCAAAAAGGAGGTGAGACAGTTTTTGGGTCTGGCTGGCTATTATAGACAGTTTGTACCAAATTATTCAAACGTCACCAGCCCCTTGACTGATCTCACTAAAAAGGGAGCTCCAGACCCGGTCCAGTGGACAGAGCAATGCCAACGGGCATACAACCCTGGTAAAGGCTGCATTGTGTGGCGGGCCATTATTGCACACCGCTAACTTTTCTCTCCCTTTTATCCTGCAGATGGACGCATCGGACCAAGAGCTGGGAGCAGTCCTGTCCCAACAGGTGGGGAGTGAGGAGCGCCCGGTGGTGTATATTAGTCGTAAGCTCTCCATGAGAGAGACTAAATACAGCACCATAGAGAAGGAATGTTTAGCCATCAAGTGGGCGGTCATCACTCTTAGATACTACCTGTTGGGATGGGCTTTAACCCTCTGTTCAGACCACACACCGCTCCAGTGGCTCAGAGCCATTACCAGGCCTGGTACTTGTGTGTATGGCCCTTTCAGGTAAGCCGTCGTACCTGAGCTCAGTGCTCCATACCTAGAAATTCCCCTTTCCTCCGTTCCACTATCACCAGTGTGTTTGTCTACAACCTCAAATGGGGTGATTCACAGTTGGGTCCTCCATATGAATACTTCCCAGATTGGTGAGTCCATATGGGATATTTGTACATGTTAACTTCCCTTCGGTAGGATGTGGTAGTGCTCCCCCTCCAGGAGAGGGTAGGACACTTCCCAGTGCTGTTCCAGCAGGTGTCTCAACATGCTGCTCGAGAAAAGGGTGCTGCCTGTGGCCACCGCCTGTGAGTTCAATCTCACCCTTGCAGGGACAGGGAGGTGCCTCACATTAAGGTGAAAGGTCACAAAAGGTCACATTACAAAGCACGATTTGGCTCGCCTGTCTCCATTCCACTGTACCTGGTAAGCTGTAGATATCATCAGAGATCATAGGGCTCTCAAGAGAGAACCTCTATTGTCACATCATTGTCACACTGTCATTCCCTTCATTATGCAACAGAGGTTATAGTCATAACCAAGACGTTCACTGCCCATAGTTAATTGATGAGGTAAAAATGATGCCACTGTTTACCAGTGTTTACACTGGAGCAGTCTGCGGCTATGGTAAGGGGTGTGACATTTCTGAAACAACAAGTGGTTGCGCAATCACAACACACTGGTCCAGCCAACCAATCAGTGCACATTACACATACGTACATACATAGCTACATACATAGCTTTTTGGAAGCAGGGGCTTTCTAAAGACCAGAACTGAACTAAGCATTGGAGACAAACTGAAAAAGAGGTGCTTCAATAATTAAAAATATGTGAAAAATGTGTTTTTTTGAGCATGAAAACCTATTTTAGAAGATCTGAAAAAAAAACTTTACAAAGGGACATACCAGGACAATACAATACTAAACAGCAAAAAAACAATAACATACACGTTTAAACAAAAACAAAAAACAAAGCAATTATGTAACAATTCATGCACATGGCTTACACAAAAACTTGCACAAGCTTTGTCAGTGCTTTTGTCATTATGAAATAATGTGTTGATATCACAAATAAAGCTCAGAGTAAAAGACCATACCAAAAATTCATCTCTGATGAAAAACTTCGCCCTGGACACTTTTGGGTCTTCTCCTGGGTCAGGTGTTGCTGTGTGTATGAAGATCACAGGCATTATTACTTCGGATATATAAATGTTTTTTTTATCTGGAAAACCAACACCAACTTTGTCTAAGATGTTTTTTCTTAAGGGTTTAGAAGTAGAAATGCATACAAATAAGACAATTGTTGCAATGCAGTGTGTATTGAGCTCTAAAACAAATGTAGATGTAGCAACCATTACTGTACTTGGTCTACTAGTAGGTTTATCTTTAAGAAATGTAACGAATGAGCTAATTTGGTACCATGAAGGGCTGCACAATTACTCAAAATATTAACTGGGATTACAAATATGGGTGCTTTGATTATGTAATCATTAAAAGCCATGATTACAGTGTTCCATTGGCACTCATTTATGTGCGTTTCAGCAGGTGTGTTGAACACATTTTTAATGCAGCAGCAAATCAGAGGTCTTCAAATTAATGTTGGCATGTCTTGTAGCGGTTTCTCCTGTTTAACAAAAGATGCTTATGCAGTGTGCAAGGCATATGTTTGCTGTGTTCTTTGTGGTTTTATGCAGAGCACATAGGCGTGTATACAGTGCGAATGAAGTGTGCATTCATTGTGCATTCACACTTGTGCGCAACTGAACTACACTGTCTGTCTACAGCAAACAACAAAGGATCAGATGTTCCATTTACTTTATTATACAATTAAATGCAGACGGTGTTAAAGTTATTAACTAAATAAACGTCTTCAAAATGTTTATTATTGATCTGTTTTTTTATTGAAATAGTTTTGACTGATCTATACTGCATGTGCACATTGTGAAACCGCCTGTCAGATGGCGGTTTTCAAACCTTATTCTGTGACCTAAAGAATTTAATGTACAAATACAAGGTTACTACGTATGGGAACTTCTTGGATATCACCATAGCCAAGCAGTGGCGCATTCCGGCCATCCTTGTTCCCTCTCACATCAAGGCCTGGTCCCTCAAGGGCTGACTTCGCTCCACCATCACCCATTGTACCCCTAGTGTATGTCTTGTAGTGTCTGGCAATCATCATGAGAGCATTGTGCTGCTGCTGATGAACTCATCCAATGCCCCTATTATTTTGGACCACCCTTGGCTGGAGCAAAACTGGCACAAACCTTAATGTTGATTGGGCAGGCAATTCTCTGTTGGCCTGGAACCCATCTTGTCATTGTTTCTGTCTGAATGCTGCCTCCCATTCTGTGTTGTAGGCAGAGGCAGCAGATCTGACCAAGGACCAGGTGAGGTACCACAATCCTTGACAGGTCTTCACCAAAGCCTGAGCTACATCATTACCTGCATGATTAATTATTATTATTATATTCCGAGACACTTCTCTGCTCAGGGGTCATCTTTTGTCCTTGTCAGTCTCTAAACAAGAGGCCAAGGACAAATATATTCAAGAATTTCTAAAAGCCAGCTTCAACTGTCCCACTTCTTCCCCTGTTGGCACCAAGTTCTTCTTTATTAAGCAAACCTGTATTGACTATAAACAGCTCAATAGCATAACGGGTTAAACAGGCACCCTTTACCTCTTATGTCAACTGCCTTAGAGCTTTTACAGGGAGCCAGGGTCTTCAGTAAGTTGGATATGGAGAATGCCTACCACCTAGTCTGTATCCTTGAGGGGGATGAGTGAAAACAGTTTTTTAACACTCCAATGGGAGACTTTGAAAATTTGGTCCTTCCCTTCGGTCGATTTGTGTACCTGGATGATATTCTTATCTGCAGGTGCACGCTCAGCATGTCCACAGAGTCCTTCAATGGCTCCTGGAGAACCAGCTATGTCAAAGTAAAAAATTGTGAGCTCCACACATAGTTGGTTGTGTTCCTGGGCCACGTCATTTTGATGGATGGGATTGGTCCAGACTCCATTAAGGTAAGAGCTGTTGCTGTATGGGCAGTCCAAGACTCTAGAAAGGCACTGCAGCACTCCCTGGGTTTTACCAAATTCTATAGTAATTCATCAGGAACTTTGAAAACTCAGGAACTTTCAGGTAGTTGCACCCCTCATGGATTATAAAAACCTAAAGTACATCCATTGATCGCTCAGCAAAGCCTGGTTGGAGTCCAAGAACAATTTGACGATTGCTGGCTCCCACCTACCAGCATTTTTGTTGGCTTTAAATGAAGGCAGACGCCAGGCAGTTTATGTTGGCTTGCCCTTCCTGCGCTTAATACAAGAGCTTCAATCCGCCTTCTGTTGGTCTGCTCCAACCCTTGCCCATACCCTCTCATCCTTGGTCACACCTAGCCCTTAATTCTGTCACTGGGCTGCCCCCCTCGAGAAGTAACATTATTGTCCTGATGGTAGTAGACCGCTTCTCCAAGGTGGCCCTTTCATTCCTTTGCCCAAGCCCGGCTCTGCCAAAAAGACAGATCAAATCAGATCAAGTATTCCAAGTTCATTGTCTCCCGGTTGTCATAGTTTCCAATAAGTTTGTCTCTCAGCTTTGAAAGGAGTTCTGCTGACAGATTTGGGCCTCAGCAAGTCTGTCACCTGGTTTCCCCCCTCAGACCAACAGGCAGTGTGAGTGAGCCATCCAGGATTTCAAAAGAGCTCTCCACTCCAGTGTCCCAGAATCAGAGTTCCTGGTGTCAACAGTTACTGTGGATAGAGTATGCCCCCCATTAACTTCTGGTGTCATGTACAGGTCAAGCAGTGTCAATGCACCTGGAAGAGAGTGCAGAAGGTTTTGGCCTGGACCTCCAGGTGGACCAAGGTAATAGACAATCGGCACAGGACTGTGCAACCAGCCTATGTCTGTGGTCATTTACATTTAGGCATTTAGCAGATGCTTTTATCCAAAGCGACTTACAAGGTGAGGAAGGTGGTCAATGAGTATGGATTTCTACCAGGGACTTGCCTGTCAGGGGTTCATCTCATAAGCTGGCTACTAAGTTTATATGGTATCAATAATGTGCTTAGCCCGGTCGGCATCAAGCTTGAGCTTCCCCCAGCTCTTGGTTGGTTCACCCTGTGTTTCACATGTCTAGGGTTAAACCTCACATGTCTAGGGTGATCTCCCCTCACAGTGCTCCCCCTCCCCCGAGAAATATGATCCAGAGGAGAGGTTTTGAGTCCCAGGTCATGACATCTTGGACCAGTCGTTGATCAAGGACTTCCACCAGCGATGAGGTAGGCCCCTCCCTGAGACAACTGGGGTCTCTAGGTTCATGTTTAGATCATGTGCTTGTGATGTGTGGAGCACATGGCATTTGTTTTGACAGCTTTGACCCCTCGTTATCCTGTTAGCTCATTTCATTAGTTCTATTCCCTGCACATGTTCCCCGTTACGTTCAGCAAATATCTACCCTTTATATTCTTTGTTTGTAAATTGTCTTGTGTCAGACCATTGTGTGCTCTACCAGTTAAAAGCTTTCCAGTTTGTCCAGTATAGTGTTGTGTGCCTACTTGTTCCAGAGAGTTAGTTGCTGTTTTGGTTTTTGTTTTCCTTTTGTGGTCCAGCTCCAGTGCTGCTCAGCTTCTTCCAGCTTATTGCTTCACGGCCACTTTGACCCTGGCTTCCCTTTCTCCTCCGCACAGCTTTCCAACTCTCCGATCGGCCCTCTGACCTGCTGTGCCTCACTTCCCACTGCTCTGGTGCTTCAACCCTGCCCACCACCTGGGTCCATCAGTGCTGCCCAGCATCCAGCCCTGTCACTGTCCTGCTGTCTTGAAATATTCCCAAGAGTTCATTCCTGAGTTCTTGTTTTGCCAATTTAATATCTTATTGACTTTTTTCTGAGAAACTCTCTGTGGCAATAAACTAAAATTGCACCTGCTTTTAAATCCCCCTGAATCCTTGATAACTTTAAAATGTACAAACTTTTCTTACAGAGGAACATGACCCTGGACCCCCTAGAGGGGATGGGGGTTCGATATCTACCCACCCGTAGTCTCACAAAATCCTGTGGAAATAACTGAAGCCTGTTTTTGGGAAAAATACTTAAAATGTTAGTATTTATTATTTTTATATAAAAATATATTATTTTTATATTTATTATCATTTTAACATGTATTTTTGTCATAGTTAAATTAAATTTAGTTAAATTTAGTATGTGTAGTTAAATATAGAATTTTGAAAATAATAGTCTTGTAATAATAATAATAATATTAGTACTATAATACTAGAAAAGATGGGAACTCAATTAGTAAAGTGTAGAAAGCACCTCTTTAACACCTCAATATATCGACATTATTAATCGCAATTACAATATCAAAGGAATAATCAACAGTTATGATTTTTTTAGTCATAATCATGCAGCCCTACTACCAGGTGAAACTGGATCAGATTCACAACAACAACAGGACAAGTTCATCTAAAGCATTTTGCAAAACAGCTTTTAAATTACAGATAGTTTAAATGTAACATTATAAATATATTTTCTATAATTCTTGATTATTTTAAATTAAAATAATAATTCTTTCAGAAACATAATATGTTTTCTAACATGTTTTCTATTTTCTGTGTAATAGAGAGAAGCTAATATTAAGTTAATATTCTGGCCATATGCAGGGCATGTACCTTCAGGAGGAAGTGTATAGCGAGCATACTCTGGGAAATAATCTTCAAGTTTGGATTTGCCAGCCAGGATTTTTTCAGCCAGCATGTCCTGTTTGTTGAGGAACAGAATCACTGAGATTGTCCTTAAGAACCTGTTGGAAAACACAGAGAGTGAGACTTCTGAAGCCCAGAATTGCTGAGATGTTTTAATTCCAGTTGACGTTTCAATTCAGAGCTGTTTAGCTGCCACTTGTAGTAATATTACTTTGTTTACCTTTCAATATATCCGCCAAAATCAGTATTTCAAGCTTTTTTGAGTTAAAGAATAGGCAGAATTGTTTTGTAAGTAAGGCTATAACACATGCCCCCCATCCCAAAACAAGCAAAGCATATAAAATCTACGGTTCCTTGAGGCACTTCTCAATGTTCCTCAATGTCATTGTCAAGCCAATATCAAAATTCGTCTGACAAACCTTTATGGTCTTTTATTTAAGTGGCTGACTGTCTTTCTGCACTCCTCTGTAAAACTTACAAAATACACACAATAGAACATTTAACAAGAACTGCTAACATTTACAAATGCATAGTAGCATTTTCCTGCAGTAACTCCTGCAACAAATGGAACAGGCACTGAGATATTATACAAATGCAGAAATGTAAAACCTATTTGTCCAGATGCTGCGGAACAGGTCAAGAGATTCGCGCAGACGGTTGGTGCTGTTGTCTTCCCTTATAACCATGTTGTAGCTGCTACTGGCCGCGACAAAGATAATGGCCGTCACATCTGTAATTACAGACAGTAAAAGATACAGTATATCATTACCAAACAGAAAGAAATACCAGCAGTCATTTGAATAGTTTAAACTAACCAAAGCCTGTAAAAACTTCAGGCAGTCTTACCATTAAAGCACTGGATCCACTTCCTTCGCTCATCTCTCTGACCGCCCACATCAAACATACTGACAGAGGCAGCAAAATTTGAGTTTTTGTTTAACAATTGACAATTTACTAACTCTAGTCATAGTCTTTACATTTGGTATTCTTTATTATCTCTAAATTTGCCAAATTTGCTGGTTATTTAAACATGTTTACAGACTATCAACCTTAGATTACATGTCAGAGACTACGTCTTCTGGTGGAAGGTTCACTCTGTGTTGTCATATTTTTTAAAATCATACATTTTTCTGTCCACAAACACATTATCTATGTGATTATAGACACGTTGAACACAACTGTATGTTAAACTTAAGTTAATGCTTAGTAACAGACTTACTGAAAATTGACTTTGTCTACTTGAAATCGAGTTTCAAAAATCCCCGAAGTCAAAACACGACACCTCAGCAAATCCTGGAAAAAATGAAAAACAAATTTAAGCTCATTTAATATTAAAAATACAGACTACTACTAATTAAAAACAACACACGTATAAACCTTTTTTAACACTTAAAACAAATACTGAACATACACAAGAATAAATGCAGTGTCACAGCGCCCTCACCTGATCTGTTGGTGTGTAGTCACTCTGTCGTACGGACTCAATTCTGTCCAGAAAGCTAAACAAACAAATAAACATCATGTAACAATTAATGACAAACCTTTTCTAGCTAGCTTCGCTACCTGTGCACAACACGGGCTAGAAGGGTGCGTTATACAGCATATACTGCATGTATGTGGCTTGGAGGTGGTCTTCAAATAGCCAGCTATCTACATAAAAACCAGCTGCAAATTAAAACATCTCTCTGGATGACACAGTTCAGACTCAGACAGACCATAACATTTTTTTTCAGTCTTTCTGATTTGGATGACACACCAGCAACCTAACTAAATACAAAATTTTAAGCTTGAAAAGTGAAAATTAATCCGATGTCTCCTTTAAAACCTCCAAATTTGTTATGTTAATTAATTGGCCATGCAGCAGAGCCTAAAACAAAGACGGACAAATCTCTATATTTTTGCATACACACAATGAGTACAAGACTATCACATATTCACTCCATATTTCCACTACATTCTTAATTACAGTTATGTTATACAACTGTACTTAACATCAGTTAATCAGTTCTTAACATACGGATGAACGAATGCATGATACTTTAACATGTTGCTGTCATTTTTGTACTCTATAGATTCAGGACAAAAGTATTTTGAAAGTGGTTTGGGAAGTGAAAAACGAATTGATGAAACCTTAAAGACATTTCCATTTTCTCATTTTTCGGCCTGCGAGGTAGTTGACAATAATGGCAACAGTTCTGAGTCTCCCATCAAATAACACAAAGATACACCACATTCTGAGTCTTGCATCCAAAAAGGCAACAACCAACGTCTGCAACAAGGATAATCTCAGGAGACCACACCACAGTGTTTCGTGTTCAAGGTTAAAACATAATCCGACTGCTTTCCCAATTCAACATGGGCCCAGTCTAACCAGTGGCAGATTCCACCACCATTGAACTGTTTACATGACCACATGGAACATATCACTAATCAAACCTCCTCCACAGACCATGGCATTATCGTATTGTCAGTGTATGTTTATTTGAGTTTAATTTGATATTAGATAGCCAATTATGAAATGTGAAACAAAAAAAAAAACTTATTTTTTAGGAGCAAGATCTTCACCATGGTCTTTATTAGACCTCAGAAAACATTTTTTGCCATACATCAAACACTTGCATTTTACATTCATTAATTTTATTCATTTTACATATACTTTATTTTCTGTCTTTTTCCTTCTGTAATTTAGGACCATTTAGTAGTTTTAAGTTACTTTTGTTTATCTTTTATTAATAAATTTAACTTCATTACAACTGTTTATTAGTACAGTTCAGAGTACAAATTTCCCCATATCTCACAAAATCCTTCAAATAAGTTGATAACGATATAAATAAAGATGATAACTTCCTTTAATTACATTTTTTAATTATTGGCTGACGTACGTGGATCAATCTTATACTATTAAAGTGAAATTTGTTAGCTGGTGCCCCCAAGTAAGGAGGAAGAGGTCATCTGACACACACACACACACACATTTCGGTTGGCCAAAACATACACCTCCAGTGTCTTGCATGTCATACTACACAACTGGTGCCTTGTGTAAGAATGACATTTGCATTACATTTCTGTTCCTTTGTCAATGTCGTCCACCAGGTGGTGATCTAGTACAGATCAAAATAAGCCCAGCTCTTTAACCTAAGCATAGAGCTGATGACAACATTTGCATATCTTTTGCAATTTTAAAGGTTATGCTACTCTTCATTCAAATTTGAAAGCATTCCACCAGTGTGATGTAGGTAACCTGGTTCACATAACAGAGTTAAACTGACCTTTAATAAAAGGGTAGCCCCTCTGCTGAAGAGAAAGTGTCAAACAATATTTCCAACTTCTGAATGACCACTTTAAATGTAGCAGAGCCCACATGCACTCTGAACTGTGAAACTTGCATTGATAGAATTTAAAATGCAATCAAGAGTGATATTATAATTAATATTTACATATTTAATTGAATATGGTCTTTACCTTAAGATATGTATTTTACATTCTGAATTGTGATTGGTCTTTTGTTTCTTTCATCCATTTAACTATCTATTGCTGCACAGTAATATGTGCTTGAGTCTTGCATGCAGTCAACAAAAATGAAGATGCCTCACAACAACAGCAAAGCTGCAGCAACCAAAAACCTAAAATTACCTAAACCTTTTAGAAAACACTGCAGAAAATCACTTCTAGCTACTGTGTAAACAGACCAGCATCTTCAAGACACCCAATACCAAGGACAGGACAGGATGTACATATCTACAAAATCAGCCAGATGTATGCCTGTGTTGGGATGGCCCTGTGCCTGTTTCACCCTTGGGTTTCTCTCCCTCTGTCTCATTCTTTCCTGGCAGACCACAGAGTTTATGTGAGAAGAGACGAGACCATTTCACATCCTGACAGCTCTACTAAACACACACACATGGCTGCAGAAACTAAAAATAGCTGCACAGGACTGGTCTGTCTAACAGAAGTCCATGGCTGATAAAAAAAACACACACACACACACACACACACACACACACACACACACACACACACACACACACAGTGTTTATTAGCATATGCTTCGGTAGGCAGTGTTTGGTTGTGGTTTAAAGTGTTTGTGCGTATATTTCTCTCCAGCTCTGTACACACGCAAATGGATCCAAGATTTTGTCTGTAGGTGAATGTGATGTCCCACCATTACAGATATGGAAAAAACAACATCTGCAGTGTAGCAAAGCTGAGGATTGTGGGTTTGAGTCCCATCTGGTGGGGCAGTTGTGTTTAGTCAGTGTGGAAACCCAAACCCAAAGGTTGCAGGTTTGATTCCCACAGCGGCAGAAAATGACTGAGGTGCCTTTGAGCAAGGCACCTTTCCCCAGTTGCTCCCTGGAGCTACAGTGATAGCTGCCCACTCCAGGTGTGTTCACCACTCACTGCATGGATTAAATGCAGAGGTCACATTTCAAGTATTGGTTAGAATACATATATGAGCAATTCCTGCAAATGTCAACCTTACAATGAAAAAGGTTTTACAAGGGTTCAAAACCCTTTTAAAGTTGTCTGTTTAGATCTGTATTACACTGTATTAATATACTGTGTTAGAAATGCACAGAAAATTGCTTTATCCACCCCAAGGTGAGCAACAATGTCAAAATGATATTTTCATTAAACCATGTTTCATACTTTCTAAAGAGAAGTCCCCTTTATTATACTTCAAGCCCCCTTTATTTTACTCTATTTTAACAATAAGCATATCTGCAGAAAGATGAAGGCATGTCTGAGAAAAAACTACACTTATTTTGTCATACAAGCACTGCCTTTTGACTTTATAGGAATCACACCTGTAACGCATATTATCACCGGCGCTTTTTTGTTTGATGACTGAGATGACTGGGCATGTGCATATTATCAATTCTGCTAGCAAGCTTGAACATCACGGTCGTTGTAGTCATATTACTGTATTCTACTCAAATACAGTAAGAACGACCATGATGACCATGATGTTCAAGCTTGCTAACAGAATTGGTCTCTAAACTAAGACCAATGCATATACACTTTAACAACATGAGAATTACCCATAACAATTTGTACTACCACTAGTTAAAAAAGCTGTACAGTCTTACCATACTGATATCTCAGATGTCAATATTTGGTAGTTGAAATACCAATTACAGTACATATTGTACAATATAATACATTTTCTATCCTCATAAATGCAAATGTGAAAATATAAAATATTTTATGAAGATATTTTATGAATTCGTTGGGAATTATTGTTTCTGGTTTGTGAATTTTCACAGAATTCCTACAAAGCATGTCGTCTCCCAAAAATTTTTGTCATGTCTATAATGTATGTAGATTTCCCACATCTAAAACAGAAAATGTATATAGCCTGCTATTTTTCTGATGTCTGGACTCTTTCTTTAGGAGTTTAGTAAAATATAAACAGATGGTTCAGAATATTGTTAAGAAATACATTCTCTGAGGATTTATTTTAATTGCAAATGTCACGTCCGTAACACTGGAACTTTTTCACAATATAACAACCAGAGTTCACATTGTCTGGTCACCGTTTTAATAGTTTTTGCTTCACAAACCAGATGTCTACACTGGACATCTAGTGGTGACCCATCATAGCACCAAAACTGTTTATCGTACAAGAGTAATAGAGATGTCTGTATTAATAATGAAAACATTTCATATGAACACATTTTGAGGTAACAAAATGTTTCAAGAACACAATGTATTCCTAATGTTGGGAGACTTTTGCACTTTTTACTTCTCACATTCTCACTCATGTTTCTCCTGCAAAACATTAATAATGCAGGACGTTTCTTTCAAAACTGTTTTATTTAAAAATGTTTGTGGTTGACTGTTACAGGATTAAAAACAGTCTAATAGATTAAAGCATTATTGAAAAGAAAGCACAGTGACAGAGAAAGTGAGCAGGAAAATCTAGGATGTATGTACATACTCTTGCTTTGGTTCATAATCTACAGTTTGCCTATTCTTGTGTAAACTACATGAGGCTGATACTATAGAATCAGCTCTCACGGGACATATGCCTTGCAACAACTGTTTAGACAAACAGACAGACAGAGAAAGCAGCTGGATCACTATGGTAATCCTGACTGCTGTGTCAACAGTCCGAACTCCTCATCTTGTTCCTAACCACACATTTACTAAATGGCACTTTTTCATAGACTTCAGTTGTTTCTATGTACAGCTAGTTATAAACAACCTAACCCTAATCCACACCTTAACCCTAATCGAGACAGAATACAAAATACTTTATACTATAATGCATTTTTACAATTTAATGTCTCCAAAAGGAGGTTTTGCTTAGATCTGTCAGGTTTTGCTGACTTTTGGGTACAAATTTATCCCCAATATATGGTTAAGTACACCCCCCACACGCAAACACACTGAAACATGCACACTCAGCATCTCCAAGGACATTTCTGATTGAATCTGTGGTCCGATGTTGCACGTTTAGGCCACATCCTTATTGACATAGATACATTACACACACCAATGCAAAACACATAATACAGCCAAACAGCTTTACATGGAATGGTGTGTATGTGTATTAGAGACGTTTCCACACAACAGTTATCAAATAAATAAAAAAAGCTCTCTCTAATAGCCTTTAGAAACAACATCAACTGTCTGTCAGTGTACAGTTGATTTTTTTAAAGTACGTGTCGTGTGATGGACCTCCTCATCCATCCACCTCATTTTCCACTGATTCCTGAGTTATGAATATCTTAAACACAATTGCTTTCGCTGCAGGCTGTAACAACCAGCCAACAGATGCTATTTTTATTAAGTATTTATAAAACTGTACACAGTAACACTCATCTCACTCCACCAAACAGGAGTAAGGTATTTTAAAATGGTAATTCTATCCTAGAAATGTAGTGCTAATATTAGTACAAAAACACAGAATAAACCCCATCTAATGCTATGCACACTTCTGTCAGAACAAATCACAGATTGAGATGAAAACACTTAAACCACTGAAAACACTCAAACCAATGAATGAAGTAACTCATTAAAGGTGCTAAATGACTTCTTTGCAGCAATGTCATAGAACCATTTGTTTTTTCCTAAAGAACCTTTCAGTCAAAGGTTTTCAAAATAACCATTTCTTTCACACTTTTCTCTCTTTTATCATCTGTTAAACCTTTTTTTAAATGTGAAGGACCTTTTTTGCAAGAGAAAGGTTTTGTGGATGTTAGAGGTTCCTCAGGGAACCACACAACCCAACAAAAAACCTTTTAGGAACCTTTATTTTTTATGAGCGTAACATCTGAACGCTTTTGTAATGATGCCTCATATCAAATGTCTGGTTACAATTTGCATCTCTTGGTTCTGTGCAGCTGTAGTGAAGCTGTCAAGAGCAGCAGCAGAAAAAATAGGGAGCTCTTTCTTGTCTTTTCTGTTATCAACCTACAGCATCTGCATGCTGAACTTCCTCTTGCAGACAACAGCAAAACAATGCACACACAGGCACAGATAGTCGCTAAACACTCATTCTGCATAAAGATTCAGCATGTGCAACAACACAACAATGAGCCTTCAGTTAAAAAACATTTTCAATTCGGCACCAGTCCTGCAGGAAATGTACTTTTCCAGGATGGACAAATTATTACAGCCAACAGTTGTTCAGCCTCATCAGCAGACATTAACCCAGGCCACGCTAGTTCACTGTTTTACTCTGAGGTGACCACAGATGTCCTGTGTTACTGTGAAAGTCTCTGTGTAATGTGAATCTGAGAGTTTAATCCATGAGGGACAAATATTGCCCCTGGTCACCCTTATTCTGCTTCATACTCCACTCTGCTATATGGCACATTTGACTTTGTGTTCTCTGCATGTTTCAGAGTAATGAATATGCATCCAAATACAGAACTGATCAATACAAACAGACATATATTCCTGCCCTAAGAGAGAAAGACAAAGAAAGGGCAAATGTTTTCAGAAAGTGAAAAACATGGTGTGGAGAACAGACACAGAGTTGCTGTTCAACCTATACTGACCACACACAACGCTTTCTATTTTTTTGTTGTTTCATTGCAAACTGTGTCCAGTCATACCATTACTTACATATTTTGTCACAAATCTGCGACTTGATAAAATGTCTAATATTAGTGCAATATTTAGCCTACTATTTGTTGTATGCATTAGGCTTGTAAGTTCTCAATATTCAAACTGATGTTTCCTCATTCCCCCGCTCCTCTGTCCTTCATGCCGTGATCCGGAAACAGATCAGGGTCAGCATTTTTGAAGGACATCTCAATTCTCTAATTGTACTTTGAGAAGCTGAGGAACGAGCAGTGAGGAAGCTTCCTGAGGAGGCATGACTGAGGAAACATTGGTGTACCTCTGCCTTCCATCCTTGCATCCTTTCTTTGCATCCTAACAAGGTGGAGCTAAGACACAAGCAAAGGACACGAGGACCCACAAATAAGAATTGAGAAGCACCTTAGATAGGCTTTGCTTCTTGCTCCAGTTGCCTTTAGTTAGCCAAATGGGCAATTTTTTGGGGGAAAAAAAAACTAGAAAAGTACTATTTTGTACCAAAATATTTCCACTGTTTATTTGAAAAGCTGCTTCATCATCTTTTACTTAAATCTCACTGTGTCAGGATCATGGGAAAACGAATCCAGACACAGACAGTGTTTTAACTGAAAAAAACTTATTTATAAAGAACAAAACAACAACCCACGAGGGGGTAAAAAGGAGAACAGGCTATTACAAGAACTAAGGAGCTGAAAATGAAACTTAAAAACTGGAAAATAAACAGGACGAAAACACAGCTGGACAAGGCACGGAAAACTTGACAAGACTAGAAGCAAGACAAGACTCACGATGCAGGAAAACAGGAGCCAGAATACAGATACCAGGACGAACCGACACAAGACAGAAAACATGGGGGCATTAAATAGCACAAAGACAATGACAAACAGGTCACGAAATCAGCGCAGACGAGACAAGAGAACAAGGGGGCAGGGCCAAGACACACGACCGGAGAGCACATGGCGAAAGTAAACAAAACAGAGGCCATGTGCTTCCACACGAGACGAGGACCCAAGGCATGAGTTCAGATCCCGACTCCAAGAAACAAGAACCAAGACTAGAAGGAGTCAGGATCTAAACAACATGCTCTGACACGGAACACAGGGATACAGTGTCTGATACACTGTTACAACAGAATGAACTGGGAGATCCTGTGGACAAATAACACTGGGATGGTGAAAGGTTATTTTGTTTGTGTTATACACATTCACCAACAGATGCTTTAGATGTGGCTTAGGACAACAAAAGTTTACTTTGTGGTGTCTTTTTTGCACAGGAAAAATACCTTTTTACTTGCCAGATGAATATGTTGAGACAACTATTAATAAACCATCTGTGGGTTGATTGTTCTGTAAAATGCAAACACTGTGGTGCTTCAAACTTTGCTGTGTTTGTTAATGAGCTAATGAGGTGCAATCCTGGGACAAAGCTATCTTCTAACATTCTGCATGCTGCCATATTTGCTCATGTGCCTAATTTATTTTAGCCAATGACCTGAGCTAAAAATATAACATCACTGAAGGCACAGTATACTTAACTACTTATAGTAGTTAGGTATGCTTATAACTACTTGTGAATAAGTATCACTGAAGAAAGATATTTTTTCTCTAACCAATGGCAGATGGGAAATTATTTTTTAATATTTTTACAATTTTGGCTGTTGAAGCTAAGATGTAGAAATAACACTTCTTTCTTAAATATTTCATGTCTTTATCCAAAAATTAGTTTTTTATTACATTATTTCTTTTTTTCAGTTCTTATGATTTAGAAAGTTGTTTTGTGTTTCGCATCAACCTATAATGGGACAATGAATGATGTCAAATGCACGTCACAATCTGAAGTCGCACACAGCTTCTACACACAATGCTACTTATCACAGATTTGGAAAAGGCAGTCTTTACAGTATCCCATGGCTAGTGTGTGTGTACTTGAAGTTAATATAACAGCAGCAGTGGATAACTTTACACAGGTAACACGCTAAACACAGCACAGCCGTTTTTAAAACAAACAAACGTGTATACACAAACTGAAAATCAAAAGCATTATTGTACCCATCGGTTTCCTCAAATGAGGCAGATTCAGTCAAATAAACAAACACACACACACACAAGCCTTTTAGACAGACATGCTCTAAAGTGAATTTATATAAACTTAAAGGTGTCATGAACTGGCCTACTTATAACAGACCACTTACTACTAGCCTACTTATAATGATAAAGATTTTTACATTAAAAAATCATAATTAATAAGTTACACACTATTTTCTGGCCTGTTTTGCCCCCCAGTACTTAATCTATAATAACAGACAAAGCAACATGTCCATATCATGCAATGACCAGCAACAATGACCATGTCATAAAAACAGTTACACTTTTGTGTTGTGTAACATTACTGTCAGATCCATAATAGTCAGCACAGCATCATCGTTCAGTTTCAGTCTTTCTGAAAATCCTGCGTCAAACTGTCCCTTGTTTGTAAGAAAGTTCTTACAGGCACTGTCTGGAACTTTACGAAAAATGAAGTTCATTCACTCTTTCCTAATGTTTGTATCAGAAGAAAGGCAATGCAAAGACTGTCTTTTTTCACAACTTGGCAATGCACAGCGTCTTGTCTTCTGAGCCATCTTTATCATTTGGTCTCTTGTTTATTTTACCTACTACATGTGCTAATCGGTGGGCGAGGCTAAACAGGCAGTGATGTAGAAGCAGGCGTTGATCTTTCTCTGTGGGCGTGGTGTTTAGCCACGGTATTACATAATAAAGGCACATACCACAACTTGTCATTTTGGCAAATTGGAATCAATATAAGCTGTTTTTAGACTAATGAGAAGATTTTGAGTTCTGAAAGTTACAGGATGTTTTTATAGTATAGTGACCTCTTATATGTAAAAAGATCAAGGGAATTTTGATTTCTTACTTCATAACCAGTTCAGTTTTGAACAGTTCAAAGAGTGGAGTCATAAAGCCTTTTGAGACAGCAGTCACACTTAAGTGAAGTGATGTGACTGCCAAATACCCATATTTAGAATTTGACCCCTGCATTTAATCTATCCAGTGGGTCGTGAACACACACAACCGAAGCAGTGGGCAAGGGCACCTCAGTCATTTCTTCCTGCAGTAAGAACCTGTAACCTTTTGATTACAAGTCTGACTCTCTAACCATTAGGCCACAACTGCCCCATTTAAAATGAAAGCTTGAATGAGGCTTGGACCTGCAAATCCACAGATTGGCTGATTGGCCTATATGCACTCTAATCACAATATACAGAATTTTACAGAAATGTTTGCCAACACTATAGTTTGATGGAATACTTCTGAGTAAAACAATAACCTATATGGTTTTTGTTTCTGAAAATGGTGACTATGAGGGTGTGTATGTGGGGGTGTTATCAACTTTTCAGGGGGAAACTATCTTAGTTAAATGGTTGCTCATTTTAGCAGGAGTTACTCAGTGTATTTCATTATGGTACATATTGTTCTTAAAGCAGTTTTACAAAAATAAATGCTCACCATAGCTGTATCATAAATCAGCAGTTTAAAGTTGTAGAAATGTGCTGAAGATGGTCACATAGAGAAACTTTTTATGATGTATATTATATAAAGTATTATGCATATTAAAAATAGATGAAATACATACCGAGACACAATGTCAAGTATATGATAAATAAAAATTACTATTGATAAATAGTAGTTATGTGTAAACAAACAAGAAATACAAGACACAAACAGATCTCCAAAAATGGATATTAGAATTGTGAAAGGTGGGCTATAAAGTAATGCTGATTATTTTTCACAGTACAAGGTATGTTATGTAATTGTCAAAGATGGCAACAGAATTATTTTTGGAAGTGTGTGGATTATGTTATCAATCATTCACTATAACCATACAGGTTATAGTGAATAAAGGTTTATGTGAATTTCCTGCATATGAGCAAGGAACTTGAAAAACTATCATTTAAATTGTGCATAATACTCACAATTTCATGCCAAACTTCAGGCCCTGTACAGTAATGCTTAAAGTATAGCTACAAACATAGTATTAATGAGGTATTCTATCCACAGGGTCTCTAGAAAACATTTACACATCTAAGCCACTCTTATTCTTACTGTCTTTCAATTAAATGCTAAATATCAGCAGCAAAAGTAAAGCTGAGCGATACCCCAGATACTCACTATTGTGCACAGTCAATAAGTTGGTACTCATTTGAGCGCTCAAAACAGGCCTTCACCCCCTCGTCATCCCAAAGATGCTTTGCATGCTCAAAAAACTCCTGTAAAAAGAAAACAAATAACACATGCGATCAAAAAAGTATTTATGTGACATGAAACCAAAAAAGTTCAATGTAATTTAAACTCAACCTACAAGAGTGGTTCCAAATGAAAAGCTCTCTAATAAAATAAATAATCCTCAAAAATATGACCTGAGAGAATAAACTGTATAGGTGTATACAGTGTGCAGAAGCCTTATATCGCCGACTCTTTTGAGACTGATTTTCTCAGATTGATGTACTGTGATTGTAAGCATTTGCTCTGATAAACTTTTCACCATTCATATAAAAAACAACATAAATCTGAATATTCATAAGACTTATGAATGAGTATGAGATTCGTACTACCAGTCTATTTCTCTTCCCTCGTCCATTTTACTGTTTATCTTCTTTAATCTATCTGATCCACAAGCTCAATAGAACTGCCATAAAGTAACACCAACAAATATAAAATGTTCATAATAATAATAATAATAATAATAATAATAAATGAATTTAAATTAATAAAAGAACTAAAGTATCTGTATTTTCTATATGGTCTCTTACAGATCTATTTATTTAGATATATTTAAAGTAATTGAATTTTTCCATAGCATCTCTGGAGTGAATGCAGATGAAGGGAGGGGGCTTCTGGGAAACACGGTTTGTTTTTCACACCTCTTCCTCAGAGAATACACAGAGCTATACAGTAATTAGGCCCATGGTGAGGGCCCATCATATAAACACCACAATACAAAACAAACAGACACAGAGATGCAAAACAAATGCATCACAGTCCATCAACAACACTACATGTTCTCTAAGACACCTTACACGTGATATGCTGTCAGATTTGAATCTTCATCACGACCCCTGAGAAAAACATCCTTCCACACAGTGTGACTCAACAGAAAAATACATCTTACAAAAAATATTTTAAATGTTAAACATTTGTTAATACAATGGTAATTACAGTTAATACAAATATTCCATGGGGGTTTGGTGATCTTTTTAACTGCATGCACATGTAATTGTCTTAATTTTATGGATAGTAAAAAGCAGATTATAATAATTTCCAGCTCAGAGTAAATAAAAAAGTAGATAAAGATATTGATCAAAATATTAAACTCAGAAGATGGTCATTTATTTACTGTGTCTAGCAAACGCTTGCCATAGTGCATTGCAGGATTCGTTCTCCTGGTACAGTTAACCTGCAGTTACTGTCAGCAAAACCTGTCTACCCTCACTGCCTTTAGTGCTTTACGTCTGTTGCAGTGTTTCTGCCATTAACATCAACAGCATGCAGCTTAAGCTCTGTCCTTTTGAGCATGTTTCCAAGCTGTTTCTACAAAAGCTCTCTTCACAGAAAACAGACCTGATAAACACAGACACGCAACAGCAGCCTTTTGTTTGTAAGGATGGTGTTCACCTTGTTACACACACTTCACTGTCGAAGAGGACCAGATCCCTGCAGACAACTCGTGACAATTCGGGGGACCCAGGGAGCAGGAACAAAGATTAACATGAAAACAAACATCACTATTAGAGGCCTTTCATTTAGCACAGACATTTTCTACCTGTACCTTCATTAGTCAGAGAGGAAGCCAGAAGAGTCATTAGGAGAGAGTTAAACAGGTCGCTCATGAGTCTCTTGAGAGAATGATAATGACAGCCTGAGCTCAGCAGAGCCTCCCAGATGCCCTGCGTTACTGTCACCGCTGAGCGCTATACAAACGCCCTGGGACTCACATACACACACACACCAATACAGGTCTATCTGCGTGAACACAATTTCACAGACAACAAACACACAGGCAGGTAAACATGATACAACATGACAATCGCATGCCACAGTTACAGAGGGCAGGAAAACAGATTAATAAGGTAACAATACAGTAAAATGCTTTCTTGTTGTCTTCCTGATCTACTCTGAATAGGGCTGCAGTAACAATTTTTATAATAGATTAACCTGTTTATTAACCTGTATATTTCTCTGAAACAATGGCTAATTAAGTAAAAGTGTTTTAATCCTGTAATTTACATTATTCCACATCAAAATATATGAATGCATGCTTTTACCTGTGCACAAATGCCTTATCAAAACAAAAACAATCAACAACTATTTGTTCACAGTTTAAAAGTTGCAGAACATTTTAAATGATAAAAACAACCATACATACATGTATTCATCCACCAAAAAACATAGGAGTAACTCAATGTAGAATAAGAATGAAGATGGAAAAGAAATGCTATTTAAGTTATTATGAACATTGTGGACAGTTTGAGTATTTCAGACACCACTGATCTTTTTAAAGAATGACTAAAAAAAGAAAAAAATTCAGTGGGCATCAGTTTTCTAAATGACAATGTCTTGTGTAGAGCTGAGTGAACAAAATTATTAGACTGGTCCAAGTTGATAACGCCTGGACACACCAAGCCAACAGTTTGCTGTCAGGCAATGTCTGGTGGTTTTTGATCATCAGTCAGCTTTAGTTTTCTGTTTTCTGTACCATTTGCTCTAGTCTCATGCCATCAGCTTTCTCTCTGCCGATTCTACATGTTGTTATTGGCAGCAGAGCTTATCGATGAGAAAGAGAACTCAGACTGGCTGTTCATCTTGGAGAATGAGCGCACATGAAAAAAAAACGAACTGACAAAAACAATGATTGAGTAAAGAGGGACCACACAAGCACTTGTCATTCTTGTCACTTGTCTGTCACCTCATTTGAGGTCGCCTTTGTATAACAATACAGAGAAACTGTGTGCAAACCAAGTGGAGAAAGTTGAACTCAGGTGTGAGATTGAAGACAAACTTTAATATCATTTTTTTTGGCCACTGAGATCATTAGCAAAAAATGGTCAAAAACTGTTATTGTTTACCAGTTATAGAAGATGCAATTGTATTTTTTTATGTGCAAACAGAAGAGCAAAAATAAACTTTGTGGCCTGTAGAACAATTCTATATAAAACAACACTGGATTTAACATCAAAATGTAACACCTAATGTTAAAATGTAAGGTTTTAATGTAACCTTGTTCTAATGTAACCTGAATACAATGGCCAGTATAAGAACATTTTATGCACTTTTATATTATTTGAAAGAATTAAAACAGCAGTTTTATGTATATCCTTGTACAGTTTAGGGTCGAGGTTGATATGGGATTTACAAAGTAATAATTCAGTACTTTGTAGAGTGTAACAGTCTAGTTCTTTATGTATATACTATATATTTAATAACTTTAATTATACTGTTGAATACGTAATTACTAGCTAGTAAATAATTACTTTTTAGAGAAACTTATAACCAACACTGGTTGACACTGCATTTATCCATTAGTTTGACATGTTAAGTATGCACACTGCTTATAAACTTTGTCCTGCAGAAAAAAGAAGTGGTGGGAATCTCTGAGAACACAATACATTCAGTACAAGAAATCTTCAGGAAGTTCAGGTGCACAGAGGGCATGCAGGCAACACTGCATCCTGACCCAGCTGCAACTTTTAAAACCCCACACAAAAAGAAAGGAAACCACATCCAACCATATCCCATTATTCCCTTTTTTTGAATATTCCCTTTTTTTTTGAAGCTTTGGATCAACACATCAAATAAAATGACAGAAATGAAAATACTAATTGACAAGATATTACAAGTGATTATCCAGATGATTGTTTATACCTCTCTATTCACATGCAGTCTTTAATATGTTAATATTGTTTTATTCTAACATTATCATCCACAAGGTGCAATTAAGTACATGTAAATAAAGCAATTATAATCACACTAATTACACTAATGATAGTCCAGTTTAGTCTAGTCTAGTCTAGAATGCCTTTATTGCCATTGCACAGCTCTGCATACAATGAAATTAGGAGCGCTGCACTGTTGGTGTCAAAAACACACACACACAGAGCAGTGAGCAGGATTGTTGTATTGTTTATATGCTGTTATTGTTTTGTTGTGTGTTCACTCCTCACCAGCGATGGGTTAAATGCAGGGGTCACATTTCAGGTATGGGTTACCATATCTGACAAATTTGTCACTTTCACATATTTGCAATAATACCATGTATTCTGTGTTGAACGTCTCACATTTGTTCTGTTTTTTATTTTTTTATTATATGTAAAGATGTTTTGTACGCAACATTGTGAAAAGCGCTATATAAATAAATGTGAATAACTGTGTTATCTTAAATGTTTCTGCCATGGCAATCCATCAAACTTTAAAACCACATTTAGGTGTTTTTGAAGCACTTAACATGCTTGAAGTGGCATGAAATTTGGCAAACACATCATTGTGATCAGCTATTAGGTGTGGGCAAAAGCTTAGACATGGTCGTGGTGGGTGGGCTCGGTAGTGCCCCCTTTTAACTGAAGTGACAGGGTTAGTTTTGCCTATGGTCACCAAATTCAATACATGCATTGTTTAGCTCAACTGGCATCTTTCAGAATTACATTCATTAGCTCTGCCCAACAGGAAGTTAGCCATTTTGGATCTTAATGTGGATTTTCTGACAATGCATTACGCAACACTGCTATGATAATTTAACACAAAACTTTAAAAACTTTAAAGTTTGTTTTAAGTGATACACTGCCTGTTGCCAGTTGGTGGCACTATGACCATGACTCCTAGTAGTCATATCAATGTCATAAGCACACCACACTAAACATATTTGCCAAGTTTGACATTAATCACTCAATGCATGCTGTAGATATAGGAGACTTCCTGTTACCCTTTTTTCGGCATAATTGTACCGCCACACCATGGCAAACCCATTTGACATCTCTTCACAATTTTAAATCTTCAATGACTTGGCATGACACTCACCAAGTTTGGTGACAATCGCATGAAATCCCTAGGAGTATTTAAGTTCAAGCAATATGCTTTCCATAAAATACTGAAAATTTGCAGTGTGTTGCTCAAATAACATAGCGCATATAGAAACAAACAGGAAGTGAAAAAATTGGCAAGAAGAAATTGGGTATAGATGTTACAGATTATTGAAATGTTGTAATCTTGGTAATTGTAACTGTGTATGGCTGATGTTTTTGGTTCCTTATGATTCATCATTTCATTGTTTTCCTCACCTTGGATAAAAGCATCTGCTAAATGCCTAAATGTAAATATAGATTCCCTTTTCTATGAACATCTCCTGGTGTTCTTTGAAGACATCCCCTTGGTCTGGGTGCAGGTCGATCTGGGTATGACTGGTGAAATTCCTGAATCAGAGATGGGTCTAATATGTCTCTTTTTTCATTTGCCTAGGGATGGTAGCCAGCTGGAAGCCCTCTTGGACAAGGCACAGACAAGGCTTTAACATCACTGTAACATCAAGAACTAAACTTTGCAACCAGAGAGAGTACCGTACTAGTTCTATTGTTCTCTGAATACCAAGATGTCCCGAGCTGAGGGATGTGTGAACCCACTGCATGATTTGCTGTTGTAGAGTATTAGAAACATAATTCTTGGTAGGACGGCATTCTGGGGGAACTGGTTCATTTCATTTTTTTCCTGTAGTTCCTCCATTATGTCCCAATGAACAGGTGCTACTATGACAGTGGGTGGTAGAATTGGCTCTTGTAGACAAGTGGTCTCAATAGAAACCTACTTTCTGGAAAGGGCATCAGCTTTACTATTTTTGCTTCAAGGTTGGTATGTTACAGGGAATTGAAAAAAAGTGAAGAATAGTGAGCAATGAGCCTTTCAGAGATTGAGACATTTGGCACTCTTAATATACTCAAAGTTCTTATGGTCGGTGATAACTTTTATTCATTCTAAGGCTGCATTAAAACAAGTTTTAATTCTAATTAAAATAAAAAAAAAATAATTTAAAAAACACTATACCAATGTTTCAACTTAGGAAGAGTTCAAAAGTCAATATTTGTTGGAATAACCTTGGTTTTTAATCACAGCTTTCATGAATCTTGGCATGCTCTGTGCTTAAAAACATTCAAGAGGCTTTCAATGGGGTTTAGGTCTGGAGATTGGGCTGGCTATGACAAGGTCTTGATCTGGTGATCCTCCATCCAAACCTTGATTGACCTGGCTGTGTGGCATGGAACATTGTCCTGCTGGAAAAAACAATCCTTGGGTAACAGCTGGGGAACATTGTTAGAGCAGAAGGGAGCAAGTTTTTTTCCAGGACAACCATGGAAAATGGTTGTGGCATGTATGTGGCTTGATTCATATGCCCTTCACAAAGATAAATTTGTCAAATTCCAGCCTTGCTGAAGCACCCCCAGATCATCACAGATCTTCCACAAGTTTTCACAGTGATGCAAGACACTGTGGTTTGTAGGCCTCTGCAGGTCTCCGTTTAACCATTAGATGACTGGGTGTTAGGCAAAGCTAAAAATTGGACTCATCAGAAATGAAGACCTTACTCCAGTCTTTATGGTCTTTTGCAAACCTCAGCCTGGCTCTTCTTTGCTTCTCATTGATGAGGGTTTTTTTTCTTGCTTTGCACAACTTCAGCCCAGCTGCCATTTGCCATTGTTTTTGTAGGATGTCTTCCTACATTTTGACTCACATTTGAATGAGTTGATGGTCATCTCATTCAGTGGAGAGTTGTTTTCGACCTCTACCGGTCTATAGTTTTGTTGTCCCCAATGTCTGCAGCTTGACTTTGTTCTCATTAACTGAGTATTAACTTTGTTCTCATGCAATCTGATGTTCACTGTATCCCTCTGTCAAGTAAAGCCAGAACTGAACCCTTCTTTTCCTCACCTTTTTGTTTTTTTTAAATCTGTTTAGTTGCATTGTATGGACCTACAATGGCAATTTAGTACAATGTACAATGTACAAGTATTTTTCTAAATATCTTTAACTGGGTTCAACTAAAAAAGAGATGTCATATACACTTGGGATAGCATGAGGGTGAATAAATTAAATAAGGTGTAAACCATCCCTTTAAGTGGTTTTACCTATGTTTATTTGCATTATTATACCTATATAGTGAGTGACGTATGTAGTGAAATCAGAGACTGTGCTATCAAAATCAAAACATAAGTGGTCATAGCAAATGCATTTTACTGTTGACCGTAAACAGTAAGCGATGCGATCACAAATGGTCAGGTGAGACATCGCCCAAAATGCATCTAAATACGTGTAAACAAAGACACAGATCTTTACTGTTAACAAATATCTTAAGAAAAATCAGTCCACTACACTGGCATTCAGGTTTCTGCTGTAGATTTGAGTGAAAGGGAATATGTGTGTGTTTTTAAAAGGAAGTTTACCTTCCTCTCTATGTAGAGTAACATGCAACACATCAAAGCATAGTCGGTTAGCAGTGAATTGAAAGACTATTTATAGCATTTGATAGCTTGATGAGAAACTCAAAAACTTCAGAGAGAGAGAGCGAGAGAAACAGACAGAGAGACCATCAGAGCATGAGGTCTCATCTTGCAGTCATGTCCTATTTCACTGCAGAAACCCCAGCATGTTTAATGCTCAGTTAATCACAAACATGTCTTACACAACATTCAGGTGACAGAATCAGAAGGAATTAAATAACAGTATCTGTGTTTTGTCTGTCTGATATCAGTGCTTAACAAAATAATGCATGTGAATATCAAATGTTTTTGTTTGCAAATGTTAAATGCCTTAAGAGCCACAACAACCCTACACTCTTACTGTGACTGTGATTCACTGGCCAAAACATTGGCAAGTCTACTGGATTTTTTTTTACCTGTTTTATCATATGTCAGATTAAAATCCTTAGTCTGATCTCAGAAAAGTAAAAAGTAGGTCCACACACAACTCAACACAAATCCTCTTTGTTCCAAATTTCCAATAAAAACATGTCCAATTGTCAAAAAAAAAAACACATTGGCTAATCTGATTATATTTTCAGCTACCATTGGAAAACATGATACTTTTAGGGTTTGGTTTTGAGACATTTTATGAATGAAAGAAAGAGAGACATGAGTTTTGAGAAAAAACTCTAAAGAATACAGGCCACCGGCTGACAGCATAAACGTGTTCATTATAGGGCTGCCCCCAACTAAACATTTTCCTAGTCGATTGGTAGTTGTTAATTTAAGCCATTAGTCAACTAGTCAAATGTTTATTAATTTAATTACTTAAATATGTCCTGGGGAGGAGGGGTTAGATAATGATTTGAGTTGCAGTGATGAGAAAGAATGTGTAACATTGCTAACACTCCATTACAGAGAAATACCAACCATAATAATGAGCCTGTTAAATACTGTAGGCATGTAAATTATGTACTTAAAGCGATCTTTGTGACACCAGCAAAGGTAATGACTATAAATGTGAGAATGCAAACAAAATAATACATAAAATACCTATACATCCTTATATACTCGGTTTAAAAATGAAAAACAAAAGATAAAGCAGCAAACACTACAACAATACAGACAATTATCTAACTCACATCACTATTTTTTAATCAGGCTTCTGATATGAGAAAGGAACAATGGACATCATGAAACATCATGCCATTTAGTGCTTTGCATTCATATTCTGGGCTCTTCTGCTTTTCTGTTCATAGTACGCTTTATTAATAAGGTGAATAATAAATCTTATCATTTGGTTTTAATGGATTAAGCCACATTATAAGAGTTTCAGAATGTCTCAGGATCATGACTTTATCTGCAATGTCAGGGAGAAGTGAGTTCTGTGTTCTGCTCACAATAAGGCAAGATGCACGCTGGATAGTGTAGACATGAAAGGAGTAGAGTGCAGGTGCTTAGCAGATCTGGCAAACTTAACGTAGCATCCTTTTTTGGCCTGCTTCCACACCCAACAAACTTGGTTATGCTTCTAATTATAGCACATATTTAGCATGAACAACCATGTAAAGTGGTCAATGTTAGGCTTAGAATTTGTATGTCACCTTTTTGGGTCATCTATTGCTTTATCCAAATGATTACTTTGATTTCCTGCCTGTCCTGATTATCACATAACCATTTGTTCATCACAGAATTTGTGACCTTGCAGTCTTTCTTTTCTTTTCTGCCACTAATAGAATTTATTCGACTAATCCTTTTCTCATCAACTAATTTTTAATCAACTGTTTGGGGGCAGCCCTAGTTAATTTAACAAGTTTAATATAAATATAGGCAATATCTAGATTTAGTGACTAGAGTTATCTAGATTTGCAAGAATATGTTCAGTAACCGTTAGATTACAAGCAGGTTGTTTTTGAATAAAATCTATGAACTGCATAATTTACACAATTATCAAAGCATAAAAGTCTGTACTATGTCCAGACTATGACTATGTCCAAATGTCCAGAGAACAGAAATATAACTCATGTTTATTTCAGTCAGGTCAGATTTGGCACCAAATAATGAGAATTTTAAAAACATGTATGCTTGACAGCTATATTAATTCACTTATAAAACACATTTTCCCTAATAAAATCCTAATGATTGTAAACCTGATTGTAAAACATTAATGATAACAGATTACTTGGCAACCATAAACAGTCTATTAGACTGAACTATAGCTGCCTTCAAGTCCTCGTGGGAAGTTCCAAAATATTTCTGTGATATGTGTTTAAATGGTTTTGATCTGAATGAATCTACCTGATAAATAAACAGTACTTTATAAATAACTACCTGACAAAGACAAGTCAGTTTTATTAGTCCTTGTGCAAATAATGGAAATATAAAGGGTGTTTTAAGTTTTGAATTAGCAGTATGTTGCTATTTATCAATGGTTATTTATTAGCAGTTTTTCAGGCTACATGTATTTTAAGTGTTAATATCTATATAATTTGTGTTTATCCCCATTTTAATTGTTTTGTATTCACAAAACATTTTATTGTTATGTCCTTGTTAAGTCTGTTATGTTTGGCACTGCCTTACACTGAGTGGTAAGTTTTCCCTCACACTGTCAATTTAAAAACTGAGCATGCTGTCTGGTATAGACATACGCTTCAGTGGTCTGTTCTTATCTGCCCAATGCTCAGCCAGCATGTTTACTAATAAAAATCAATATACCATTACATAAAGAACCCAATTATTGGAGAATGTAAAGCACTATGGCCCAAATACACATACAACCTCATATGAACTTCATACACACTGCAAAAGCTTTAATTTTCCAACAAAAATAGATTCACAATCACTTAAAAGCGAAACATTCTTCCATTTTAATATTACACACTGTTGACAGCATTCTTACTTTACTTTATTAAAAACATCACCAGGAGTCCATTAACACTAAAGCAGAGAGCTGTACATGTTTGAGTCCTGTCAGCTGTTACCAATCTGAACTCTGATCAAATCACCCATATAAAACTCATGACAGCCTGACTGCTCTCAGTGACTCAATAGAAAGAGATTTTAATTAGGTAACAGCAACACACACACACACACACACACACACACAGCTGAGCACACTCCCTTGTAGCACTAATTACCTAGCACAAACTATTTTTTTCTATATTTTTAGCCTTCTGTATGTCTAAAATAATTAAAAAAAAAAATCTTTACATCTGTACCAATAATGTTCACAGTACATACAAATAAATTCAAAATTCCATAAGATTTTTCAATAAACTCATTTTGTCTTGCAAGGTGAAATAGTTTTGTAGGAACAATTTAATTCAAATTTATTTACTTAGGACTTTTCACAGTTTTGCATGTTTCAAAGCAGCTTTACAAACACAAAATTCAGAACAACTAATTGATACAAAAAATATACAGAATAAGGCAAAAAGAAAAGTTAAATGTTTTCCATAAGACGGAAATTAGCTTTCATAACTTTCAAAATGTTCTATATGATACATAGCTTTCACAACTTTAAAAATGTTTTATATGATCATTTAACTGGATCATTATATCTGTAGCTTAATACGTGGTCATACGTATATATGTGGGCCAAAAAGAGGCATATTCAAAATACCACATCCAATGACTGTGATAAAATAAAATAGTCAGCAGTTCAAAAATATTACTTGATATTTTTCAGCCTCTTAATGACATTCAATGTAATTATCTCAATTATTATGTACTGGCTCTAAAATAGTGTTTGCAAAAAGGTTCTAACCAAATAGCCAAGTATTCTTAAAATGTTTAATGCAAGAAGTAAAATACTGCAAAAATCTACTTAAAGGTAGTCAAGGCACCTTTTTCACTACAATATACACTACACAGAATGAAGTTTTAATTTAGAATAATACAAAGTAATAATTACCAATATTTACGTACATATACTTTGGAAAAAAAACATTTTATTCCAAAAAATAACACGGAAAGAAAGGAGGGCAAAATCTGTCTAATGATGCACTCAAACTTAATGGCTAAATAAAAAGCACATTAAAATAACTGCAGTACTCACTTTTTTGCAAAATTATCATCACCAGCACAATTACTGCCAATATATCATGGATATTTGATAAACTGATCCGACCTAAAAATGACAACATTTTGTCTAAGGTTCCTGTACCAGTACTAAGGTAAGTCTACTACAATTTTAAGGTTTCTGTAAATGTTTACATAACAATCAGTGTATATACCTTCTTATAACCCTATAAAGAATTATTTATAAAGCACAATGCTTACAACCACAAGGTCTTGGGTTCGATTCTGAGAGAATCAAATATTGATAGAAAACACCTGAATGCACTGCAGTGTATGTTAAATGTATAAATGTAAATATAAGACGATCATCATATATATGATTGTCTTATATATGTCTACATTAATCTGTACACCACATTATTACGCTCACAAAGTTTACAAGTATTTGAATGCACATTTGCAAATTAGAGAACCCATTTATTTTAAGTTCATGAGAAAAGCATGAACAATGTTCAGGTCAAAATGGCTTTTTTTACATGTGAGCTGTGGCAAACATGAGTGAGCACATGGAGACAGATATACTATAATATGGCCAAATATATATACAGCCCTTCAACCATAAACAATTTTTATGTTGATGATCTCTGTCCAACTGCGTGGCTTTAATTTCGCATCAGAATACTGCATCTGTTTCATCTCCTCATCTTAGCACTATAATAGACTGGGAGGTGCAAACTCTTACCTCTGTGTAGTCAAAGTCTGAGAGTGGAGCTATACTCTTAATGTACTCTGCTCTAGGATGGTTGGAAGAGCTGGCAAGCGACACAGGGGGTGTTAAGGTGCTCATAGCAGATACTATTGTCTGAAAAAAGAATTAAATGAAAACAGAAGAGTTAAGTAGGACAAAGTGAAATAAGTAAAAAAAAAAACAAAGCCAAGCAGTACTGCTGGACGGAGCACTGTCACAGCTATTTTTTTTTTCAAAAATGACTTACCACAATGGCATCCTTCACATTTTTTCGGATATCCAAAATTTTCTGCTTCTTTTCTCTGTACAAAGCAGGAGAAACAATATCATACAAATGTGAATGACAGAACTGTGATGTGACACAACTGTGTTGTGATTATAAGCAATCACATGCCTCCACAGAGCAACACAAATTCCTGCATTTTTCTAATTTCCAGACATTCTAATAGACAATATGGAAACAGGACCCAGCACGGTAGGGTTAGGAAATACTTTTATGACCACAAAATACATTGAAAATGTGCCTGTGATGAGCAGAAATGGCACTTATCTACACGACGCCTAAAAAAAAATTATCCCCCAAAAAAACAATATCTCGATAGGTAGCTAAAAATGAGGCCCTAAAATACACCACGCGCGTATGATGCCCATACATTCTGCACGCGCACTTGATGCCCAGAGATGATGTATACATGTGCAGCTCACTCGGTTTTGCTACATCTCAAACCCACCGGATGCAGAGACGTAAATCTACGTATACAAATCAGCCACAGGCTGTCAACATTTATAATCCTCATTTCACATATATGAACCATCACAATAAACACACTACAGGCCCCTTGTTAATAAAACGATAAACACACACTCACTCCGCGTTAAAGCCGTTGACGTGCAGGATTCGCATCTGTTTGACTATCGTGCTCTTGCCGGACTCTCCAGCGCCTTTAAAATAACAAAAACACAGAATTATGATGCACAGACAACATATGTGCTGTATGTGCTGGATACATATATTTATATTTATGTATATACATATATATACATATATGTATATATGTATATACATATATATATATATATATATATATATATATATATTATACACACACACACACACACACACACATCTCTCATCGGAGGACGCTGATACATATTTATCAGTTATGCACGGCTCCTGTCTTACCTAATAAGAGCAGGCGATGTGTTGCTTTATACGCCTGTCTCTCTTTCTGTAACTGTTTCTCGATCTTTTTATTTGCCTCTCGCTGCGCCTTCTCGTCAATGCGCTGGTCTTCTGTCTTGCTGTTGCCCAAACAGCCCATCTTTGACGCCTCTCTTCTCAAACACTCACTAAACAATATAATCACAAATCGCTCCTGTATAATGACTTCAAATGTATCTGGCTGATAAATGGAACAAAAAACAATGCGCCAGGAAAAGGTCTCGCGTTAACCCTTCACGAACCTAAGCAAAATATTCAATCCGATCCTCGCGATATCTTCATGATCACTGCTATAATCGAGTACAAAGCAGAGGCTCAAACCTCCGTCTCTCCTTCCCTCTCGCAGTTTTGCTTTAATGTGTCTGTATTTGCGTGCCTTTAACTCAGCACTGCCTCTCTCTGCGCTTACAGGAAGTGACACTCCACACTCAACTGCTGATCTCAGGTCAGCCTCCTCACATCATTTGGGTTTGAAGCTTATGCAATTCTTCTTCTTTCTTAAGTAAAAGCAGAATCAGCCCTTTTAAATCACATTTAACAACATGTAATCAACTGACGTGTGTGTCTGCGTGTGTTACCACGGTATAAATAAACACCATGTTTAAGCTGCTTGTTCAACGGAATTAACAGCAAAACTATAAGTTTTATACTATAAATCTTATAGGGAAAACCAGGCCTAGTTGTTGTAGTACATACCAGTAGGCTTAATATTTAAAGTAAATTTCTTTACAGATACAGTCTCTGAGGTCTTCACAATAACAAAGAATTAAAACATGTCCACCATTACTGCGACAAAAACTGATTTAGTTGTTGACCTCTATAGATGTCACATATTATACTGGTTAAGTTTCCCAAACCGAAATGGAACATATGACATATGTAGCAGGGATATGTTGTTACAACAGATTATTTATTTTATTTATTTATGGTGCTTTATTAGGGGCCAAGCACCAAAGGTGCAAAGGCACCTATAATATCCGTTAGATTTCTTATTATTCTTCTTCTTCCGCTCTTGAGTCTATGGCAGCCCATAGAACCGCTTGCGGGAAAGTTGTGAAACTAGGCACACTGATAAAGCACAGTCCCATCATTAACTATAGCAAATTTGAAGTCTCTAACTTAAACTCTCTAGCGCCAACACTTGTCCAAAGTTTTACTCATGTTTATGCTAATAACTTTTGAACCTTAAGGGCTAGAAATTTTTTTTCAAAATTCTTTTTTCTTCTGATTCCTTGGCTCAAGACGATTCTATTGCACTATATGACGTCATTTCCGTCATGGAAATGTTCCCGCCATTTTGAATTTTCTGAAAAACCTACTCCTAGGCTGTTGCTCAGATTTTCACACAAATTGAACCAGATCATCTTCAGACCATGCCGACAAAAAGTTATGGAATTCAAGTCAAACCGTTCTCGAATAATGCGCAAACAAATTCGACGAAGAGCACACACAATGCATGTGAGGCTTTATCTCTGCAAAGGTTTGGCGTATTGAGACCAAACTTGGTGTGTATTGTAACAAACATGACCTGAGGCTATCTGCAGTGTTTCAGCGCAGTGCAACCTAGTGGTCAGGAGATATGAAAAATGAAATTGATGAAATTGATCGCCTTATATTTCTTGGGTCATGCTGAGAACTTGATGCCAATTATGCCAAAATTGGCCACACTTCCTGTCCACCATTTTGATGTCAAAAACATACTTTTTCAAACTCCTCCTAGACTGTTAGTCTGATTTTCACCAAATTTGACTTGGATCATCTTCAGACCATGCTGGCAAAAAGTTTTGGATTTTGTGTTGATATACAAAACGGTTTCTGTTTAACACATTAACAAATTTGTAGGAAAAAGGGCAAACTGCATCTGAGGTTGTATCTCTGCAAAGCTTTGACATATTTACACCAAATTTCGTATGTGTCATTGTGACCTCACACTGACCACACCACATGAATTTGGTAACAGCGCCACCTATAGGTCAAGAGTGATAAACCATTATTTATGAAATTTACAAAAATGCTAATAACTTTTGTTTGCATTAGCCTATTGTGATTAAACTGGTCGAAAAATATTCCTTGGGTAATTCTGAGAACATACATACCAATTATGCCATAGTTGGCTGAACCTCCTATCCACCATTTTGATTTATGTTGAAGACCTACTTTTTCAAACTCCTCCTCTATCAATAGTCCAATTTTCACCACAATCAAATCATATTATCTTCACACTATTCTTAACAAAATGTTATAGATTTCATGTTGATAGACAAAACTGTTTTCACATACTACATACTCAAATTTGAGGCATGATGCCAAAATGACTTTGAGGCTGTATCTTTGCAAAGCTTTGCCATATTGACACCAAACACTCTATGTGCAATTGTCACCTCACACTGGCCACACCACATCATTTTGGTAACAACGCCACCTATTGGTCAAGAATGACAAACCATTAAATCATATTACCAGAGGTTGTATTAATGATTTTTCAGCTATTTGCTTTAATTACTCATTGTTGCAGTTGATCTGGTGCTCCATGCCATGCTTAGCTCCTCGTGTTGCCTCTTGTGTGCTTGGTCCCGTAATTGCTGCTTGCAGCTATATTTTTATTTGTAACTGTTATTTGTTATGAGGTATTTTATTTTGGTAAAAATAAAAGAAGAAAAAGAACCTAAAGAAGGTTGTGTGCTCTTAATAAAGGTGATAATCACAGTATGCACGTCGGCTGACGTCATACGTAATTGAGCAAAGGAAATCTCGGCGCAATCTAGGTTCGTCCTCTTTCCAGTGATTTTCATTAGAGGTGCAATTTCACAAGCTCTGTTCATTTAATGTTAATGTTAAGTGTTCACTTCATGTTTAAATGATCAAATGTGAAAAAGCATTCTGTCTGATGTTATGTCAAACGATGTATTTCGAGTTATCAGTGTGTTAAATTAAGTTTATTTCAGTGCTGTTATCAGGTGAATAGTGAATGCAATGACGGCGCCATGCGTGCATCACATGCAAAGATTAGTGGCTGTGAAATTGTTGAAGGATATGCGGCTAATATCGTGTTTAATGATATAAAAATATATACATGTATATAAAGAGATATATTCTATTTTATAAAGACAATGGATGTTAAAGAAGTGGATGCTATGTGTTCAATGATTAACTACCTAGTGCACTTAACATATATTTTGTGGTTAACAGGCAATGCAGAACAAGCATCGCTGATGGTGCCTGTATGTTTATCTGTTTTAATTAAACAGGTATGTTAATTGGTATCTAAGAAACACTGTAAGTCTGATGTGGATGTAAAAATGCTTACAAATCCAAATTATTAGTATTATGTAAATATGTGTTGTGAATCGTGCTCTTGCTCTTTCCGGTGATGTCATTAAAGGAGAGAGGCAATGCAGAGCAACCATTGCTGATGGTGCCTGTATGTTTATATGTTTTAATTAAACAGGTATGTTAATTGGTATCTAAGAAACAGTGCACTACGATTAAATCACCTGTAACGAAAACCCACTTTGTGTGGAAAGTTCTTTATTCATCTAAAAATCAACACAATGCAGAGGAACAACCGCTACAAAACTGGTGCCGTGACCCATCGAATGGTTGATTGCTGTTGAACACTGGGATTGTTGACGTGGAGTTTGACTGGCGATGAGGGGAGATGGAGGTGAGACGAGACTTAGGGCTTCTGTTGCTGTTCTGTGATGGTGTTTGGAGGTCGGTGGTTGGAGTCGTGCATTGGAGGAGACTGTTGCTGAACTGATATTCAAACATGGATCGCAGGAGGGCAACAGGTGCACAGACTGTTGGACTGGTCAGTTGTGGTTAAGCTGAACCGGGCAAGTGGCATGCTGGATCATTGAGGAGTTTTACCAATTAAACTGTGGATGAAGGTATTTAACATCATCTGTTGACTGGGTTTTCAACCAAAGAAATGTAATACATTTACAGTTTTGAGAAGTGTAATCTGACACACAAGGGGAATGGCTGCTTAACAAAGTGATTTGGGGTGGGACAACACATTGACAGTCGGCGAGGCAGTCTGATGAACATGCCTGATAACACAAGGCTGTTTGGGGACCCTGACTATTGTAGTACAGGCTGGGGGAGAACAGTTGGTGTTTCTGCCTATGACAGTAGTGAAATGTGTGGTAGTCCATTACCTCGAATCAGTAATTTTAAGTGTGCTTCTCAAGAGTCAGAAATGTCGGGTCAGATAAATAAAACAAATTGGAAATGAGATTGGAAAGTCAATTAGAGAAAGTATGATGAGAACTGATTTTCCAAATTCTCCATCGACTAAGTCTCAAGAAGGTGTCAGTGGTCATGTGACTGATCAATCAAATACTACTGTCATTGATTAATCAAAAATGAATTTAATCCTGAAAAGGATTTTTAGAGGGAATGGTTCAGATAGATACTTAATCATGGAATGGGAAGACATGTGGGAAGACAGGGTGTATTTGAACAAACTGGATGTGACTGATTCTGACATAGTAGATGAGATAATGAGTAGATGAGATGTAATGAAAGTATGGCTGCGCAATGGTCTTTTCTGTTTTGAAGCAGCACTTCGGGAACCAGAGCAGTTAAGGTATCCCGTTGGCTGACTTCTATTCTGTAAGACCATATCCTAAAGAGGGTGCATGAGATTACTGGATAAGACTAAACAAGGCAGCGGATGTAGCTAAGCAAAGTTTAAGATGGGAAGGCAGAACTCTAAATAACAGGAACAAAGAGTTATCAGTTATGTTTATCTGCAATTGTCCTGACAAAGAGTTGGCTTTTGTTTTAAGAGTAAACCTGTACAGTCATGGACCGCATCAGAAGTTCAAGAGCAGCTTGAGGAGTTATTGAGAGAGCGTAAGTTGACTAATCTAGCTGTCAAACAATTTACGACAGTTGTCTCGGAACCAGAAGTTGATGTGACTCCCTCACCTTCTAAGTCTGAACAGGGTGCAGGTGTGAATGACAAGAATGCACTGGACAAAGTATTGACATTGCTAGAAAAGGCTCATTGTAAAATGTATAACTTGTGTTTCAAGTGTTTTGCAGCTGGACACGTGAGCTACAACTGTGACAGAACTACGTCCAGGGTGGGCTCTGGTCAGCAAGGTGAAGTCACACCACAGGGAAACAAGATAGCTCTCTTCAGGCAGAGGACGAGGTGGGGCTGTGTAGTAATTCCTCTGGTAAGACTGATATTGAGTCTGTTTATTCCTCCTTCTGTGACAGTATTGGCAAAATGAAAAAATTAATTTTTCAGAACAGCATGCAATTTAATTAGAGTAGCAGTTTGTTTTATGCAAGTGTGTTATTACAGGACAAAGTTGAACTTAAGGGAATGTTGGACAGTGGTTCCATGGCAACTACTCTGAGTGCTGATGTAGTTCTGCAACTCAGAGATGCTGGGGTCCTGGACCAGGATATCCTAAGTTCTTCAGATATTGTCTTGATAGGTTGTGGTGGAAAACAAACTAGTCCTGATGGTGTATGCAGTCTGAAGCTTGCTAAGTCTGCTGAACTAAGTCTATGGGGTTAGTTTCAGTGTCCCTGTTCTGACTGTGAGTGGTCAAAAGGACCAAATCATACTTGGAACTAATATCTTAAAACCTCTAATAAGTCAGAAGCAATAACAACTTTTTATCCATGCTTTCATGTGCAGAGAGATGGAGGGGTGATTCAATTCCTGACAGGGTGGGTACGTTGAGACTGAGGTCATCTGTGACACTACGGCCTAGAGTGAACACCTTGTCTGGGGTCGTTTGTCTCTGGGGTCAGTACTGTCAGTAGGGGGCATGGTAGTCATTGAACCGAGTACTTCGCATTGTGTGCATTGGAACGTGTTGGTTGGAAGGGTTGTGTCACCTTTGTGAGTAAAGATGAACAACCCGACCAATGCAGAAATTGTGCTAAGGAAAAATGCAAAGGGGGCTGATGTGTATCCTTGTATTGCTTTGGAGAACCTCGCACAAAGCACAGACATAATGGTTAGCCAAAATGCAGGTGCAGTACGTTCGGACAGGTTGTGTGGTAGTCTGATTAAAAAGGCTCTACATCTGCAGCAAGTTCAGTAGATGACAGCAGGTTACATGATCTGGGGCTGAGCGATCTGAATGTCAAGGATTGTAAAGTATCTTCCCTTTGGAAGAACAAGCTCATTGACCCTTTTGAAAAATATAAAAATGTGTGTTTTCTAGGCACAGTTTGGACTGTGGCGAAGTGAAGGGGTTTTGTCATCGTATCAGAGTTACAGATGACAGGCCCTTTCATCTTCCTTATTGTTGTCTATCTCCTGCACATTACTTGAAGTTGAAAGAGACTTTAGACGAAATGGGGGAAAAGGAAAACATAAGGAAGTCGAGCAGTGAGTTTGCGTCACCATTGGTCTTAGTGCGGAAGAAAAATGGTGAGTTAAGAATATGCACTAATTTCCGATGGTAAATGCATGCACAGTGAAGGATGCTCACCCCCTTCCTCACCAAGCTGATGTACTGGCAGCTTTGGGGGGAACGCATACTTTAGTACCATGGACCTGGCGTCCGGGTATTACAACATTCCGTTACACTAAGACGATGAGAAATTCACTGCGTTCTGTTCACCCTTGGGTCTTCACAAATATAATCGTTTGTCCAAGGATTGTGCAACAGTCCAACGACATTCATGAGGGTGATGTTGACTGTGTTTGGTGACCAGAACTTCTTGAATCTTTTGTGTTATTTGGACGACTTGTTAGTTTTTGGAAAGACTGTTGGAAAGGAGAGTTTGGAAAGGTTGGTGTTTCGGTGTCTGAAAGACCACAGTTTGAAACTGTCTCCCTCAAAATATAGATTTTTAATGAGGTCAGTAAAATTTTTGGGTTATATTGTGTTTGAAGAAGGGGTCGCCAGTGATCCAGAAAAAATTGAAGCCATAATGAGTATATCTGAGAAAGATTTGATGGAGAATGACAATGTTACACCATCTGTGAGTAAAATCAGCTTTTGACAGGACAGAAAAGACCTAGGATGGGGAGAGGAATGAAATGACTGAAAGGAAGTCGTACTCTCTCTCCAACAGATTGGAATGACGATTGTAGGGCAGACCTGGCGAATTTGAAGACTGCCTTGGAGAGTCAGGTTTTGCTTGCTCACCCAGAAGCAATTTCTGTTGTCTGTGGATGCTTGGCACCGTCTTGTCACATTGTGAGTGTTGCATTCACATCAAAATCTTTGAATTATGCACAATCAAAGTACCCAGCACACAGACTTGAGTTTTTAGCGATGAAGGGGGCTATTTATGATAAGTTCAGTCACTGGCTCCGGGGACAGAGGTTTACTGTGTGCACTGATAATAACCCACTTAAGTACATCCTCACAAAGCCCAAGCTGGATGTATGTGAACAGTGGTGGGTAGCGAAGCGGTCACCTTATGATTTTGATATTCAATACATTCCCGGACCGATAAATATAGTGGCAGACGCATTAAGCAGGCAGCCATTTGCAACTTTGAGAATTCTGCATAGATTGACTAGAACACCTTTTGACATTTTGCTGCATGAGGCCAAGTCTGTTGCTGTTGAGCAAGTGCAGGATATGTTCCATTTTTCATGTGAACAAAATTAGTGTGATGGCAAGGCGAAGGATGGGCTCTCTGAGCACATAACTGGTAGTGAAAATGTGTATGTTGGTGCACGCACTTTACTGGGTCAGTCTCTCATCAAGATTTGTCAGCTGTTCTTCGATCTCATCAGGACTGGGAGCATGGTGCAGCCATTAGAAGTATGGCATATGTGCAGCATTTAGAGAGCTTGGCGGATGTAGAGCAGAATGAATTTTGTAGCCTTACCCATGAAGAATTACTGGAAAAGCAGAGTCAGGATCCTGTGATTGACAGAGTAAAAGAAGACCCTCTCACAGAGAAAAAGTCTAAAAGAACTTGAAAAATTCTGTGGCAATGGGGTAAACTTGCCTTGAGGCTGGGTATTCTTTATAGAATCTTAAGGAATCTGGTGTCTAAGAAAAAGAAGTACCAATTTGTAGTGCCAACAGCTCTTCGGAGTACTGTCTTGAAGGGTTTGCACGATAATGCTGGCCATCAGGGTCAGCATCGCACCCTCTGGTTGGCTAGACAGCGGTTCTTCTGGGAGTCTATGGAGGGAGACATAAAGAAATATGTTAACGAGTGTGAGAGGTGCATTTTCAGTAAACGTCCTGAGCCAGAGGCAAGGGGTCCACTCGTATCAATTCAGACAACTGCTCTGCTAGAAATGGTGTGCCTTGATTTCTGGTTAGTGGAAGAAGCTAACAATAAGTCGTCAATGTGTTACTGGTCACTGACCATTTCACCAAGTTTGCTTGTGTGCATGTGTGTCCAAACCAAACTACAGAAGCAGTCTTGTGGAGCAAGTTTTTCAGCATTTATGGGTTCTTTGTGAGTTCTTTGATGGTTGAGCTATTGAGAGGGTCTGGTGTGAGAAAATCGCACACCACTCCATATCATCCCATGGGGAATGGACAAACGGAGAGATTTAACCATACCCTGGGTGATATGATTTGTTCGCTTCCTCCGAGATCCAAAGTTAAATGGACGCAGAGGTTAAATACTCTTCTGTTACTTCTGCATACAATTCTACAAGACATGAGACCACTGGGAATCCACCGTTTTTCTTGATGTTCGGACGAACACCAAGATTACCAGTGGATGTCCTGTTTGAAAGCATCATCTTGGATAATGAAGCTGTTGATGTTCACAAGTACGTTCAGTCACTTAAGAAAGACTTGAGGGAAGCAATGTCAGTCGCACAAGAACATGCCAAAAGGCAACAGACCAAGCAAGCTGAGTACTATGATCAAAAAGGAAAAGGGCATTCTCTTGAGTTGGGTGACAAAGTATTTCTTGTGAAGTGGAACATCGAAAAAGAAAGTTAGCAGACTGATGGGAGAGGGTAGTATACATTGTTGTGGGTAAAAGTGACACTTTAAACACATAAGATAAGAAACCATGGGGCAGGGTAAATCAAGACGGTGCATCGTAATCTGTTGATGCCTGTCAACTTCCTGCCAGTGCCCACTTGGAATGGAGGCAGTGATAGTGGTGACAGTGTTGAGAATTCCACTGTCTGTGCTTCTTGTGATGAAGATAATCAAATTCAGTGTGAAGATCGAACTTCTCGTTGAACACCTTACCTAGTTCAGTTCTGTCAGTATGTTCATTGGTGTCTGATGATTCTTCTGTATCAGCAGTTCTGAGTGATGAGTGTGATTCCAAAGTTGATGAGCCTGATAATCCAGCTGTTACAGAAACTCCTATGACAGTGTCAAGTGTGCAAGATCAGAGGTGTGAAAGAGAATCAAGAGAATCAACATGAAGTGTTCACTTCATGTTTAAATGATCAAATGTGAAAAAGCATTCTATCTGATGTTGTCAAACTGTTATTTTGAGTTATTATTGTGTTAAATGAAGTTTATTTCAGTGCTGTTATCGGGTGAATAGCGAATGTGTGAAATGGCGGCTGCTTAATGATATAAAAAGATATGTATATAATGAGATATATTCTATTTTATAAAGACAATGGATGTTATATTAAAGCAGTGGGATGCTATGTGTTCAATGATTAACCTGGTGCACTTAACATGTATTTTGTGGTTAACAGGCAATGCAGAGCAAGCATCGCTGATAGGGCCTGTATGTTTATGTGTTTTAATTAAACAGGTATGTTAATTGGTATCTAAGAAACACTGCACTATGATTAAATCACCTGTGATGAAAACCAGCTTTATGTGGAAAGTTCAACACAAAACAGAGGAACAACTGCTACATATATATATATATATATATATATATATATATATATATGTGTGTGTGTGTGTGTATTACATTAGTGATATAATAGATATGTCATATGTACATAATATGCAATGTCTATGTGTAATTCGTATGTGTGTGTGTGTGTGTGTGTGTGTGTCTGACATATGTACATGTATCCAATCTCCATGTATTGCAGTTACATATCACATTCATCTTTTGACAACTAGCCCTGCATGGTTTCCCCTCAAAGTCAAAAAGGACATAAGACACAAAAGTAAGAAAAGAATGCTACAGCATATTACAAATACAGTGGATGTCATGCAAACTAAGGTTGTACTGTGCATAACATTGTCTGCAGCACAACACAGTGTACAGCTCAAATGTAGGAGCTGAAGCTGTATATTATAATACTTTTTTTTGTAATTTTCAAACAAGTGGGTGATGTATATTTTTAGATAACCGGTGATATGTTCTGAATATTTATAGGATGATTCTTATTACACCATAAGATACAGAGAAGTGAATTCTGGAATTACTGAATAAATGGAAACATTTCCAATGTGAAACATGAAAATGAGATGCAAAATTTATTCTCAAGTTTTCCAAGGCTAGAAATAGTGTCCTATTAATGCAAATCATACGTACAGACACAATTTAACTAAAGAATGGAAACAATGGTTTTAACGATAAAGGTTCCGGTCTCCCTCTAGTGAACATAATCAGATATAGCAGAATTTGCTATTAAAGGAACAGTTCTGGCTCTTTCCAGCTTTGTAATAACATTATATTTGCCTGGAAATTTGAAATTCCAAATTATTAGATTTGTGATCATTTTTGATAATTTTGGGTTAACTATTCCTTTAACTGATGTATTTAAATTAAATTAAATTATTTAATTCAAGGTTTTGTTCTTGAAGTCTGCAGTCTGAGGTCTAGAACATTAAACCGTTACCAGGGATTTTTCTGGCCCAAAATGAGGCAGAGGTGGTATCGGCCTGATCGTGTGTACACATACATGGGTACAGGATCTTTAATTGGCACAATCTTAAATTGTGAATTTACACTAATCGCCGACCTGCTAAAATACATATGAATTCCGTGAGCTCAAGCTTGATCAAATGGCATCTGTGGTGTACACAGTATAAAAAACATTTAAAACTAACTTTATATATACATATTGATAATAAAAGTTACCCATTACCTTGTCTTGTTCAATTGTGGTTGTTTTCCTCATTAATATTGTGTTCCCCCTAAAAATCCATAGATCGTGCTGATCCATGTCTCTTCTGTAACGAATGAAGCCTGTATGATCATCATTCACCTGAGACGTGGCCACCAGAATGGATGTCGTTCTCTCATGATGAGAAATCGTGGTCACAGAAAAGATGTAGTTCTCTCATGATAAGAAGTCATGGCCACGAGAAAGGATATTATTCCCTCATCATAGGATCCACTTAACATCACATGGCCACGACATAAGTATGTTGTTACCTCAACAAACTGATCTCTTGGCCACGACATATCACGTTCCCACAAGTTAACACAAGTTGTGGCATCAAGTCAAGTTTATTGTCACATCATCTCAACACGTGTAGAGGCGAGTGAAAAGCTTGAATATCGTGGTCACGACATAGTATCACATTTCCACGTATTAATGTCGTCGCCACAATAAAAATAAGTGAACCGAGAAGGTCCCTTCCCAGTCACTGTGGAAAACTTCTGTTAATATTAGCATTTTCCGATCCAATCCTATACAGGATGATCCAAGCCAGGGCAGCACATAGACATTTTGGTGGGCAGATGCTCAAGTGAGAAATTAGGGCACCCCTCTCATACTTTTTTACAGTTACAAACATGAACACAGATATGAATTTTGGATGACAAAACTGAGGGTAAGTGAAACTTTTATATTCATTGTTTTTACATAGTGCATACTATGTAAAAACAATGTTTAATCACTTGTGTAATGTGTAATGTTTAATCACTTTAGAGTTGTGATATTTGAAGCTTTTGAAACGGTTGAGGGTTAAGCTTTTGCTTAATTTATGAGGTAATGAGCAGCAGGTAAACTGCTTAAGTTGTTTAAAACGACAACATACAACATTGATCAACATTATTTCACGTTATAACTTTATTATTTTCTGAACTTTTAAGACAGTAAAGCGTCTGATTATTTCAATTGGAAATGAACCCCAGACAGATTTAATATTAGTTTTAGTAATATTAGTTTTAGTAATATTAGTAATTTTTTTATTTTAATTACTGTTTTAAATGCACGTGCCTACTACTGTGCATATAACAATCAATTGTTCTTCACCCAATGTTTGACATATGGTGAAATTACATAGGATAAATTGTTAATTCTGAATAATTGTATATTTTTTTAAAAGACCCACTATTGTATTGATGTCTCACCTGTCCCCGCAGATCCTGCTGAACTTCTACAGCTACACTATTATACTAACAAACTGCATCACAGTCTGGTATGGTTACTGTGCACTGTCAGACCAAAGGCCCACAGCGGGTGGTGAAAACTGCTCAATACGTTTCTGTTCAGTTACCCTCAATCAAGGACATTCATAGACATTTGTGCATTTGTGATGAATGGTAATAAGCATTATCAAAGACACCTCTCACTTCATCCACGGACTGTTCAGTCTCTCATCTGGGAGATGTTATAGGAGTCTTTGCTGTCACATCAGCAGACTCAGGATTTCAGTTTCTTTATCTTAACTATTGACCTACTGAACCCACGTGCTGAACTACATCCCCATTCTGATTACTTAATATATAGTTAATATATTACCACAGTCAACGATGCCTACTCGCTCCCATTCACCAGAATTTAAATCACACACACCTGTTTCCACCAATCACCAACACTACATAAACAACATTCACTCCTCACCTCTTCGTCAGGTCTACCCCCTAGCAATATGGATTTACCCGATCCTCCTTCACTGTATACTTACCTGGATCTCTCTCCATTGATCTCCTATTTGTGGATATTTCTTTTGCAATCTTCTGAGCAACCCAGACCTGTTACACAGAGAAAAAACTCTGAACATTCACCAGCTAAGTAGCTACTATGTTAACCTGCTCACCTGTATCTAAACATCGCTAATGTTTATCTTTACTATTACTCTGGTTCACTTGCTGATGTTTTACTGCTGTAGGTTGTTTTTGAATCAATAAACCAGCAGTAGTATTACTTACATCTTTGTTTCCATGTGTATTTGCTGACATTAATATTAAGTAAGATGAATAGGTGTTAGGTGGATAGGCAGCCATCCATACAAACAGCCATCCCACTGTTTGTATGGACGGCTGCCAACTAAACTGTTACAGAATAAAATAAAACTTTTGTTCATCTGTTATTGTTTAAATTTACAAGGGAAATGAATACGAACATCTAACAAATCAAGACACACTGTTTTAATGAGTGATTGTGTTGACAGTGGTTGTGTTAACGTGTGTTGTTTGCTAATGTGTTAAATGTAGATACTTAAAAGTAGCAAAGTATTTTTCTTTAGTTTAATGTTTTTTTGTTGGGAGTTTATAATTTGCTTAAGTTTCATCGTGGTCATATATCTTGAGATTATTTGCTGCTATAACTTTTTGTATTATGTGTAAAGCTGCTCTGAAGCAACGTCAGGCTGAGACGCTGTGCCTTCCGACCCCCGCTCCTCACCATTCTGCTTGCTAATGTACAGTCACTGGACAACACGCTCTGTGAACTGAGGGCACGTATCTCCTACCAGCGAGAAACGAGGGACTGCTGCATTATCTGCCTTACGGAAACCTGAATGTCTGCGGAGGTTCCAGATTCAGCCATTGAGCCCGCGGGGTTCTCCATGCACCTTGAGGACAGGGTGAAAGACCTCTCGGAGAAGGGGGGTGTATGTTTAATCATCAACGACACTTGGTGTGATCAAAGGAACGTGCACTCAATCAAGTCCTTTTGCTCCCCTGACCTGGAATACCTCATGCTTTTGTGTCGACCATACTGGCTGCCGAGGGAGTTCACGGCTGTTTTCATCACAGCTGTATACATTCCCCCTCAAGCCGATGCAGACCAGGCACTCAAATAACTGTATGGCAGTATAAGCGAGCAGGAAACTGCACACCCTGAGGCCGCGTTCATTATAATTGGTGACTTTAACAAGGCCAACCTCAGAACAAAAACACCAAAATTCTTCCAGCATAACATGCAACACACGAGGAAACTGGATTTTGGATCACTGTTACTCTTCCTTCTGGGATGGCTACAAGTCCCTCCCCTGCCCACCCTTTGGCAAATCGGACCACTCTTCCATGCTGCTGCCCACTTCCGAGGTCAGCTCGGATACCATTACGTGTTTCATTAAAAAGTGCATATATGACGTTGTGCCAACCAAAAAGCCCTGAAAGCACGAACATCTGCGTTTAATTCTGGAGATGCGGAGGAGTATAAACACACCAGCTATGCCCTCCGAAAAACCATCAAAGCTGCCAAACACCAATACAGAGAGACAGTAGAAGGTCAGTTCAACTCCAACAGCACAAGAAGCATGTGGCAGGGAATCAATAACATTATGGATTTAAAGAGAAATAAACACCCAGCTATGAACACCACTGCCTCTGTGGTGTTCCGGACGGGCTAAATTCTTTTAACACCCGTTTCGAGACAAATAACCCCACCCTCACAGAGAGAGCTCCTGCGACTGCTGATACAGATGCGAGTGCGCTCTGTCTCTGTAGTGGATGTTACCCAGTCCTTCCATTGGGTAACTATTCACAAGGCTGCAGGTCCAGGCGGCATTCCGAGTCACATACTCAGAGCATGCGTGGTCCAGTTAGCACGTGTTTTTACGGAGATCTTCAACCTCTCCCTCTCTTTATCTGTGGTTCCCTCATGCTTAAAAAGACATCCACCATTGTGCCTGTACCAAAACAATCAAAGATCACATGCTTGATTGACTGGCGCCCTGTTGCTCTGACGCCCATCATCAGAAAGTTCTTTGAAAGACTGATCCAAGACTACATCTGCTCTGTACTACCTGCCTCACTGGACCCACTACAGTTTGCCTACCATCACAACCGCTCTACAGATGGTGCAGTTGCACATTGCTCTCTCCCACCTGGAAAAAAGAACACCTATGTGAGAATGCTGTTCGTGGACTACAGTTCAACATTCAACACCATAGTGCCCTCTAAGCTTGATATGAAACTACAGGCTCTGGGTCTGAACAGCTCCCTGTTCAGCTGGATCTTGGACTTCCTATTAGGCAGGCATCAGGTGGTCAGAATGGGCAATAACATTTCCTCCCTGCAGATCCTCAACACTGGAGCCCCTCAGGGCTGCGTTCTCAGCCCCCTTCTGTACTCCCTATACACCAACGACTGCGTGGCCACACACAGCTCTAATGTCATTGTGGAATTTACTGATGACACAACAGTGGTAGGCCTGATTACCGACAATGATGAGACAGCCTACAGAGAAGAGGTGCGCACTCTGACACACTGGTGTCAGGAGAACCACCTCTCACTCAACATCGACAAGACCAAAGAGTCGACAAGACCAAAGAGGAAGTTCGGTATGAACCGCAACATCCTCAGATCATTCTACACCTGCACTGTGGAGAGCATTCTGACTGGTTGCATTATGGCCTGGTATGGGAACACCACTGCCCTCAACCGCAAGGCCCTGCAGAGGGTGGTGCGAAATGCCCGCCACATCACAGGAGGTGAGTATCCCTACTTCCCTTCTGCTCTCCCTTCTGCCTACTGCCAGGCAGAGGGTACCACACAAGCCGACTAAGGGACAGCTTCTTTCCTCAAATTGTCTGATTACTTAATATGTGAAGTGACATAATCTCAATCCACCCCCACCCTTCTCCATACACTGCACTTTAACTAGTTCACACATCACATAACCTGTTCACTGGTCTTGTATGTACACTTAATATATACATAATATATTTACTGTGTGTATGTGTGTGTGTGTGTGTGTGTGTGTGTATATATATACACATATATGTAAATGCACATATTGTGTGTACAAATGTAAATTGTTACATATGTATATTTGTACATATTTATAAAGTACACTACAACATGTCCATGTGCATATAATGTATATAGTATATTGTAATTTCTTTGTACAATTAAGTACATTCTGTCCATTTTGTCCATTGTATTGTGTATATACTACATACTGTTATATGTATATTTTTGTTACATGTCTGTTACACACTGTTTCACTCACCTCTACACGTGTTGAGGTGATGTGACAATAAACTTGATTTAAATTTAAAACCATTCACGGTACAAGTTATTAAAATTCAGGCTTTTTCTTCTGAGCTATTAGCTTTGGATAACGCTGGCTCTTAGTTTGTCAAGTGAGCCATTTGGCCATTTGTCAAGTGGATAGCTGGTCTTTGCAAAACACTTTTGCCAGATTCTATAATTTGGATGTATTGTCCCTGGCCTCCCGAGTGCTTTTAGTGAGTGAAAATCTCCCTTCTACCTCTCTCGCGGCAGCTGTTGCTGTTTTACTTGCTTATTGTTCACTCACTGTAGTCTTATTTTAGCACCGTTACCACAAACTTCCTGTTAATGCTGTGCTCAGACTCGGTATGAGTGTGGGGGTTATTCTCATGTACCCGGTTCTTATTGCGTTAGAAGCATCTGCTTTCTTTATTTTACATGCTGCTGTTGCTGCATAGTATTTTTCCTGTGAGGGACCCGACACGGCTGTGTTTGCTATTGCTTTGTCTGCTGCCCGTTTCGGAGCAGCATCTAGGTAAGCTCAGGCTGCTTGATTGGATATGGTCCTCATCCTCCTAAGTGGAGTTCTAGCGGCCATTGGTGGTTTGAGAATTGTGCTTTTGTTCTTGTATACAGAGCACTGGCTTTATTTTAGCTCCGCTATAGTCAATCTGATCTGCCGACCTGCATGCAGATCATCAATGGGCCTCAGACCAGGTAAATAATATTCCTTAACTAGATAAATTTCTGAAGAAAATGTGAGTGATATATAAAAATATTAAAATGATGTTAACATGTTTTAACATGATGCTAACATCATTGCACATGATATTTACAGTTTAACATGACTTAGCATGGTTTAGCATGACTAAAATATATACTATTAAAATATATATAGATATATACTAAAATATGGCTTATCCTGTCAGGGTTCTGGCTTCCTGTTCTGAGTTTTTCTAGATTATCTTGCCAGGATCCTGACATCCCCCTGTGTTCTGTGTCAGAGCATGTTGTTTAGATCCTGACTCCTTCTAGTCTTGGTTCTTGTTTCTTGGAGTCCGGAATTGAACTCATGCTCTGGGTCCTTGTCTCGCATGGAAGCACATGGCATCTGTTTTGTTTACTTTGGCCATGTGCTCTCCGGTCGTGTGTCTTGGCCCCGCCCCCTTGTTCTCTTGTCTCATTTGCGCTGATTTCACGCACCTGTTCCTCGTTGTCCTTGTGTTATTTAATGCCCCCGTGTTTTCTGTCTTGTGTCAGTTCGTTCTCGTATCTCATATCTTGTTATCTGGTCTTGTTCCCGTTTCCATGCGTCTTGTTTCCTGGTTCCCGTCACAGTGAGTCTTGTTGTGTTCTTGTCTAGTCGTGTTTCTCGTCCTGAGTTTGCGCCCCATCTTTTCCAGTTTTAAGTTTCGTTTTTGCTCCAAATTTTAGGAGCTCCTTAGTTCAAGTTGTGTTGCCCGCTGTTCTTGTTTTTACCCCCTTGTGGGTTGTTGTTTTGTCTGTTTATTAATAAAGAGTTTTTTCAGTTTAATGCTATCTGCGTTTGGGTTTGTTCCCCATGATCCCTGACATATCCATGATGTTATAAGGTTGTTAGGGTGATCTGAATGGTTGCTAGGGTGTGGTCCGGAAGTTGCCAGGGCAATACCTAAAGCCCACTGACAGCCTCAGTCAAATAAGCCCATCCACATGTATCTACAATGTTCTAATGCTGAGATATGGCTTATTTTATTACATGGTTGCAAGGGTGTAGCTAGACAGTTAACATCAGGTGATTTGACCACTTATTTATGGGTCTACGACAAACCGTGTGGGACAAGTTAAAAACCGAAGTTTTGTCCAGAAAAATAAGTATGCATGAGAGAAATAGTCGCAAGCACCACTAATGAGACAATAATATAAAAAAACAATAGGGCTTCAGCACTTCATGCTTTGACCCCAAATAATAAAAATCCCTATTACAATAGAGTTTCAGCGCAACACGCTTAAACTTCTAACACACTAATGAAACATAGGTAAAACCCATTACAACACAATAGTGATTTATAACTTTTGGCCAATAGGTGGCGTTATCACCAAATTTTTATGAGGTGGTCAGGTTGTTGTGATAATGACACCTACAAAGTTTCAAGTTAATACACAAAATTTTAACAAAGATTCAGCATGAAGTCCATAGCATATACATGACGTAATATTCGTTGATGTGGTAAAAAGGAACGATTTGGGCAATTGACATGATTCCATTTTTGTTGTGAGTGTCTCAAGATGCTACATATAAATCGGACAAATGATTTTCATGCAAATCGGACAAACGCTGCAGGAAGAGATAAAAAAGTAGGTTTTTAATATAATTTAAAATAGCTGACAGGAAGTAGCATTGATTGACAAGTTTGGTGTTGTAGAACTAGGCATGAGCCAAAAAACGTAATGAAAAAGTTGGATGACAATATGTTACTGCAATCAAGTTGTAAGCATTTTAGCAAATTTTGTTATCCTTTGACCACTAGGTGGCGCTGGCTCCAAACTTTGCAGATCACCTCAGTGTAGTTATATTATATATATATATATATATATATATATATATTATATATATATATATATATATATATATATATATATATATTATATATATATATATAAGGGGTAACGCTTAAATGCAGCTATTAGATAACAGGTTTGATACTTGCATTAAACTCAGATGTGCGAAGCGAGTGGGTGAAGGAGAGAGCGAGCAAAGTTTGCGCTGTGTAGTGGACTTTTAACCCTGGGTGTACTGCACCCCTTGAGGGTTGATGGACCAATAATGAGGTGTATACTAAGGCGGGAAAAGAGTTTCTGTGTCCTGCTTGAGACCTCATTTACATGTTTCTGGAAAGTTTGTGAATTTTACCTGAATCTAAAATAATAAGTGTATGATGCCAGATACATTACACTATACTATACCTACACTATACATCATCAGTCAGCAAATTAAGAAAGGAGCATTTAGAATGTAAACATGACCAGGTTTACATTCAAACAATTTATCTGAAAATGTGCATACAGGCAAAATACATGTCAGACTTTATATATCCCAGGCATGAGACGATGGAGATTAATATGGGAAGCCACATACAACAAGAAAATATCATGTATATACACTTTGCATAGCTCTTGGTAGCTGAGTTGAGATAAAAGTTCTCTCTGATGTGTATTGAAAGTCTTTCAGTCTCTTCAGTCATCTGGTTTTTCTCACTTTCGTGAGCAGAGCTATCCTCACCCCTTTTGGGCACTTATCTGTCAGGGGGAAGAGGGGGAAGAAAGGGCCAGAGGTGTTCTGGTTGGCAATAAAATTGTGGGTGGTAGGTGGAGGTACAGACTCCCTGGTGCCGGCAGGTGACCATCGATCTCAGCCCCCACTCTGGGTCCTGTCCCCTCCATGTAATTTACAATCTAACTGGTAACCTCTGCTTGATGATTCAGATGATAGGCTTACAATCACCCCAGAAGATGCAAAGCAACAGTGGTACTTTTTATCAGGTAAACTGGAACTGTACTGTGTTGCAAGAACCAAAATAGTAATTTTGTTTTTTTGAAGAAAAAACAATAAAAATCATGAGAAACACATTAAATAATGTGCTGTTGTATTGTCTGCAATAAAATACAAGTCAAAGTAAATTTAGAAATCACTATTTTCTTTTTTTATTTGTGTTTAACATACTGTCCCAACTTTTTCTGAATTGGGGTTGTACTACATTGCTTAACCGGAAGGGCTCTGACAGCATCTGACAGGAGCTAAGAGAACTCACAGTGCCAGACAGGTAAGCCCTCAGGTCTCAATGGTATTAAATAAATACACTGAAAACCTGAAAGGAAATTAAAAAGGTGATCCTGTGGTCTTCTTTACAAGCCAGCATCTTTACTGACAGATAAAGCTGCAAGCCAGCGGTGTCCAGTCGCATCAAGGTTAGCAATGGTTAACATGCATGTTAACGGGTTTTTGTCTGTAAGTACGGTAAACTCTGTTACATAAAGGTAGTCATTGAACATTTTACAAATGGCCCATTTCAAGCCCAGAAACTCCAACTTATGTGCAGGGTAATTCCTCTTACTTTTTGACAACCCCCAGCTGGTATATGCTGAAGCTTTCCTTCTTGTTCTTGACAGAGAGCTATGCCTAGGCCTTCCCTATATGCATCTGTATGTGAAACATATGGGAGTTCTGGGTTTGCAAAAGCAAGAATTGCTGCAGACGTCAGTTTCTTAATCATAGTCCTAAAAACATTCTTCATTCACATTCTTCTGTGTGAGATCTGTCCACCCTTCGCCAAAATATGAAATGTGTTAGAGTATCCCTTGACAGTGCTGGTAATACCCAGCAAAGCCTTAAAAACACTTCAGCTCTCGCCTATTTGTAGGTCGAGGCCAATCCTTCAAAGCTGAAATCTTCTCTGGATCGGTGTGAACTCCAGCAGCATTGTTGTGGAAAATTTTTCTTTCTGGAATGAGACTCAGAGACACAATTTGTCTTTAATATTTTATTACTCGCGAGGGAGATCAGATTAGTACATCTGCCGATAGACGAAAGATCTCATTAGTGGAAAGTATGAAATGGGCTTATATACATTGTCCCTAGGATGTAGTCTTTTCTTATTGGTGTGTTACTTAGAGCATACATGTTCTGTTCACCAATCACTTTTCATAAATCATCTTTCTTTACCTTATAAGGGGTACATGGATGTTTGCACACTTTAGCTCTACAGTCACCCCACCTCTTATATATGTTCTATATTAACCTATCCTTCTGTCTACTTGCTGAGGTGGGGTGCACAGCACATTCTATTCTGGTTCGTTATGTTTTTTTTCTAAGAAGGAGGAACTGAGATAACCCAGCTGTGACCTCTCCTTTCTAGACATGACAGAAAAAAAAATAATATAGAAACTGAGTATCATAAGACATTAATATAAAACACTTAACACCTCTAAATATAAACATTTCCATTACAGCATCTACAATGTGTCCAAGATATTTCACAGAAGATTTAAAGAATTGGCATTTGTCTGGGGATAACTTCAATCCGCACTTTCAGATGATTTAGCACTCTCATTAGCCGGGACTCACATTCCTCAAGTGTTTTGGAAAAGACAATCAGATCATCCAAAAACACGAGTACTTCATTCAAATGCAAGTCCCCAACACACTTTTCCATAAGCCTCTGGAAGGTACTAGGTGCATTTGTTACACCTTGAGGCATGCGATTGAACTCCCAGAAGCCCAGGGGACACAAAAAAGCTGTTTTAAGCTTGTCTTTTTCAGCTACTTCAGCTTGATAGTACCCAGACTTAAGATCCATGACAGAAAACCATTTAGCTCCACTGAGTGCTGATAAAGCTTTTCCATGTTAGGGAGAGGATGTTCATCTCTAACAGTGCACATGTTTAGCTTCCTATAATCAACACAAAGTCTTATTTTCCATTCATCTTGAAGACAAGTACAATTGATGATGCAAATAGGCTTTTTTGATGGTCTAATAAGGTCCCTGAAGTGCTGCTTAACGGCTTCTCTGTCACTTGAATGTATCAGCCTTGGGCGTTCCTTAAAAGGCATCTCATCCAGTAGTTTAATATGATGTTTCACCACAGTGGTGTGGCCATATGTCAAGTCATCAACCACAAAGACCTCAGGTATGGAACTGAGTTCATCAGTAATGCGCTTCTTCCATTCCTCTGAAATTAGTGAATCATCAAGGTTAAACATAAGTCTGCTGCATGGCATCCGAACAGAACTAGATAACAACTTAGGCTCCAAAGGCAGAACACAATAAGCAGCACTCATCTCAGCAATTACACTCTTGGGATGAAGAGTAATACTGTTGAAGTGACAGTCTGGAACAACAAGCACCAGTGACAAGACTCTTCTTCTAAGCCTATGACAAAACAAGGGAAAGTGATGACAACTTGAATATAACCAAGGTAAAGAACATGATGCCCACCCGTGCCTTCGACTTCGTTCTGGGTTTCTCTAGCATAAATAACAGCATCATGAACCATTACTTTGGGATGGACTTGAGAACCGCCAGCTCCTGAATCCGCCATGGTCCATTGTTACATTGGAGCTAGTCACTAAACAGTTTCCACTAACTTTCTTTAATTTCTTTAGTTACTTTAATGCAACTATTTCAGCCAAATACAGTTTTGATAACATAATCATAATAACATAACATAATAAATGTTAACCTGATTACCAGCCACATAGTAATACAATTAATTTTATTTCATAATTATTTTTCAATATATAACTCATGTTTAATATGTTAAAATAGCCTTCTCTGGATAACTTAATGCTTTAAGTTGTTTATTAAGACACTACTGATTACTCTAACTCGCTGCATGATGTAGTTGTGATTGATCTACAACTACTAGTGCAACTAAGTGCCTGACAGTCAAAAAATATACTTACAAAACCAAAGATGCTCTCTGAGTTGGCTCTCAAGATAAGCTGTTGGGGTGTATTGTTTAGCTGCTGCTGACACAATTGACAAAAAAACAAAAAAACATTAGTAGTCAGACATACTATTTGAATTAACGTACGTTTTTCATTAATGAATAGTTCTAAAACAACAACCAGGAAAAAATGTATGTACTTTTTAAAATTTAATTAAACAATCTGGCATTTCTCATGTCATAAACACCATCTACTGCTAAGACAATGACTCCATTATGGAGAAATTATGGAAATATATTTAGATTACTTCAGAGTAATTAACGCGACTAAAGTGTGGACCGTAGCAAATGTATTTATTTATTAAGTAAAATTTAAGACTTTCATTAACTGATTTGTATTAGCTGATATTGTATGTAGTCATGCATTTAAAAAAAAAAAAGGAAAATAAGGAAATAAAAAAAGGAAATAAAATACTTCAAATTAAAAAACGCAGAGAAACTTTTAATCAGACCGTGTGTGGTCTTCAGATCATAGTCCGGCTGTATTGGGAGTTATACCCAGCTTATATACCGGTTGCCAGGTATTTTCGCGGGCTTTGTACACAATGTGTTTAGACTACAAATAAATATATATATATATATATATCAAGTCCATAATGTTTTTATATTTAAAGTATACATTTTTCTTTTTTATGCATTTATTTAAAACAATCCAAAAAATACATTTATGACATGATACCTGGGCAAAAAGGTTTATTTCTTCTGACTGCAATAATCTGTTCTATTTATTCCTTAAATGATAAACTCATAGGAATGGATTCTTTTGTTATTGTGGAAAATATTAATATTAAAATGTCTGTCTAAGATTTACTTAAGAATCCAAAAGGGGTGTCAATAATTGTGGCCAGCAGAAAACCCTCATGGGGGCCCAAAAGGGCATAATCATGTGTGGATTTTCTGTGGGCCAGCCCACTGTGGGGCTGACTTGGGGTTTAGTATTGGCTTGTCCTGCTCACATTGTCCCACAGTAAATCCACACTTACCAAAAGTGGGCCTAGGCAGGTATGTTTGCTGGGATGTTACAGAGTGCATTTGCAGCATACCTGTCTCGCTCAAGTCCAAAGCTGTTCTGGCAAGAACAGGACATGATTGGGTAATTCAACAGACAACATAAAACTCAATACATTATTTTAGAACAGCTTCCACCTACTATTATAAGGTTATTAATAGCATTATGTATGGAGAGGCATAAAAAGAAAAAAATAATTTAATTATTGAGAAATTATTCATTTTGCTGAAATTTATCGCAATTGATTATCCAGAAGTGCTTGAAGCAGTGTATTGATTCTTCCAGTTTGGCTAGCAAAACAATGGCATCAGTTGACATCCTCTCTGTTGACATTGCCAAAATTTGGTCAAGAACATGTGGTTTGTTATGAATTTTGTCTAACACTGACATAGCCTAAATAAAGCAAATAGTTTGTTGAAGTTGCTACCGGTCAATGCGAAATAACGAAGAACCCCATAAACTACATGTTGCTCAATGTTGCTCAAAGTTTAGCCCTCTGAAAACACACTCTAGTCCCTGCTCATTGAAACATCAGCATTCATTAAAGGTATTTTGTGCTCTCGTGTTTAGTATTTGGACACAGATTTATTGCTGCATTTCAGAAGTTCTCCACTTTTGTTTCAAACATAGTTTTAAAAATTGCTATATGGTAACCATGTAACATCTGCATTTAACCCATCACCGGTGAGGAGTAAACACACTGCAAGTCGTGAACACACACGCGGAGCAGTGGGCAGCATTATTTTCGATTATTTTAATCAAAATAATCACAGCTCTTGCAAATTGAAAACAGCATCCTTTAATCATTCGGTTTATGATTACCCAATGTAAACCGGTTATGGTTTTTTACCCCACTCCTTAATGCAGAATCTTTTCAGCTGTGAGATGTTTGAGGGGTTTCTTGCATGTACAGCCCTTTTCAAGTCACCCCACAGCATCTCAATGGGATTCAGATATGGACTTTGACTTGGCAGAAATGGAGAGTCCTGGAATTGCCTTTTCAGTCAATCTTTGGTTAATTTACTAGTATGTTTTGGGTCATTGTCATGTTGCATTGTCCGGTTCCGCTTCAGCTTTAGCTTTAATTTTCTAACAGATGGTCTCACATGTTCTTCAAGCACCTTCTGATACACAGTAGAATTCATGGTGGATTCTATGATGGTGAGCTGACCAGGTCCTGCTGCAGCAAAGCAGTCCCAAACCATGACACTTCCACCTACATGCTTCACAGTTGGTATGAGGTTCTTTTCCTGGAATGCTGTCTTTGGTTTACGCCAAACACGTCCTTTACTCTGGTGTCCAAATAATTCATATTTGGACTCATCTGTCCAAAGAACATTATTCCAGAAGTCCTGGTCTTTGTCAACATTCTCTCTGGCAAATGTCAGTCTGGCCTTGATGTTTCTCTCAGAGAGCAAAGGTTTCACACTTGCACACCTTCCATGCAAGTTAAACTTGTGCAGTCTCTTTCTGATGCACTTTAACATCAACAGTAGCCAGAGCCTGCTGTAGGTCCCGAGATGACATTTTAGGGTTTTTGGAGACCTCTTTCAGCATCTTGCGGTCTGCTCTTGGGGTGAACTTGCTGGGGCGACCAGACCTGAGCAAGTTGGCAGTTGTTTTGAAAGCCCTCCACTTGTAGATGATCTTCCAGACAGTGGAACGGCTGATTACAAAATCTTTTGAGATCTTTTTAAATCCCTTACCAGAATCATAGGATACTACAATTTTTTTTCTGACGGCCTCTGACAGCTCTTTTGCTCTCACCATGGTGCTCACTCTCACAGTCAGGAGCACACCAAACTAAATGTCTGAGGTATAGATAGGGCAAGCCTCATTCAGTAACAGCTGAGTAACAATCTACTAATTATGTGCACCTGGTGTGATACACCTGTGTGTGATTTGAGCCATTTTAAGAGGGAATACATGTGAAAAAAATTCTAACTTTTTCCTCAGTTAGAATTTGCATTTTGTGGAATTACATTTTACAGAAAATCCCCTCTTCAGTTTTAATTGCTTAGATATATTACTTTAATCTCTCTGTATTGTTAAAATTGTGATTAAATATCAATATATCCAAAATTTTGCAAAAATGCTACAGAAATACATAGGCTTTCATAGGGTGTCTAATTTTTTCACATGACTGTATATAATGGTAAGTTTACTAAAGAAGTCAATCAAATTCCAATGATCTGTCTCAGGGGTTGTACTATCCTGTCCCCATCTGGTCTCAAAGTTTGGAGCCAGCTAACTACAGAACCTTGGGGAAATGAAACAGACAGATTTAGTGTGAAGCCAGTACATCTGTACCTATGGGAAGTGAGTAATTTGAGTAATAAATCCATAGGACTATGTGTAGGCTAGATTAAAGAGGTGGGTCTTTAATCTAGATTTAAACTGACATAATGTGTCTGCCTGTAAGGGGGCTGAGGCAGAAACTGAAGCAGGATCCAGTTGCGGATGTTTATTGGGGTTATCCATAATCAAAGTCGAAAGTACAGGCAAAGGGTCGTAATAAACATAGACAGTCCAATCCAGGTGTCAAACAAAGGGGCTAGGCAAAAATCAGAAAACGAGAACCAAACAATAGGTAAATCACAGGTAAGCAGGCAGTAAAAGAGAATGCTTAGTAGTCAGGTGTTAAGCTGGCAATACTTCGCAACATGGCCATGTGGCAGCAAGGTTTTGTAGATGCCAAACAGGAAGTAAGTTCAGAGTTCAGCAGAGGGAGCATGAGCAGTCAGTATTCCGGTGAGGGCTCCCTCTGCTGGCGTGATGTTACAGAACCCCCCCCTCTAGGAGCACCTCCAGGTGCTCTACGTGGGCGTCCCCGTGGACGTGGTGCTGGACGGTCAGGTCTGGCTCGATGAAACTCCTCCGTGAGCGAGGGATCCAGAATGTCCACTGCCGCTACCCACGATCTCTCCTCTGGGCCGTATCCCTCCCAATCCACCAGGTATTGTAACTGACCCCCTCTTCGCCGTGAGTCAAGCAAGACGTTCACCTTGTAGGCCGGCGTTCCGCCAATGTCCAGCGGTGGCGGTGGCTCCTGCAATATGGCCTCGGGGTCAGCGTCCCGGTGGAAAGGTTTGAGGAGTGACACATGGAAAGAAGGAGAGATGCGGTAGTCAGCAGGAAGCTCTAATTGGTAAGTGACCTCATTAATCTGTCTTATGATTTTAAATGGGCCAACATACCTGGGAGAGAGCTTCCTGCTCGGCAGACGTAGCTTGAGATCCCTCGTGGAGAGCCAGACCCTTTGTCCAGGTTGGTATGGAGGGTGTGGGCGACGGTGACGGTTAGCGTTAATCTCCTGCCTCCTCACAGCGCGTTGAAGCCATACATGGGCACTGTCCCACACCCTCTCACTGTTACGAATCCAGTCGTTAACAGCAGGCACAGACGATGGTTCTCCTGACCACGGGAACAGGGGAGGCTGGTAACCCAGCACACATTGAAATGGTGTGAGTCCTGTAGAGGAGTGCGTGAGTGAGTTCTGGGCATACTCGGTCCAAGGGAGAAATTCAGCCCAGCGATGTTGTTCGCGGCTGCAGTAAGTCCGCAGGTACCTGCCGATCTCTTGGTTCAGCCTCTCCACCTGACCATTTGACTGCGGATGATAGCCAGAGGTTAAACTCACATTGATATCTAACAGGTTACAAAAGGATTTCCAAACCTGAGAGGTGAACTGAGTTCCTCGATCTGATACAATGTCTTCAGGTAGACCATAGTTTCGAAAGACATGGTGGAACATGGCTTGAGCAGTCTCCATGGCAGTAGGTAATCCTTTTAATGGAACCAGACGACAGGCTTTGGAGAAGCGGTCGACGATGACCAAGATTGTGGTGTAACCATCAGACAGGGGTAAGTCAGTGATGAAGTCGATGGAGAGGTGAGACCAAGGTCGTTGGGGAATCGGGAGAGGCTGTAGAAGTCCCGTCGGCAGGTCCCTGGGAGTCTTGGACTGGGCACAGATGGAGCAAGACTTGACATAATTGGCCACATCTTTGGTCATTGAAGGCCACCAGAAGGAATTCTGCACAAGTTTAAGGGTTCGTGAAATGCCGGGATGTCCCGTGCTGAGTGATGTGTGGACCCACTGGATGACCCGGTGACGTAGTGTCTGGGGAACATATTGTTTGGAAGGGGGGCAGTTCGTTGGTGATGGTTCTGTGAGGACGGCCTGGTGAATTTCCTCCATTATGTCCCAGTTGACCGGAGCAACAAACAAGGCTGGACTTAGGATGGGTTCAGGATTGTAGTTCTGTCGTGGGGGATCATGGCGCCTGGATAGTGCATCTGCCTTGCTATTCTTGGAGCCTGGACGATAAGTGACTGTAAAATGGAATCGTGAAAAGAACAGAGACCATCTTGCCTGGCGTGAATTCAGACGTCGAGCAGACTTGACATACTCAAGGTTCTTATGGTCCGTGATAACTTGAAAAGGATGAGCTGCCCCCTCGAGCCAATGTCTCCACTCTTCCATGGCAGCCTTCATTGACAGAAGCTCTTTGTTTCCCACATCATAATTAAACTCAGCGGGGTTAGCTTCCGAGAGAAGAAGGCACACGGGAAAAGCTTGGGAGGTTGTCCGTGACGTTGAGAGAGCACGGCCCCAATCCCGCAGTCAGAAGCATCGACCTCCACAATGAAGGGGAGTTCTGGATCTGGATGTTTAAGGATGGGGGCCGTCGTGAAGCTGGTCTTGAGCTTTTGGAAGGCTGCATTGGCGGAAGCGTTCCATGACAACCTCTTGGGTTTTCCCTTGAGTAATGAGGTGAGAGGTGCAGCAATAGAGCTGTAGTTCCTAATGAAGCGTCGATAGAAGTTAGCAAAGCCCAGGAACCTCTGCAATTCTTTCAACGTGGAGGGCTGCGGCCACTCAGTGACGGCGGTTACCTTAGAAGCATCCATTTCAACGCCCTGGTGGCTGATGTTGTACCCCAGGAATGTTGTCTGCTTCACATGAAACTCACATTTTTCAGTCTTGACATAGAGTTGGTGATTAAGAAGCTTGGAAAGAACACTCTTGACGTGAGTGACATGATCCTCTTCATTCAAGGAATAGATTAGGATGTCGTCAAGATATGCGATGACATACTTGTGGAGGACATCTTTGAAGACTTCATTTATGAAGGATTGGAAGACGGCTGGGGCATTGGCAAGGCCAAAGGGCATAACCAGGTATTCGTAGTGCCCCCTGGTGGTGAGAAAAGCTGTCTTCCACTCATCTCCGTCCCTGATGCGTATCAGGTTATAAGCGTTTCTCAAGTCGAGTTTGGTAAATATTTTGGCCTTCCTGAGTTGTTCTAGGGCAGAAGGGACTAGAGGCAGTGGATACCTGAATTTAACAGTGACATTATTGAGGCCTCTGTAGTCGATGCACGGACGCAGACCCCCATCCTTCTTCTCCACGAAGAAGAAGCCGGCTGCAGCGGGAGAAGTAGAAGGACGGATAAAGCCAGCTTCCAAAGCCTCCTTGATGTAGTCCTCCATAGCCTGTGCTTCTTGGCGTGACAGCGGGTAGACTTTGCTTTTGGGAGGACACATGTTGGGAAGAAGGTCTATAGCACAGTCCCAGTGCCGATGTGGTGGTAACTGTGTGGCTTTAACCTTGCTGAAGACCTCCAAAAGCTCGTTATAAACCTTGGGGATCTTTGGTTGGGTCAGGCTCGGAGGGCTCCCCATGCTTGTGGACAGACATGGACTGGACTGCTTAAGGGTTAGACAGTGACTAAAACAGAATGGAGACCAGTGGGTCAGCTCACCCGTGCGCCAGGAGATGTGGGGATCGTGGCAACTTAGCCATGGCATTCCTAAAATTATTTCATATTTGGGTGAGTCGATCAGATATAGAGAGATGTTCTCTTCATGAAAAACCCCAATTTGCATTTTCAGTGATCTGGTCTGTTCCAGAACTCCTCCTTTGATGGGTTGATTATTGACAGCCGTAATACTGATAGGTGGAAAGCATGGAATGGTGGGTAGTTGATGTTTCCGGGCGATGTCTGAGTTGATGAGGTTGAGAGCGGCGCCGGAATCTACTAATGCTGTCAACATAAAAGAACCACTTTCGGTAGAAATCTGTACGGGTAATGTGAAGACTTTAGATGGATTTTGTGAAAAGGTGTCCACATTCACCCGGTCTTGTGCTGTGAGGGACCTCCGGGTCTTTTGAGGACACTGTGACTTATGATGACCTGGTTCACCACAATAAAAGCAGAGGTTGTTGATGAACCTTCGTCTACGCTCGTCCTCAGACAGTCTGGTAGATCCTACTTGCATGGGCTCGGTAACACATGGTGCCTCAGGATTCCGAAGTGCAGGTCGTGACATAAGGTGGGATGCATGCGCTTGCTTGGGTTTAGGTGAGTTCCTGAGCAAATTATCAATCTTAACAGTCATGTTAACAAAGTCATTGAAAGAAGATTCCTCACCTCGACATGCCATCTCCAACTGCAATTGGGGACATAGGCTTTCCCGAAACACCCCTTTAAGTGCAGCATCATTCCATCCACTCTGAGCTGCAAGAGTCCTGAATTCGACTGCGTGCTCTGCTGCACTATGTGAGCCTTGAGAAAGGTGTAAAAGACGAGACGAAACATCCCGACCCCCAGCAGGATATTCAAATACTTCTCGGAGTTGTTGCAAAAAATACTCAGGTGAAGATCTAAACTGTTCGTCCGTCTCCCAAACCGCAGCAGCCCAATCAATAGCCTTGCCAGATAATAGTGACATGATAAAAGAGCATTGCTCAGAACTAGCATGAGACTGATCCCCCAACGATTCCAAATAAGTGCGTACTTGTCGAATGAACCCTTTACACCGTTCTGCAGAACCATCAAACTTATCGGGAAGAGCAAGTCTTACCGTGCTCGACATGGTGGAAGGAGGAGAGCAAAGTCGCTGGAGCAGTAGTTCATTCGATGCCTGTAAGTTAACTAGCTGTTCGTGGTAGCTGCGTAATAGTTCTCCCTGGTAGACAAATGCAGCTTGCAGCTGTGAAACATCCGCTGGATTGAGGGTAGGCGAAGTATTCTGTAAGGGGGCTGAGGCAGAAACTGAAGCAGGATCCAGTTGCGGATGTTTATTGGGGTTATCCATAATCAAAGTCGAAAGTACAGGCAAAGGGTCGTAATAAACATAGACAGTCCAATCCAGGTGTCAAACAAAGGGGCTAGGCAAAAATCAGAAAACGAGAACCAAACAATAGGTAAATCACAGGTAAGCAGGCAGTAAAAGAGAATGCTTAGTAGTCAGGTGTTAAGCTGGCAATACTTCGCAACATGGCCATGTGGCAGCAAGGTTTATATAGATGCCAAACAGGAAGTAAATTCAGAGTTCAGCAGAGGGAGCATGAGCAGTCAGTATTCCGGTGAGGGCTCCCTCTGCTGGCGTGATGTTACACTGCCTCCCGGACAGTACTGGGAAGACCATTCCAGAGTTTTTCACCACATATGAAAAGGATCTACCACCAGCGCTTGATTTTGAAATTCTGGGTATTATCAAATGGCCAGAATTTTCAGATTGCAATGAACTCAAAGGACTGTAATAAGAAAGTAGCATACTTAGGTATTGAGGAGCTAGACCATTCAGAGCCTTGTAGGTAATCAGCAAACTTTTGAAGTTTATACAATGCTTGATAGGCAGCCAGTTTATACGATGCTTGATGCAGTGTGGACAAAACTTGGCTAATATGATCATGTATACATGTTTTCATGAGAACTCAGGCTGCTCATGAATGCATGAATTAATTTTTCGGTGTCTGACTTAGAGGGCTACTCCGAACTTGTGATCCGTATGACACCTTTTCACTCACAGCAACAAACTGAAATCGGCCAGATAGACATGATTTAAACCATGCCAGTGCAGTTCCAAATATGCCTATGTACTTTTCAAGCCTATTTTAGTAGGTCAACAGTCAAAGGCTGCACTAAGGTCACGTAACAATAGAAGAGAGATGCAGATCCACGACAGGCCGACAAGAGCAGATCATTTGTCACTCTGATGAGAGCAGTCTCAGTACCATGATGTGGTCTGAATCCTGACTGAAAATTCTCGCATATACCATTTATTTCCAGGAAGGAACATGAAGACACCACCTTTTCCAATATTTTTTAAATAAAAGATAATTTTGAGATGGGTCTGAAATTTACTAGTTCCCTGGGATCAAGTTGTGTTTTTTAAAGGTTTTGGGACATATCCTAACACATATCCTAAATAATGAATTAATAATACTATGTAGAGGATCTATAATTTCAAGAATCATCTCTTTCAGCAACCTGGTAGGTATAGGATCTAGCAGACATGTTGTTAATTTAGATGATTTATTTTTGACAGGTCATTCCTATCTATAGCAGAGAATGACTGGACTTGTTCCTTGGGCACATTATGATGCACCATCCAATGTGATTACAGGCAATTGCATGTCTATGATATTTTTTCTCTGGCAGTATCTATTTTGTTATTGAAGAAATTCATAAAATGATCAATACTATGATATTGACAACTGTCAGAAGCAGATGATGCTTTATCTTTGGTTAATTTAGCCACTGTGTCAAATAAATATCTAGGGTTGTGTTTATTTTCTTCTAGAAGATTTGAAAAATAGGCAGTTCTAGAGCTTTTTAAGGCCTTTCTGTAATTCGAAACACTCTCCTTCCATGCTATACAGAATTTTGTTCCATTTTCCAGGCTGCTCTTTTTAGGGCGTTGATATGCTCATTATACCACGACGTTGGGCTGCTTTTTTAACCATAGAGGAGCAACTTTGTCTAAGGTGTTAGAAAAGAGTGAGTTAACATTTTCTGTTGTGCAATCAAGGTTTTCAAAGTTGTCTGTTACACTAAGGAATTGAGACCATTCAGGTAGACTGAAACAGGTAGATTGAAATTGTTGGTTGATGAAACAATCTTTGTGGCAGAAGTTATTGTTCTACTGTATTTGAAGCAATGAGCTGATTTTGCAACCATAGGTAAATGTATTATACAGGATACCAAATAATACCCATTGCCTTTTGGACGAGGTTGATGCTTATAGTGGTATTTTTGGGGGATAGACTCATTTAATATAATGTAATCGTCTCAATTCCAGGTTCCACATTGACAACAAAACTTACAGTAGGTAGAAACATCTGGAAATTCAAAGATTTAACCAAAAGAAAGTACAGTACAGTTTCCAAAACATTTAATAATTTTTAAAAGTAGACTAAATCTCCCACTGTACATTTTATTTTAAAAATTATACCACAAAATTATAACTACATCACAGACCTACCATGAACAATACGTGAGCTGGTAAGGATTTTTGCCTTTTGTGTAATAAGGATTGGGTCACTCAGGGGTACATTGCCAATGGAGATGTATTTCATTAACAGAGGGGTTCCAGTTTTGCAGTACACAGACAGAGGTACATGGTTGCTATTGGCAAGGTTTGGCAATACCTGGCACTCAGTGGATTCACAGAAAACATGTTGATTCCAGTATACCTCTGCACATGCAGAGGTATACTGGACTATATATGGACTGATTTGTGGACAGTATAAATTCCATTCTCCAGATCTGATACATTCATTCTAAAGGTGGGAGGTTACTGTGATGTCCTTATGTTTGCCTGTGTGCTTCCTTTGTATGTGCCTCTTTAAATTTGTTTTGTGCATGAGAATGTGGCATATGGGACACTTTTTTTTAGTATTGCCTTCACACAGACCCTTCGCATCTGTCCACTTGGGGTGGTTGGCAGAGTGGTGTTTATTCTTGCTGGATCTGGCTGTTGTTGAAGCTGGGATGGTGGTGGCTGCTGTTGTTGGAATTGCCAACACAGTGGTGTTGGAGATGGATGTTTGTTGATGTCACACCTGGGATTGTGCTGGATTGTGCTGGTTATGGCAGGGTGCTTCATCTTGCACAAAGACAGGTGTTTAATGAAGTCAGGTTTATGTAACAACATTAACTGGCAGTGGAAACAGTGGTAATGCAACTGTGGTCGGCAATGTAACCCACATCTGTGAATGGTATACCCTAAAAATAAGAACATATACTATAGATCATATATTTAAATGTGTAAATCATGTATACTCAAAATCTTAATCAGGTATATGGTTTCCAAACACAAATCAGAGAGACACTTATTTTGATTCATTGCTCAAATGGAACTGATCATAAAATTGTGCATTTTTAATCTACTGTCCTACAATGAGCCTAACCAAATCTATAAAATCACTTTATATTGGCCATGCAGAACATGACAGAAACTAACACGATTACCATGGACTATATGTGATGTAGGCCTGCAGATTAGGCCAAAGTTTAAAAACTGCCAAACGTCTCATTCATCACTGCAAAACAATGGCAAAACGACAGGCAAATAACACATATTGTGGTGCATCCAGGCAGTCAGCACAGTTTAAAAAGATGATTTATACTTAACTAATATGGTAAAACAATGAGTATTAAGCAAGTTTTCACATTAATACAGTAAGCTACAGGTAAATCTGACCACCTCACATCAACATGCTTTTATCATCTTTTTAAATTTAATTTATGTGCTGGCTAGATTTAATTATTATAGTCACTAAGTCAACATGGTTTTATTAAAAAATGGCCACAAATTAAGAATGCACACAAATTCTTAATTTGTGGGAATTAACTATAGTTAGCAGCTCTCACTTTGCATCGTTTTAATGTTGTACATATGTTGTACATATGTTCATCTTCACTATCCCTTGCTGGTGGAATAATCTCCCAAACTCTGTTTGGTTTGCTACATCTCTCACTACATTAAAGAAACAACTAAAAACCTGCCTCTTCTACGAATACCTGACACAAGTATGAAGAAAAAAAATACTAACCTTTGTTTCTCCTCTCTCCCAACAGGTTTTACCTCTCAAGCACGGAAATGTTATACTCTTGATAAAATTGTAGCTATGTACTGCTGATGTTATTGCCTCCCTGTGATTTATTACTTTGTGTTTTCCTCACCTTGTAAGTTGCTTTGGATAAAAGCATCTGCTAATGTCTAAATGTAAAAAATGTAAATGTAATATGTAACAAAACGTAATCCAATATTGGTACTCATATTCTGATTGCTGTTCATGGCGTCCATGCTAAATTAGTGTTCTTGGTGATCCAGCTGGTGGCGCTGCCACAATAAAAACTGGTATCCTGGAAATGCGGTCCTGAAACTGCAGCCTCTGCTTGTGTAGGAACACCCTCAACCCTTCAGCTAGGTTAAGTGCAAGGTTAGGTGTACCTTAATTTTCGTTACTGCTCACCAGAGGGGCAAATTAAATCGGATACATATCAGATATCCAGACATCCGACTTGCGTCTAAACACACATATCCGATTCACCTTCGCTGTAACGCCACGAATTGCGTTGAACGTCATCACTTCGCACATGCACCGAACCTGGCTGCATGCCCAGCGCAAAATAAAGAGCATTAAAGCTATTTATAAGGAGGGTATAAGGATTTATGGAGTTCCGTGTCACGGAATTGTGAAGCATTGTAGTAGTCATATGAACTTAAGGTCAAAAAAACGCTTTCGCTTTTTTGTCTAATTAATTGCTGTTGTGTGTACTTTTGCCGACTTTGTAATAGCTAAATTCCCAAAAGTCTATCCACAATTCGAGGGTTAATCATGGCGCTCATATTAGTGACTGGAATATGGTAATGTAAACACGCGCATCAGATACGAGGTGTAAGTGTAAACAGGCGGGGACAAAAATTGGATATGGACTTCAGATCGTGTCTGAGCATTAAGACTTGCAGTGTAAACCCAGCCTTGGTTGCCCCTGTGCCACTCTATTTAAAAAATCCTACAATCGCCCCTGAATACAGAGCAATTTTTATTTGTTCAATAAACATCAATAAATCAAACACAATGGAGATTATACATACACATGATGAAGAGCTGTGCGTATGTGAGCCTACTCAACATCTCCAGTGCACACAGGCGCATACAGGCACACAAACGCGCGCGGGTACACACACACACACACACACACACACACACACACACAGAAATGAACAGGTTACACTAAACTGCCTCCCTTGCATACAAAACACTGCTTCATCAAGGTTCAGATATGTCTGAAAACATATTGTGGTATCTTTACAAAGTCTTACCCAATGCAAATGGTTGTAAAGTAGTTCTACAAGTTTAACTTGTGATGTAATCTAGAAATTGTCTCTAGAAATCTTGCTACTAATTTATTTTACAGAGCAGCCTAAGCAACCATCTTTGGCCTCTATTATCTATAATTGTTTAATAAAAATGGTTTAATAAAGATTATAAATAATAATAAAGATTATTATTCTGAGGTTTTCACTGTTCTAATAAGTGGAATGAAGATTTTTATTTAAAAAAAATAAAGTGATTTTAGTAAAAATAGTAAAAATAATATAAAACTTCTTCAAATGGATGTAATTTGATTGTAATTGAGGTAAACAATGTAACAAAATAATCACAAAATAATTGCATAACTTGAAAGTTTTTACAGTAAAAAAGACACGGTTATGACGTTTATTAAAACAAAAACAAATTGGATCACAAAGTGCCCAATTTTGTCCACTTAACATCAAATTAATTTTTAATCAAATCAATTAATTAATTTCTTAAACTCAATTTGCAATAACCATTGCAGTCAAAATGGGTATGGTTTTGTCTAAAGTTACGCAAGTTAGATAATTTTATAATCAGTTAAGATAATTTAGATAATTCGACATTACTTTAAAAGTCCCTTGTAAAAATGTTTGCACATATTTAATTTATTTACGTATTTACTTATTTTACCTGCATACACAAAAAGCTGACCGTGTTGACTAAATGGGCATTTAGGCAGCAAAGGAACTGCCTTTCGGGCGCAGCACATGACTCTTCAAAATGTACTTAGGATTTCCAGAGTACTCATTGATCTGCGATGTCTTCCAAGTACTAAAATTTTGACTTTTATGCAATTTAAATATGATTTTTGACTTGTTACTCGATCCATACAGGGGTAAGACGACTCTAACACCTATGAAAAGTTCGATTTCTGTTTTCACGTATCTACAAATGCTTGGGCTGGTGATGGAAAGTAAATAAGCGCTCTGTTATTCACTTTCATTTCTGACTGCCGAGGGTTTATAAAAGCGTGGACGTTTTTCCTTTTTGAGATTAAATAATATGAGATGGTGCTATTAATTTTTTGTGGATACAAGGAATGTAGCTATTCTTAATTCAAGGCAATCTTTTAATATCAGGCGACTAAATTCACTGAGGAGAGAATCCCCAGGACTCGATAATAATAAAGATTATATCAGAACTAAGCGTTCATTTTTACCCTTATTAATACATTTTGCCCGTATTAATAACGTAATACATTTCTTGTCATCTGGGGAATTTTTAGGCACAGTAAATCAAATTACACAAATGTGTTTTCTCAGTGTTTTGAATAATGGTTTTCATAAAAAAATAAATAGCATCACAGTTTGTTTGACAGAAATGGGAATACAATTGAACCACATGAGTGAAATTGTAGTGAAATTGAGTGAAAAAGGATCAGTTATACAGGTTTAATCCCGTGTTTTCCGATTAATCAGGGCAGTGCACAGACCTTTTGAGGGGCATGTGCTGAAACTGAAAAAGCCCCCTTTTTTATTTGGTCACATCTAAATGACAAATAAACAACACAAAATAATAAATTAATAATAATATAATATAAAATAATAAATATAAAGTCTCGGAAGCATTATATTTATTCACTATTAATAGCATATATATATATATATATATATATATATATATATATATATATATATATATATATATATATATATATATATATATATTTCATATATAATTTTTAGTAAATTATCTTAATTATATTTTACAGTCTTCAAATTTGCTTTAAATATTTATGCGTCTATGCATGTTAATACCACTCACAAAGTGCAGCCTTTTGTTTTTAATGTAACCATTAAAGAAGTTGCAATAGATTAAGATTAAAAGAGATTTCATACCAAGTCGGCGGCTCCCTGAGAAATGCTCTGGTGTATGTATTGAAATGGACACTGGAAAAATACTAATATATTTTATTGACACTATTTAGTTGGATTTTAACTAATTGGATTTTAAAAGGGGTGTTACAATTTCATCCTTGCGTTTAGGTTATGATTTTTTTAGATGTCAGGCAGGCTATGCTTTTCAGAACAAACTGGGTTTACAATTTGCTTACTATAACTATAGTATGTGAAGTGCTTATGCGAGAATTAAATCCACTAGACCTTTAAGTGCTCTTTAAAAAGTCATAATAATAATAATAATAATAATAATAGTAGTAGTAGTAGTAGAAACAGTAGTAGTATTATAATCGTTGACGCGTTCACTACAAAACAATTTTTGTAACGTTGTTATTAGTGTCCTGACAGCAAACCGACAGCTCATTTATGATGTATGTCCCAACAATCGCTTGTATTTGTCATTTACAACCATTTTTAAAGATCAATGATCACAAATGGATACATCAGAAAGGCGTGTGTTTGTGAGCTGTGTCGTGTTTGTTGTTTTAACGACCAGTTCGTGTTGTGTCAGCAGTGCGGCTTTTAGTTTACACATAACAACTAATGACCTGCATCACATTACCTTACCGACTGGACTGGTCCTGTTTTGTGACCACTGAAAGTCGCTCGCATAGATTTCGCTGACAACCCGTGAAAAACCACACCGTCGGGTTCAGTTTAAAAAGACAATTTCCCTGAGAACTGCAGGCGCATAATTAACATTTGGGATGCGTAAGCAAAATGTTTTATCAAAAGCTTTGGCCAATCTGTACCATCTCACAAATATTGAACTGTTCTATATTTTGCGACCATGTTGAGCTGTGAGGTGCAAGGACTCGCCGCGGTGAATGGCGTGGATCATGTAAATGAACGTACAGAGCGTTTGGCTTTTTGTATGTGTTAACCCAGCCTCCTGCTTTACATAGACACAGCAGCGTTTACCTGAGATTATTGCCTGCCTGACGCGCACCTGGACGAACTAACCCAAACACGGCTTTTGGCGGTTTGAAGAAGACAGGTTTTAGACGTAGGAGATTTATGATCCATTTTGTGAAATAATCTAGTCTTTGAGAGATGAATTTCGTGTCTTGAATTTTATTTCTAATGGCTGCTATGATTCAGACCTGATCTGTCACATAATGTCCAAATTGTCAGATCAGTTTGATAGCCCAGATTGCGTGTGTTCTTTCAGGATGAAGTTGACTTGGGATATAAACGACCCCAAACTCCCACAGGTAAATGTAACATTTTACGTTTTAGTTAACTTGGTGATACAGGGTTAAAGATTACTATGCATAGGTACTTCTTTTACATTTGTAAGAATATAAAGCTTATGGAGATTTTTTAACAAAACTGAAAAGGAAAATACGATTTTATGCTTTTTTTGGCTTGACTATTCAGAATGACTTAAAGTAACCTAAAGATTATTAGGTTGTTTCACAGTATATACATTTTTGATTGGTATTAGCCAGTTATTCCGCAAAGCACATTTAAATGTTCTAAGAATCTTTCTTTCTTTCTCTTTTTAATGGCTCATAAATACACGGAGGCATACGTTTTTTATTTAAATGTATTATATTTCTCCCATGTAGGACACAAAGCAGCGCGATGTTTTTCAGGAGTGGACGGATGGATATGTACGTTATATCTACAGCAGTGAGGATAAGAACGCACAGAGACATCTGAGTGGCTGGGCTATGAGGAACACTAACAACCACAACTGTCAGATTCTGAAGAAGTCATGCCTTGGTGTGGTGGTGTGTTCACGTAACTGCTCTCTTCCAGACGGGACCAAACTCCAGCTGAGACCAGCCATCTGTGACAAAGCGCGGCAGAAACAACAGAGTAAGTTCAGCAATTGTTTCTTCAAAGCAGCATCTACCAAACAAGTTCCTCAAGTTAGAGACAAATCTGATAAGATAGAAGAGACGTATCGTACAAACAGTTGGTGTGTTGGTGCCTGTATGACATGTAGAAGCTTGCTAGACAGTTTCATTTTTAAAACAACCAAGCTCTTCATAAAAATTGTTGTTTGTGCCACAGTATGCACAGCATTATAATTTCTGTTGATTAATATATTGCGTAGGTATCATCTATTGACAGAAAAAGTGAAGCCTTATGTTATAATGCACAAGCATATAGATGTTATTTTAAGAGAACCACAAAAGATAAAACGATTTACTACCACAGGCATTTTAGAAACCGACATTTTAAAGAGTGCACTTTTAGTGCAGTGACCTCTGTTAATGGACCTTACTACATTTGCACTATAAACTCCCAGAACCTGTCCACTTTGGATCACTGAATGACCCTGTTCTGTCAGTACAGAGGATTAGAGAGAACATTTGATCTTTTGTTTGAAATGAGTTGTGAAGAATAGAGAGATAGACCCACAAATAAGCATTCCTCAGAATAAATTGTCTGGTGTTTTATAAAATGCTCAGTTAAAGTGTTTTTATAATATAGCTCCACAATGGAAATTGATTTTTTTCAGAAAAGCCTTGTCCAAATTGTAACTCAGCTCTTGAATTGATTCCATGCCGAGGTCACAGTGGATATCCAGTCACCAATTTCTGGAGAGTAGATGGGGTGGCCATTTTCTTTCAGGTGTGTAATTGTGATAAAGACATTGACAACTAACTGTGGTCCCTTAAATGGAACACTGAAAATATTTTGTTTAATAACCTAAACATGTTTCTCAAGATGTGGTCAAATTAACTGTTTAATTAACTGGTAGTAAAAAATATAATTTCATCTGCCTTAATCAACTTGCATGCACCAACCAAAGTATTAAATGTTTGAGCATGTGGTAGATAGTTACATAACTAACAATCATTCATTCATGTAGTCTGATTAACAGTTCTTAAGGTAACAACTGTTCATCTTTACTATTTACAGTATAGAAACAACCAAATACAGTTTACTTGAATAAATCTCATCAGTTTTATCTTTAATTGCAGTGACTGATGTTCTGCTATACTGTCCAGCATAACTGTGTATTGCTATATGTGATACATTTTTATATATGTGATATATTTTATATTATATATGTGATATAATACATAAGTACATATATGTATTTTGATGTGCTTATGATTCATAGATACTACGGCAATTTTTGTTCTCTCTGCATTATTTATTTTCAGGCTAAAGGATTTCATGATCACCCCAGACCAGAAAGCAAGTCTGAAACAGAGGCAAGAAGAAGTGCTGTGAAAAGACAAATGCCTTCTCACTTCTCACAGAAGAGAAGACTGCTGGAGCCAGAGGTAACACACACACACACACACACACACACACACACACACACACACACACACACACACTTTAACTTCCATAGACTTTTATTGTTTTTATATATACAACTAGTTACAAACACTGTAATCTAACTCTGTGTTACCTCTCTTCATTAAATCAAGGACACAAGGTGTTCTCTTGTTTACAGGGCGTCTATTTATTGCACATCCATGCCTTCAACATCCCTTCAGTATGCCGTGCGAACTGGATGAAAGAAAAAGAAAATACACTTTTCATAATTCAGTGATTCAATACAAGCTTTCTCATAGGAACTAACAAATTACAAAAAAATATTTACAACACAAATATAGCATGAATGATACATTCTTACAATGTTACAAAACGCTAACATACAAATAATTACATTCACTAAAACGTAGGTGAACCATCACGTTACTACTGAATGAAAGTTGCTAACATGAATTAGCTTTAAGCACAATGTAAAACAGACATATGACATTACGTATTTCATTGACCGCATTAACTTATAGGGAATAAAGACACTTCAAACTTTACAAGTCTTCACTCCATCCAAGTCTTTAGAAAACATTACTATACAGTAACGTAACTTAAACTGTATCTTCTGCCGAACACGGCACAATTCTCAATCATATAGTGTCACACATAACAAAATCCTGACGTCCCATTGACTAATGAATATTGGTTCCGCTCTGAAAATACCATACAGGTGCCTTAAATCACATATCTCGTGTTTTCAGTCATGTTCTTGGTCAACAAAAATATATAATTAAGAAAAAAATGTATATATTTAACTTAAATAATTAAATAAACGGAAACGGCACAACTGACTCTGACAGCACCTTTTGTAGTTAATTTAAAATACACAAAAATGTAGGGCAGGTTAAAACTGAAGGTATACTTATAAATCATTACAGTGTTGGTATTATATAGCTTTTAAAACATATTCTGAGATCAATCAAGTGCCAGTTGAGAACATAGCAAAGCGAGAAACTGTTATTTATATTATTATTTATATTTCTTCTGCAACAAACCACTATAAACATATTAATAATACCAATATTTGATTATGCATACTGCAATTATATATTTAAAAAATAGCAAAATACCTGATCAAAGAGGTGATCATAAAAGAATGTTCTGCTCCTCTATAGTCAGAAAATATACAACATTTATCCTGAATTTTTGTATGAAGTAGCTAAAGATGTTTTAGCTAAGGTGTTTTAGACTTTGTCAGCTGGAGTGACAATCAATGTAAAGTCATTTGCAGATCAAAAACATTTTCTTTCATTAAAAGCCTGGCCGTCACCATGACATGGACTTCCCAAATATCCACCAGCTCACTATGGAGAGCCCAGACCGCTTCAGCATCATTGCAGAGTCCAACCTCCCAATCCAGACACAACACTACCCTCCATTCCAGAACCCTGAGCCCTACAAGTTCTCATATGACATGCACCCTGCAGCAACAATGGCAGATTCCCCCACTTCACTGCAGAAGCCCACTAACCACGATCTGTATATGACTCGCCCCCCTTGTGGTTATGATTTTTCAGTCCCAGGATACCTAGGCTCAGGCCCTTATCCAACAGCATTGTACAAGGACCCTGGTAGCCCACAAACAGAAACCGAACCTAATAAATCTGGACCTAGTCTGAGTGGAGCGTCTCATGGGATGAGTCCATTAGCCAGTCATGAGCGTAGCTATGCAAAAACCAATGGAAAACATCATGGTTGTAAGCAGATTTTTAGTAAAGGTGCCTATGGGGAGCGAGGTGACTATACTCAGCTGCCAACCAACACCAATCAACACTACTACAACAGTGACTATCCATGCAGGTACACAGGACCCACTCCTGCTGCCCCAGCAGGCCTGCAGACCATTATTACCACAACAACAAAAGTGTCCTACCAGCCGTGCCCCAAGCCATCTGTTGTCAAGTATGGAGAGAACATCTATGACACAAAAGGCCTGTCTAACTGTAACTCACTCACAGAAGAGGCCTCTCCTACCTCCTACCGTGACCTGAAGATTCCAGAGGATTGTGCAGTAATAAAATCCACCTTGTCATACCAGGACACACTCCTGGCTAAAACTGAAAGGGCTGAAAACATTGAGGGCTATTGCTATAGCAGCTACAGTTCAAACATTTACTCTGAACGTATGTCACATCCATTCAGGTATGACAGCGGGGAATATTAAGTGACTCTCAATCCAGAGAGTGTCAGACTTAAGTATCAGACTTAATAAGAATGTGTTGTTATTTATATAGTGTAAAAGTGATTGTGGATACCAATTGGAGGTTTTGTAAACATTTGATCATATTGATGAAAAATCAGTGTTGAGTACATTTCCATAAAACTGAGTAATGTGTTTTAAAGCCATAATTGGTGACATTAGTTGTTGTCTAGAAACCAAAGTGTGTCAAATAAGAATTTAGATAAGAACGGTTTTCTTTTTAAATTGATTAAAATGCCCTCTCTTTAACAAACCTAAGAGCATGTAGAGAGTCAAATTTATTATAGAAAAGACATTAGTAGAGACATAGTTAGCTATCACAGATTGAGATGAAATTATCTTATTATTTAAGAGACAATTTATAAATTGTAATACAGTCACAATAGATAATCACAAATCCTAAAGCCTCCTTAACATAGACATATTGACCTCCTTGACAAAACCACCTCTGTTTGTTTAACATGACCCACTAGGAAATTTAAAACATGACATAAAAGCATATAATCTGGGCTTTGTGACATAGCTTTTAAGACATCAGAGAAAATGAGAGACACACTTTTCAAACCCGCACAATCCAGAGAAGGATTTTCTGCTGTCAAAGAGGATGAAGGATAATCATAGAGAATTAATCAGCTGGTTTGTCATCACACTATTTGAGAGAGATGTCTGGACAAGTTACAGACCTCCAACCACTGCAAGCAGAGAGACAGAAACAGATACAATGAAGCAGGCAGATAAAATATCTGAGAAAACAGCAACAAGAGACAACTACAAACAAAAATTTAAATGAAAAGGTAATGGGGTGGAGAAGAGAGGCAGCAGTGATATCTGCTGTTGACAGCATCTTTCCTCACACCCACTTTGTAACAGTGAAAACACAGAAATGAACAACACACTTCAACTTTTATGCAGATGTTCTTTTTAGCCTCCACTGTTGACTTATACCAGAAACTGTGATTTAGTTTGTAAATAATTGAGTGAGAGTGTGTGTGTTAGCCTGAAAAAAATGGGGATTTGTCATAAGACAACTTAAATATTTAAGTGTGACTTATTGTAGGTCCAGACTATAAACATCATACATTTTACCCTGCTTTGGCAAAATCTACAAGCAACACATTTACATAATTTGTCAGATTTTGTCAATAGTGTCAAGCAATATGACAAAAATGCCTTTAAGACCTTTTACATATGATAATATCCTAGCAATATCCTAGTCTGCAAATTTTTTTTTAGCAAAGGATGTACAAAGTTGTCCAATATTGACTAGTCCAATCACAATGGAGATTTATTTGTAAAATATGACTGGACTAACACTGTAGCCCCAAAAAGTATCTGTTTGTTTATTAAAAGCTTGTCTGTGTTACTATGGCTTATTCTTGAATCTGATTTAAACTTTGAATTAAGGTGTGGTTTAATATTACCAGAATAATATTTTATTCACATTACTCACCAAAGTACTAGCATTTGGTGAGTTAATTTTGAACCCTTTGTACAGTACACGATTGATGTTGCTCCATATCTCTGTCGCCTCTATATTTCTGCTGTAGCCCTCATGACTTGCTGCTAAGCCTAATCGTTGATGTTTACAAACAGTTTGTGAGCGATAGCCAGACTCAATGGAGCTGCATGATAATGTCTATAGCTACAGAGCACTTCAAAGACACTCACAGTAATCAGAGACATGCTGGGCCTTGGCAGACTCAACTGCACACATATTTGTTTTGGTTTTTTTGAGAGTTTCAGGTAAATGTTCTAAACTTTCAGTGTTTAAAGGAGTGAAATCAGACTGGACATTGAAAGCTAAATATAAAGTGTAGTTCTTGTTGCATAACTAACTGTATAGTGAGGTATTAGCAATGCCAAGTTAATTAAATTCCCAGGGAATTCCCTCCCCAAGGGGAAGTCCATATTTCTAACCTACCAGAACAATAAGAGGTATAATAAGTTTATGGTATTATTGTACACATAACATACTAAATGTAACTATCATAGGACTCACGTTCTTAGTACTCCTCAAACTTGCCACAAAATAGGCTTCAGTTATTCCCACAAGATTTTGTTAGACTATGTGAGGGTAAAGCTACAAAAGTTATTCAGTTAGGAGCAGTGAGTGATTCTGTTTTTCTTTGCTGGTTGGCAGTGTTGGGGAAGCTACTCTTAAACTATAGTTTGACAAATTAAAACTACTCATAAATTAAAGTAGTACAGTTAAGTTTCCCTTCTGAAATAGTGAGATACACTACAAGTTATCAAAAAGTAGCTATACTGAAACAACTTGAATTATTTTTTTTACATGATCTTGTTTATTACAAATAACCGAATAATTGTTTACATTAAAAGTTTTAAGATAAAGATTTGGGGTTTAAAACAATGTAGTGTAATACAATTATCATTTCAAGAGAATGGTTGTTTTATTTTGTAAACTATCCATGATACACAATACCAAAACATGAATGAATGTGCAGTCAGTTTAATACATCTGAATCATTAGAGATTACAGAGATTACATAGAGATTATAAATGTGACAAGTTGCGCATTTATCGTGGCATCATGACATCGTGGCAGTCATAGTGTTTATTATAGTAGGCTCTTTTCACTGTTTCTAATAATGTCTTCTGTTATATATATTGTATTACTGTATTATGAATGAATGGCCTTTCATAAGGATATTGCTTTTTATTCCACTTCATTGACTTTAAACATGATCAAACGTTTCCCTCAGAAAACTTTACATAGCAATTTAAGTTCAGAAATGTGATTATTCTGATTTACTTGCACTGATTATGGAATTACAGACAAAAGAAAAGACAAAAGTATTGAAATATAATTGCAACACCAAAATACCTTATCATGAGATATCAAAACCATTAAAAACCATGCTTCAACACAACAGCAAAGTGACTGTGTGACCCACCTTATCCGCAAAGTGACTGTGCGACCCAGGCTTCTGCTTTAATGTAATTTTGAAATGATCACTTCTTAGTGACTCATAAAGCAGCAAAATTATGTGACAGACTAGATGGTGGTAATGCACAATGCTGCACTACTTCAAAGCATTGTTGGTTTGACAAAATGCAAACAGGAAGGTATCTTTTTAATGTAGCCTGGAAAAGCTACACTGTTTTAAAAGTAACTGAGCTGCTCCAGGACACATCTCTAAGGATTCAAATGCAGACTTTAATAAACACAATCCAAGGTCATATTCCGATAATGGGCACAAAGTCAAAACAGGTAACCAGTTCAAGCATGAAATAAGGTCCAAGGGCAAAAAAAAAACAGTCATCCAGAAACACAGGCAATGGTCCAAAACACAGGGAACCATGGACACTGAGAGACCCCCCCAGAACACAAACAAGAAACTTCACAAAGAATGACTACAATGACATGGAACTATGTAGGGTGAAATAAACATCATGCACAGCTGAAAGCAATTATAAATGACAATGCCAGGAGGGGGTTATTGGGTTATTTAGGGGGTTAGTAGATTTGCTCCTTGTAGTTAGCTGCTTCCCAAGACTGATTGTTGGATTTATATGAATGTCAGAAACAGAAGAAGGAATATACGGTCGCTGTCACGATCATGAGAAATGAACCCAGTTGCAGACAGCTTTTGACAAAGGATCTCTTTATTTTTAAATAAACAAAAACAAGAACCCACGAGGGGGCAAAACGAGAAACAAAACAGGATTAGAAAAAAAAACTCAAATCAAATCTCCAGAAATACGGAGCAAACACGGAGCAAAAAAACGGAGCAAAACCAACAAGAATCTAACAAGACTGGAAACAGAAACGTCAGAAAACAAACCAGCACAAGATAGCAAACACAACGGCATTAAATTGGAACAAACCAAAGCGGGTAACAAAGACAAACAGGTGAGGGGAATAAACCAAAAACGAGACTAACAATGAAACAAGGGGGCGGGGCCAAGACATGTGACCGGAGAGCACATGGCGAATGTAAACAGAGGCCATGTGCTTCCACAGAAAACAAAGACCCAGAGCATGAGTTTAGATCCTGACTCCAAGAACACAGGGAATGTCAGGATCCTGGGAAGATAATCTGGAAAGACTCAAAACAGGAAGCCAGGACCCTGACATAACCCCCCATAAAGGCGCACACACACCGGGTGTCCCAAAACAGACAGACAGACCAGGCAGAACAGACAAACCAGGCAGACAGACCAGGGAGGCAGGCAGGCAGACAGACAGACCAGACAGACTAAAGAGCAGGCAGACAGACAGACTGAAAGAAGATGCAAGACATGCAGAACATGAACCAACAAAGGCAAAATCACAGAAACCAAAAGCAACCACGGGAGGAGGGGAGGAGACCAAAGAGGGAGGACCCAGCGGAGCCCACGCCGGGTGGTCCCTGAGACCCCAGGAACCACGAACCAGGTCTGGGAGGAACAGTCCAGGCAGTGGCTGATGGAGGTATGGTGGGAGCTTGAGTACAGGGCCTCTGAGTCCAGGTTGAAGTAGCCGGCCATGGATGAGGCCGACCACCAGAAGGAGCAGATGCCACAGGTTGCAGGCCAACGAACCAAGACACAGGAGCAGACACTGGAAGGCCCGGCCTTGAAGCAGACCCTGGACGACCAGCCCATGCAGGAACCAACACAGGAACCGATGGCGCCGGAACAGACAGTGGGGGTGCTGGAGCAGACACAGGGGGTTTTAAAGTTTGACATATTACCATGACAACCATATTTAAGATATCAAAAATCCTTTTAGAGCATTACACCAACCATGTCTCTGCATTATTCTGACCAGGTCTGAAGTAACTTGGCAAAATGTAAGTTGACTATTTTAAAATTTGTTTTAAGTGATGCACTTCCTGCTGCCAGTTGGTGGTCCTATGATGGTTGACTCACAATAGTCATATCAATGTCATGAGCCCACCACTGTAATGGAAGCAGACTCAGAACACAGATGGAAATTACCAAACAGGAATAAATGTAATACGAGTCCTTGAGTTAGCAGAGGTGGATTAGTTATATTGCTGATGTCCTTTACCAGATAGTAGCAAACGGAGGAGATTTGCTACTATCGGAGGAGATTTTGCAACCACACCAAATATATTTTCCAAGTTTGATGTAAATCACTCAGTACATGCTGTAGATATTAGAGACTTCCTATTTCCATTTTTCAACATAATTCTTAAGCAAAAACATTCAGATGAATTATGGTAATTTTACCATAAGTACTGTATTCATACAAAGGCAGGTATCGGCAAAATGTCACCTGTAGTACCTCTGTCTGGCCATTAGGAACCTACTACAGCCTTTGGAAAGTGCAAAAAAAAAACATTCAGAGGAATTACAGTAATATTTTTCAAGAACAAAAAGTAAAACTTTTAACAGTTTCTGGCAGTGTGAGAGCATCGTAACAATGAAAGCGAAGTCAAAGCGAATTAACCAGCGAATATTGGACCTAAAACTAACTTTATTGCGCTGGCCTACCGGACAGGCACCGGCATTTCACCCTCCTACCTCAGCTTACTTCTTTAGATATACAGCTGTGTGAAAAAAAACCTTAGAGACCAAAATGTCTCTGTCACTGCAAAAATGTCAGTGTCTCTGTTTTTACTCTTTATAGGTATATGTTTAAATAAAATGAACATTTTGTTTGTTTTATTCTATAAACTACTGAAAAAAACATTGTCATTAAAACCATTTATTTGTATAAGATTAACTCTGGTCAAAATAACAAAAATATGCAGTGTTTTCAAACCTCAAATAATTCAAGGAAAACAAGTTCATACTAATTTTTAAACACCACAATACTAATGTTTTAATTTAATAAGACTTCAGAAATCAATATTTGATTGAATAACCCTGGATTTTAAGCACAGCTTTCATGCATCTTGGCATGCTCTCCACTAGTCCTTCACTTTGCTGTTAGGTGACTTACTGCCATTCCAGATATTTTCACAGGGAATCAGATCTGGACAAGATCAAGGCCCTGGCCAAGACATGGTCTTGATCTGGTGATTTTCCATCCAAACCTTGATTGACGTTGTTGTGTGGCATAAAACAATGCCCTGCTGGAAAACCCAATCCTCAGAGTTGGGAAACATTGTCAGAGCATAAGGAAGCAAGTTTTCTTATAGGACATCCTTGCACGTGGCTTGATTCATGCCCCCTTCACAAAGACATATTTGCCCAATTCCAGCCATGCTGAAGCACATTTAATTGTTTATATTCATCTCTCAGCTTGCACAGCAAAATAGCGACGACAAAAGAAAATTAATGAACCAACAAAACAACCCACGAGGGGGTAAAAACAAGAACAGAACGGGCAATACACTAGAACTAAGCAGCTCCAAAAAACCGGAGCAAAAACGAAACCTAAAACTGGAAAAGACGGGGTGCAAACACAGGACAAAAAAACACGACTAGACAAGACCACAAGACAAGATTCACAGCGCCAGGAACACAGAAACCAAGATGCATGGACCAGTGACCACAAACCAGATGCGGGATACCAAGAACCCAGATAACGAAACACGAGATACAGGAACGAACCGACACGAGACAAAAAAACACTGGGGCATTAAATAGCACAAGGACAACGAGGAAGAGGTGCGCGAAATGAGCGCAAACGAGACAAGAGAACAAGGGGGCGGGGCCATGGCGAATATAAACAAAACAGAGGCAATGTGCTTCCACACGAGACAAGGACCCAGAGCATGAGTTCAGATCCCGACTCCAGGAAACAGGAACCAAGACTAGAAGGAGTCAGGATCTAAACAACATGCTCTGACACAGAACGCGGGGATGTCAGGATCCTGGCAAGATAATCTACAAATACTCAGAACAGGAAGCCAGGACCCTGACAGTCATTGCATTCGTAGCATCATTTCTGGCACTGTGTTCATGTCTTTTAGAGAGAGAGCGTTTTGTGACATTCTAATTTACTTAATCTTAAATTTCATTCTAGTGACAGAGATTGTTGCTGACACTGATACACTTTTCCAAAAGATATATAGTAACAGAATGGTAGCTTGACAGCCTAGAGCCCTTGAAGTAGGTAAGATATGGTAAGTTGTTATTATGCTCAGGACTTTGGTATATTATTACCATGTGACAGAGCTTTGGGGATCACAAAAAATACTTGCATATTGCAAGGCAGAAATAAAGCCTTGAATTGTAAAATTTATTTTGGTGATTTCTTCTGCCTTAATAACTCACTACGTCTCACTACGCTCACCGAGGAGCTGGTTAAAACCCTCCAGGGGCTACAACTACAACAGAGAGAAGTGACTATGGCGCCTGTAACAGCTAATGGCAGCGCTTTAGCCTCATCCGCTCACATGAGTCCCAGGGTTTCTTGTTGCAATGCTCTCTGTTTGTGGAACAGCAGCCCACACTGTACCCCACAGAGTCCAGCCAGATAGCGTTCGTATGCTTGTTACTTACCGGAAGAGCGTTGGACTGGGCCACCGCAATCTGGAAGTCCGAGAGCTCCTTTTGAGAAGTCTTTGACGGAAAATGCCCTGGTGAGCAACTTCTCTCCCTGAGCCAGGAGAAGTAGATGGCAGCCAATTTCGCTTTGAGTGTCCACACCTTGGCAGCCCAGACCAATTGGAAGGAGGACACACTGAAACTACTGTACCAGAGAGGTTTAAGGCCCAAATTACAGACTGAACTAGCCTGTTGAGATGAGGGGAAAAACCTTAGTGAGTACATAGAACTATCCATCCAAATTGACAATTTATTACGTTCTCGTCTACCCTCTCATGTACTGCCCCAAGTCTTGCCTCCAATGTTGCCTAGAACAGAGCCCATGCAGCAGGGTTTCACCCCATTGACTCATAAATAACAATAACTGTTTAACCAAATTGTTTAACTGTTTCGCTACCCACTTCCCCTGGTTCCAGAAGCCCTAGAACAGCTTCGTCAGGCCAAATATTATACCACATTAGATCTTTGTAATACCTATAACCTCGTGAGAATACGTGAGGGAGATGAGTGGAGTCTTTTATAAATGTTACGTTAATATAAACGTTTGATTAAATACCAACTCTAGAAGTGTGAGTTTCACCAAACAAATACTTTGTTTCTATGCTACATAATAAGTCAAGTGGGTGTTGCTATGGACAATCAAAACCTAGTTCAATGAAGCAGTTGCAACATTTTTTAGGATTTGCTCATTTTTACAGGCGGTTCATATGCAACTTCAGTACAGTAGCAGCACCCTTAACTGCACTCACTAAGAATCAGTTGTCCCGATTCAGGTGGTCTCCCGAAGCACAAAGGGCCTTCCTTGACTTAAAAACTCGCTTCACATCTGCCCCCATCTTGAAACACCCAGATCCCAGTCGACCCTTCATCGTGGAAGTAGACTCCTCAAACAGGGGCTGTCTTGTCTCAACGCCATGGTTCTCCGGCCAGGATGTTCCCATGTGCTTACTTTTCTAGAAAACTGTCACCTGCTGAACAAAACTATGATGTGGGTAACCGTGAGTTATTAGCTATCAAATTAGCCCTGGAAGAATGGAGGCATTGGTTAGAGGGGGCTACTCACCTGTTCATTGCTTTAACAGACCACAAGAACTTAGAGTATCTGTGCACCGCCAAGAGACCTGAATTCCAGGCAAGCTCGATGGTCCCTGTTCTTTACTAGATTTAATTTCTCTGTCACCTACCGCCCAGGCTCTAAAAACACTAAAGCGGATGCCTTATCCCGTCAGTCTGAATGAACCAATGAATCCACCGAGCCAGAAACTATACTACCTGAGAGGCTCTTGGTAGCTCCGGTGCAATGGGATATTGTGACAGAAATCAACCAGTTAAACAATTCAATTCAACTTTATTTGTTTAGCGCTTTTACAATGTGGCATTGTCTCAAAGCCGCTTTACAGGGAGGATAAAAGAAAAAAGGATAAAAACAAGGAAATAAATACAATTATACACAGTAACAGCAATATGTCAGATATCTACTACTGAGTATCAAATCTCTGTTAGGGTCATTTCTCCTTTGACACGTTACCCCTCCACTTCCAGAGTGCCCTGAAAGTTTAATCTTCGTCCCAGACTCACTACGCAAGCCACTCCTCATGCAGATCCATGAAAATCCAAGTTCTGGTCACACTGGTATCACTGCTACAATCCATCTACTCCAGAATCGTTTCTGATGGCCATCTCTTACCTCGGACATAGTCCAATATATCAAGCAATGCCAAAACTGCCAAACCACCAAGACCCCCAGACAATTGCCCGCCAGATTACTCCAACCATTGCCAACTCCCCAAAGACTGTGTTCTCACATAGCCATAGACTTTATTAGAGATCTTGCTAATTTTGCTACAAATACTACCATTCTCACAATTATAGATCGCTTTTCCAAAGCCTGTAGACTGGTCCCTCTGCCCAAACTCCCCACAGCCTTTGATCCTGCTGGACTGCTATGCAACCACGTGTTCAGATTTTATGGTCTACCAGAGGACATTGTCCCAGATCGGGGATCACAGTTTACCTCACGGGTCTGGGCTGCCTTCTTCAAACTCCTTAATGTCAATATCAGTCTCACCTCCAGTTATCACCCTCAATCAAATGGACAAACAGAGCGCTTAAATCAGGAGATCATCAGGTTTCTACGAGCCTGCTGTCAGCAACGACAAGCTAACTGGAGTCGCTACCTCATGTGGGCAGAGTATGCCCAAAACTCTCTAGTAAAATTGTCTATGGGCATGACTCCGTTAAAATGTATACTGGGCTTTCAACCCCCACTGTTCCCCTGGTCTGGAGAGCCCACAGATCTACCCTCAGTAACTGAATGGCTCAGAGTCAGGGAGCTCCTCGACTCCAGGCGCCAGATTATAGGCCACAATGGATAAACTGTCTAGGTGAAGACACAGGTTTACTGACAGGGAAACCATATGATGGAAATTACTCAAATGGAATTACCTACAGGAATTGCTACATATGGAATATGACAACCTGTAAGCAAGCTAACCAGCTGGGTAGCCACGAATTGCAGATCCAATAGTCAATCCCTTCGAGGGGCTCCAGGCAGATAATGTGCTACCCTAGATAATGAACCCTCTTGATATTGAGTATGGTTAGCAGGGCCATCTTCTGAGAGAGCTCAACTGACTTCAAGGGATCAGGGGGAGGACTCCTAAGGGCCTAAGGACCCAGAAAAGATCCCAAGAGGGTATTATGTGCATCCTTGGAGGGTTCATCCTCAAAGAACCTTTGATGAATCTGATCAGGAATCAAATCATGCCTTCCTAAGTAAGGATTTCCCATCCTGTGTAATGTGATGTACTGCAATAGCATATGAATGGCTCACAGAGACTTTAGCCTCTTCTGACTCCATACGATAAGTTGATAGGTGAGTTGAGAGCAAGTACCGTGTGGTGCTCGAGGCAATTCAAGATTGATGGATGCACTCCTCTGTGAAGCGTGTCGTCATATTGACTGAGTCCAACTCCATCCCGAGAAGAGATGCTCTGCACTGGCGAGAGTCTCCACACACAGGAGTGCTACGCTGCCCAGCTGAGGAGAAGAGGACGGCGCAGAACCTGGGCAGGCGTCTGGTGAACTGAATTTCATAGCCAAGCCAAATTGTTCTGATGAGCCAACACGATGGGTTGGGGAGGGCAAACCACTCATTCCCAAACCATCTAGAGCTATAGGCTGCAATGGAATGATTGGAGTGCCCAAAATTATGGGCATTGCGGCTGACCATCGGTAAAGCCAAACTGACAGAGTACCGTGGCATCTCACGTCTTCTAAGGGATGGGAAAGCAAAACCTGCAGGTCCTGACAGGCGAAGGCAGAGACAAGCCCAAAGGGAGGAATAGGGCTCCAGTCTCGCCCTGGGTGGGGTCTATCCACAAGACTGTATCAGTCTTCACTGGGCCACCAGTCTCAGGACCGCTTTGAAACCTTAGCAGGGCAAAATCTTTGACAGTGTTGCCAAACAGGCCACCCTGAGAGATGGTAGCATCAAGAAAGCATACTTTCTCTGCGTCTTGCATCTTAGCAACGTTTAGCCATAGGTGTCACCCTTGAATGACCATAGTCAATATCACTCAGCCCAACGACAGCGCTGTGACTTTTGTTCCCCTTAGTGTGAAGTCTATTGCCATGCACAGTTGCGCTGCATCGAGACCACCCTCATTCAGTTCTTTTAATGCCTTGGCTTTATGGGCCTGCAGGATAGCCATGGAGACAGATTAAAAGTAAGATAAAACAGATAAAAAGACAAAACAATTTGCTCTTTTTTTTCTGTGTGACCTACACACTGGGGGGAACTCTCTGCACTTGAATGGAGCGGCCAACAACAGCGACTATTTGCAGCATTTTTCAATTCAATTGAACTTTATTTGTATAGCGCTTTTACCATGTGGCATTGTCTCAAAGCCGCTTTACAGGGAGGAAAAGAAAAAAAAGGAAATATATACAATGATACAAGTAACAATGGTATGTCAGTTATCAAAGTCAGATATCTACTATGGAGTATCAAATATCTATTATCCGCAGTCTCCCAGTGAGCACTCCAAAACGGCAACAATGGCAAGGAACCCAAACTCCAATGATGAATGTGGAGAAAAAAACCTTGGAAGAACCCAGGTTCACCGGGAGGGTCATTTCTCCTCTGACACATTACAGCTGCAATCAGTACTTTGGTGTAAGGGTTTAGAGATTTACAGCGTTGCAATCAGGATTCTGATATAAAGTTTAATAGGTTTGCAGCGTCGTAATCAGTGCTGTTATGATTTAAGTATTGAATTACAGTAATGACTAGTTTTAATTTGGGTCTGGTGTTTTATATTTATTTTGTTAGCCTGATAACTGACATAATACAATAAGGGATGTTTAGGTGAGGATGCCGACGCTAAAATGAGACTGAGAGCAGCTATAACATCAGACTGCTGGTGTAGACAGAATAACGTATTTTACTAAGAATATGAATATAGATTAATAGTAGCATTAGTGTAATGGTGATGTGGCGGTTGATTTTTCCACAGTTCCCATGGTGGTCACCCCCTCCTTAGTCAGGCGAGCATTGTGAGCATTGTCTTGGCGAACTGGACCTAATCTGTAATCATTTTTGCTAAATATTAATGCACAATTTGCATTGATTACCACATTGATTACACATTTAAAGCTGCATTTTGTCTGGGGAGCGTTGGAGAGACAGCATTAATCAGAGATTCTATGTTTAGTTTTGAGAAGAATACATAGTATAGAATACATTCAAATGCATGTATTTGTGGTCATAATTGCTCACATCCTTATGTTAAGACAACCATATAAGCATACACAACAAATTTATATTGAAATATCAATGAATACAAATAGTTGCACCATTTAACCCAGCGAATAAGTTTGACCAATATTGCAAAATATTCTGGTCTCTGATGTGGTTGTTTGGGAGAGCTACCACTTAGCCACAGAGGCTTAAATAGGGGATACTAAAAAATAGAGGATATTAACACCTCTTGGAAAGAAGTATTAATAACAGTTGAGGTAATAAAAAAAACACATAGGAAAATAAGACCACGAGGTGAGAAAACAAAACTAGAGTACATTAACAATCAAATAACTAACACAATTTCAGACAATATTATATTTTAGCCCCATTAGCCAGTTTGTTCATTCATTTGTTCATTCATTCATTCAATTCAAAGGAATTTCAATATTTCATAAACAGCACAATACTTCCTTATAATGATAGACCAGTCTTATGGGATGTGTGGTTAGTTGTATTATTGTATTGTTTAAATAGAATAAAACAAATAAGGAGAAATTTGTTACACAATTATAAACAAATAAGCCTCCCTTAGGGGTTCTGTGACAGTCCCGCCATGTTCTCCTGCAATTTGTTGCAATTTGTAACTTTCTTGGATATAAACAGAGAGCTGATAATAATGATTTAGAATTATGTATTGATTAAAAACTGTCTGATTTTGTGACAATGCTCTGAATTGTGACTCCATGCTGGACTATATATAATCTGCACATAATCAGAAGATAACACAGTGGAATGACAGCATACTCAATCCTGCTGCATCAAGAACATATGCCGACTGCATCCACCAGATGGGAGCCCCACCTGATAATTGTTTTGGATTCATAGATGGCACTGTATGACCCATAGCCAGTCCAGATGTAACTGGCACAGTCTAAAATACCAGGCAGTAGCCATTCCTAATGGTTTAATTGCCCATCTGTATGGCCTTGCAGATAAGTCAAAATAGTTGACCATCTTTAGAAACATTGTCATTGCACCTTTGTAGTCTTTAAATAAAGACTTTATTTGTAATTTGCTGTCTGCGACTGGGTTTGTTACCCGTGACCCTGACAAATGCACTGTTTATAAAAGATTTCATTAACAGAAGAAAATGTATACATTAACAAGTTTTATTATATACAGTAAATGAATGAAAAGAATAAAAGACAGACTATTTCTTTAAAATGCTTTCATTTAGGCCAAGTAATGCTTGCCCTTGATGTTGCTGTTGCTTAAGTAGCACAGTCTGCATTGCCTGCATTTGCTGTTGTTGTTGATGCATTAGCTGCATTATTTCAAGCACCTCCCTTTGTGATTCTTGTGTTGCCTTTTTCGCTCTTCAATCTGTTTTTTTTTCAGTTCCAATTCCTTTTCCCTTAGAGCCCTCTCAGCTTGACCTCTCTCTCCTACGTTTGTTATTTTTCCAGTCCTCTCCCTCTTCACTAGCCTCCTGGAGGTCTGGCTCACCGTCTTTATGGCGGTCCTCCTTCTTGCCTCTTCTGCTTACATCCTAATATTCTCATCATTCATCTGTTTTCCTCAGCTGCTCTTTCCTTCTGTTATTTCTTCTATAACATCATCAAGCTCTGTCGTTTTTGTTTACGTGTCACTACTCTTTTCCTCCTTGTTATTTCTGGTCTTGTATTTGACCTGTGTTAAAGTAAATCTCTCACTCACTGACCTTAACTTTAAATTTAAGTAACTTTTTTTCATTTCTGTAAGTTTAAATTTAAGATCTATGGTTCTATGAGCAGGATTTCTCTACAGAGAAGTATATCATGTTTCTCTGTCCACTTCATAGGGGCTCTAATCAACAAGAAACATGAACTAACACGACAGCCAACATTATAACCCTCTAGACCTCAATCTACTAGCTACCTGTTGCCATCCACATTAAACTTTAAATCTCTGACCCTGGCCTTCAGGACAGTCACTGGAACTTCAACCTCCTACCTCCTACCACTCCTTCAGATATATGTCCCCTCGTGTGAACTATCTTCTGTAAATGAGTGACGCCTGATTGTTCCCTCACAATGAGGTCCAGATCGCTCTCTAAGAACTGTGTAAAAAGTCTAAGGCACATTAGTATTTTCACACCCACAAATGGTTTTAAGCAAGTAATTTATATATTTTGGTGTAGTGTTAGTAGGAATTATAAGTTTACATTTCCAAACATTCTTTTTGCCATTAAAGTGGCAAATTTTTGTATGCACAAAGAGACTGACAACAGCCAGTGCTCCACAGAGATATCTGATCTCACAACCATCGAGTCTGTCTGTTGGTCTGAACATTATGAACCAACAGAAAAAAATGAGACAGACTAAATACAGGACGCTTGAAGAAACCTGCCTGTAAAGCTACAGTGCTATGGAAAGGTGTCAGGGTTCTGGCTTCCTGTTCTGAATCTTTCTAGATTATATTGCCAGGATCCTGACATGCCCTGCATGTTGTGTCAGAGCGTGTTGTTTTGATACTGACTCGTCTTGGTTCTTGTTTCTTGGAGTTGGGATCTGAACGCGCGCTCTGGGTCTTCGTCTCGTGTGGAAGCACATGGCCTCTGTTTTGTTTACATTCGCCATGTGCTCTCCGGTCATGCGTCTTGGCCCCGCCCCCTTGTTCTCTTGTCTCGTTTGCGCTGATTTCACGCACCTGTTCCTCGTTGTCCGTGTGTTATTTAATGCCCTCGTGTGCTCTGTCTCTTGTCGGTTCGTCCTCGCATCCCGCGCCTCGCATTCTGTCATTGTAAGTCTTGTCACGTGTTTTTGCCCTGTCTGTTCCGGTTTTAAGTTTCGTTTTTGCTCCGGTTTTTTGAGCTCTTTAGTTTAAGTTATATTGCCGTTTCTGTTCATGTTTTACCCCCTCGTGGGTTGTTGTTTTCTTTATTAAAGGGTTTTTTTTCCTTCCCCAGTTTAACGCTGTCTGCGTCTGGGTTCGTCTTCCCCTGATACCTGACAAAAGGTTTAGGCACTTGTTTAAAAATGCTGTTAAGAAAGTTCTTTCAAAAATGTCATAAATAGATTTTACTTATCAATTAACTGCTAATAACTAAATCAAATGAATATTTTGTGAACACCCTTTGGTTAAAACCTCTTTTGTCCTTGGTAAACATGCCTGCAAAGCTAGCTGAAAAACTGTGCAAGTTTCTTCAAGTGTCTCGGAGACGCTGCCACAGTTTTTTTTTTGGATTTAGTCTTTTTTAAGTTCATAATGCAAACGGTATAATAAGGGCTAGGCAGATCAATAACTGAGACAGGCAGAGGTTGACACAGGCAGCAAACAATCATACACGATAAACAATTCAAGGGTCAGGGCAGAAATCAATAAATCCAAAGGTAACAACAGGTAATGCGGCCTCATGGGAAATGTAGTCCGAATATAACTAATACTCTGGTGAGGGCTCCCTCTGGTGGTTCGGAGGAGGTGGTACAGGAGCCTCCACTGTAACAAGATCTGTCTACAAAAGCGCTTTTTGTTAATGATACGATCACAGATGTGCTCTGCTTGACAGAAAGATGGCTAAAACAAGATTACATTATATTAAATGAGTCTATCCCCCAAAATTACACCTATAAGTATGAGCCTCAACCAAAAGGCAAAAGGGGAGGTGTTGCTGCACTTTACAGGAAAACTTTAACAGTTACCCAGAGATCTGACTTCAGATACAACTCTTTTGAAGTAATGGTGCTCAATATTACTTCATCTGGGGTAAATAAGCAGAGCAAAGACATTTCTGATCATTATTTGGTATCCTGTATAATACATTAACCTATGGTTGCAAAATCACCCCCTTGCTTCAAATACAGTAGAACAATAACTTCTGCCACTAAAGATTGTTTCAACAATCTACCTGAATTGTCTCAATTCCTTAGTGTAACAGATAGCTTTGAAAACCTTCATAGCACAAAAGAAAATGTTAACTTTTATAAAAGAGTTAACATTAACGTCATCTTAAAAAATATAAAGGACTGGTATAATGAGCATACCCACGGCCTAAAAAGAGCAGCCTAGAAAATGAAAAGTAATTGGAAGCAAACAAAACTGGAGATATACCGTACAGCAGAGTGTTTCAAATTACAGAAAAGACTTAAAAAGCTCCAGATCTGCCTATTTTTCAAATCTTCTAGAAGAAAATAAACACAACCCTAGATGTTTGACAAAGTGGGTAAATTAACCAAAGATAAAGCATCATCTGCTTTTGACAGTTGTCAATATCATAGTAGTGATCATTTTATGAATTTCTTCAATAACAAAATAGATACTGCCAGAGAATAGAATCATAGACATGCAATTGCCTGCAACACAATCACATTAGATGGTGAATCATAACGTGCCCAAGGAATTCTCTGCTATAGATAGGAATGACCTGTCAAAAATAAATCATCTAAATTAACAACATGTATGCTAGATCCTGTACCTACCATGTTGCTGAAAGAGATGCTTCTTGAAATTATAGATCCTCTACATGGTATTATTAATTCATCATTGGTGTTAGGATATGTCCCAAAACTTTTCAAACTGACTGTTATCAGACCCCTTTTTAAAAAACTTGATCCCAGGGAACTAGTAAATGAAACGATGACTCAGAGGCGTGGGGATCCATTTGCAGCTTTATTCAGAAAGGTCAAAACAGGCAGGGATCGAGAACCAGCAAACAGAAGTAACAAGGGCAAGGCAAAGGCAAAACGAGAAACAGGCAGAGATCAGGGCAGGCAGCAAACAATCGAAATCCAAAAAACAGTCCAACGAGGACAGGACAGGCAGCAAACAATCAGAAACAATAAACGGTCCACAGAGTAACAACAGGTATTCCAAAACACAGGGGAACCGCTCAGTAATGATAGCCAAGGCAAATTAAGACTTCGCAAATGGTGAGTGTTTGTTAGGGGTTTATATATGGGAGGATAATGAGGTGCAGGTTTGAGTGAAAGGTAGTGGTCAGTACCAGGTATGTGGCATTATGCACATTGACTCAGGAGCGCTCCTCCAGACTGTACCTTTCCCAGTCGACCAGATACTGGAGGACGCCACCCGACACCTGGAGTCGAGCAACTCATTAACTCAGTACGCCTCCTTGCTGTCGAGCACGATGGGGGTAGTTTGCACTCTGGCTCTCTCCTCCAATCCTCCAACCGGGCCACCAGAAGGTTTGAGGAGTAAAACATGAAAAGTGGGAGAAATGGGATAATTAGCAGGCGGATCCAACTGAAATGACACAGGAGTAATTTGTCTAACAATTCTGAATGGGCCAACATACCTGGGGCTGAGTTTTTTACAGAGTATTTGAGGCGCAGTTTCTTGGTGGACAGCCACATCAGTGCTGGTTGGGTCTGGCGTCTGACTGCATGTAGATGTGTGTGTGAGCACGGTCCCACACATCCTCACTGCTTTGGAGCCATTCTGTTACTGAGGGTAAGTCGGTGGGCTCACCCGACCATAAAAACAGCAGTGGTTGAAATCCCAAGATGCACTTAAAGGGGGTCATACCAGTATAACGTCTGATTTCTGAGCGTACTCGGTCCCCCCACCTCTGCACCAGAGGGGGGAGAGGAGTGATCCGGTATGGCCTAATGAACCTGGGAGCCAGCTTGTGAGCTGTCTTGTGAGCATACTCTACCCACGAGAGTTGATGGCTCCAGGAACTCGGATTCTGCGACAACAGGCAGCGGAGAGTTCTTTTGAGGTCCTGGTTGGCACGCTCACATTGCCCATTGGTTTGGGGGTGGAAACCAGATGACAGACTCAATGTGGCCCCGATCTATCGACAGAACTCTTGCCAGAATTGGGAGATAAACTTCGGACCCCTGTAGGACACAACGTCAGCGGGTAACCCATGAAGCAGAAAGACGCGGTCGATCAAAACTTGAGCAGTCTCCCGGGCTGAGGGAAGCTTGGGCAGAGGGACAAAATGGGCTGCCTTGGAAAAGTAGTCCACCACAGTCAGGGCGACAGTGTTGCCATTAGAGGGAGGAAGCCCAGTGACGAAGTCGAAGGCGATGTGGGACCAAGACCCTACCACCACATCTGGTTTCAGGATGGCCTCAGCCGGAGCCCGTTCCCCGGAGGACTCGAACGGGAGAGAAAATCAGGATATCATCCAGGTAGACAAAGACAAATTCATTTACCATGTCTCTCAACACGTTGTTAATGAAGGGCCTGGAAGACAGCATATTCAAAATGTCCCATAGGGGTGTTGAAAGGGAGGGACGGATAAGACCAGCCTTGAGGGACTCACTGACATACTTGTCCATAGCCTCTCTTTCTGGACCAGACAGGGAATGTAACCGACCTCGGGGCGGAGAAGTGCCCGGGAGAAGATCTATGGTGCAATCGTAGTGCCGGTGAGGTGGTAGTAAGTGGCCCGGGAATTACTAAAGACCAGCTGAAGATCTCAGTACTCTGCCGGGACCCCGGTGAGATCCGCTGCCTCGACCTGCAAAACAGAGGAAGCAGAAACAGGAGGAGAGGCAGCACCCAGACAAGACGCTAAACAAGACGGACTCCAAGCCAGACTGCTTTCACCTTCTTGTCACCTCCAGGGTAATCTTAAAATGAGATCGTGATTAGGTGAGTGAATGACATAGAACCTGATATTCTCTGAGTGGAGAGCTCCAATATGCAACTTGACTTTCTACTGTGACACAGGATTCTTCCAGCTCCAATGGGCCAGCCATCTAGCACCTCTACTGCCAGGGGGGAATTGCAAGTGGGTTAACGTTTAATGGTGTTGTTGAGCAAACTTGTGTGAGATAAAGTTGCCGGCTGTTCCAGAGTCTAATGCTTTAGTGGTCAAAGATTTGTTAGAGATTGTTATTTTGACTGGCAGTTCAACTGTGGAAGCGTGGGGAGTTGATAATGTATTGCACTTACTGGGACCGGCTGTACGGGACAGGTTGACTTCATATGGTTGGCTTGTTCACAATAAAGACATAGGTGGTTGACAAGGTGACCACATCATAGTACAGAGACTGCTCTCATCAGAGTGACAAATGATCTGCTCTTGTCCGCTGATCATGGCTGCATCTCATGGCTCCATCTCTCTTCTAGTGTTACACGATCTTAGTGCGACCTTTGACACTATTGACAACAGCATTCTACTAAATAGGCTTGAAAATGATGTTGGCATAAATGGAACTGCACTGGCATGGTTTAAATCATATCTATCTGACCGATTACAGTTTGTTGCTGTGAGTGAAAAGGTTTACAAGTTCAGTATGGAGTACCGCAGGGCTCAGTGCTTGGGCCTCTACTTTTCACCCTGTACATGCTACCTCTAGGAGCAATTATTAAGAGACATGGAGTTAGTTTTCATTATGTACATTTCTTCTAGGCCCAACGAGACACATATATTCACCAGATTAACAGAATGCATAGTTGATATTAAACCTTGGATGGCTAGCAACTTTCTACTACTAAATTCAGACAAAACAGTGGTTTTACTTATTGGATCAAAATCTTCCACACAGAACAACCCCAAACACTGTCTCACTCTTGGTGGATGCTCTATAAAGCCTGCTTCATTAGCTAAGAATCTGGGTGTCATTTTTGATAATTTGTCCTTTGAAAACCACATTTCCAATATTTGTAAAACTGCATTTTTCCATCTCAAAAATATATAAAAACTACAACATGCTCTCCAAGTCAGACACTGAAAAATTAATTCTTGTATTTATGACATCAAGGCTTGATTATTGCAATGCCCTTCTTGGTAGCTGCCCTGCAGGATTAATACAAAAACTCCAGCTGGTTCAGAATGCAGCAGCCAGAATTCTCATGGGAATGCATAAGCATGATCATATTAGCCCAGTTTTGTCCACACTGCACATTAAGCATTGAATAAACTTCAAAATTTTGCTGATTACCTACAAGGCTTTGAATGGTCTATGGAATAAAATCTGTCAAAAATAATCATACGTAATTCTTAACATTTGTAATTTTAATTTACTCCAGCGTAATTTAAAACTTTTGTATGTAATTAAACGACAGTTTACATATACGAATTTTGTGTTTGTTTGAGTACAACTCCAACATGTACGACTATGACAGTTTACAGACACAACGCTTGTTTTCACAACAGCTCGAGGACAGATTTGTGATTGCAATGGACACGTTACATGTTAGGTTATTTGTTTTTTTATTTATGCACTCTTTGGAGTGGACCAGTCTTAGATTTTACTGCTGGTTGTATCCTGCAACTACGTTTGTGACAAATCTTAAATCACTAGTAATGAATGAAGAAATGCTTAAGTACAAGAAGTAATTGCATTTTGATGTGTATGATTGTTAATGATCACAATATTGTCTAGGCACCAACCTTTAATTCCGCTATGCGTTTTGTCTAGCCTACTCTTTTGTGACGCACTGAAAGGTATATACTTTTTCATAACAAAAGCAATAGGCCCCTATATATATGTAGGCGAATTGGGACGCATGACACACCACTACGATATTTCAGTACTTCAGCTCTCTCAGCACACATGCACGGTGATTATTCTCGATTCCTCCAGGAACTGAAACCTTAACGAGTCAGCAGGTTATAGACATCGCTTTGGTAACATGAGAAGTCAAGCAGGTGTGCGTCATTGTACCTCTCAAACACTCCCGTCTCTCAGAGTTTCTTTAATATTCTTTTCTCTTCATCGCTCTCACTGTACGTTAAGCCGTATCTATAGTAGCTTTATGGTTCATGGAGAGATGTACATTAGCCTTGTGACTTGGAACAAAAACGCAGCGCAACAGATTATTTCTAAACAACCACCACTATTTCACTCACATTTGCTTTATGTTTGGAGCAGGAACACGATATTTGCCAATACCTCAAAAATTCAGCCATACGATTACGATTTGATTCATCTGGGGGGGTATATTGATTGTTTTTTCGATATGTAGATATTATATGCCTAGTTTACACAGCCAGATACATTTTAATTCCCACAAAACTCATAAATAACAACAAAAATAGATAACATGAATGTTTAATTAAACTCAATAAAACTGCATATCCAGTATCCCAACTGGGACATTTACAACAAAAATACTTTATATTTTTCAAATAAAGCGAAATAAAAATGGTAGCATGATTTGAGGTGACAGTGACTGCCTTTCCTCAGCCAAAGTGCTTGCTTTCAAAGTGCAAATTCCATGTTTTCTTTTTAAATGTACTGGCAAGTTGGTCGTGTTTCCCGAGTATTTTAGCTGGCACTGGCAACATTTACAAATGCCATGGGTTTTCTTTGTCTGCCCATCTATTTTTCCAAAATGCAAAATATTTCCATACCCTCTATTTGCGTCCAACAGCAGACACAAAATCTGGGTCTGTCGCTTCTTTGCTACCACTTTGTTTGCATCGTAACTGGACGCACAGGCAGACAATATAGTGAGGAAATGAAAAACGTGCTTTGGAGAAAAAGATGAGGAGAGTATCAAAATAAGGTATCGATATTTTACGTCTGGCATCGATGCATTGTATCGTTAGACATTTAATCGATACATCGTTACACTTTTTTTTTTAACAGAACCATTCTTAATGGGTGATTTGGAGCAGATAGTGAGGGCAGCCAACAATCGTTAAAACTATTACTTTTATCATTTTGATTTGTAGTTTTGGTAGTTTTTTTTAAATTGATTACATGCAGCATAGGACATTTACCAGAAACATTTTTGTTATGCTGGTCCAAAGTCTTTTAATATACTGATAGAAATCACATCAAAGTAAAGTGGTCTAAATAAATATGTACATAAAGAAATGTATAAATCTTCTGTCAAAGACGCAGGTCCATTAAATGTTTGTACAATCATTGCATTGAGGAGGCATGGCTTTGGAGGGCACTCTGAAGGGACCGTGGGATCTTATAGTTTAATAGCTAAAACAAATTCAGTCAGTATGTCCAAACATTTGGTGGGTAGTGTATTTTATAACATGAACCCAGGTAAAAAATCATAACATCACAATAAATAAGAATACACGTAAATGTTGTTTTTTTTTTTATAAATTTTATATTATTTATTGAAAAACATGCATACAAAAATTTAAGCCTCAGACAAGACCACAGATCTCAGGGACATGTACACACAGGAGAAGTTGTAATGCTTCCCAGTACTGTAGTTTATTCCTGTAAGGTGCTGAAAGAGGCTTTATGTGTGGAGTGTGTGTGCCCCACAGACAGAGGCAGCATGTGTACAAGCATGCGGATGAATATAAATCCATGAACTTTGTCGGGCAGAAGGACAAATAAAGCACCTTTAGGAGGCACCTTTAGGAGGCGTTATGAGTAATCCCTATATCAGCAGCAGTTATGATGATTGCTGCTAAAAATGCAGACAAATGTAAATGCAAATAAATTGTGTTATCACTAGCAACAATGTATTTAGCTGATTCCCTTATTAGTAGCAAGGAAACAAATTTGTTTCTGTATAGCCATTCATAAATACTGCTATTCCAATGCCATCATGAAACATTACCAACACAGTTGGTCACAGTTGGAGGTTTGTAGATTTGTAGAGGTTTGTGTAAACTGTTTCTCCCCTATTTCCTTGCTGGAACCTGTTCAGTCTTGTGCAACAACAAGTGGCCATGGCCGTTAACAAAGAAACAGAAACAGTAAGAAACAGAACAGAAATTACACATCCATAAATTATACATACACAATATAAGAAAAAATAATGAAATATATATACAGAAAATATCAGAATTGCCTCTCAAAGTAACAAAACTACTTTGTTATTACTTGCAAATCAACACTCAAAGCAAACAATAATATACAAATTAATGACATATTAATTTGTCTCTTACATGCCAGTCCCTAATTGTCTTTGTGTTCAACAAAACAATTACAATTATCTGTTTATACCAAAGAGCCAAAACTAATTTCTTAATGATAACATAATCTTGACTAAACTTAAGAAAAAATCTTCAGTAAGATGTTAACCTGAATTTAGGCAATAAAAAATAACAGATCCTCCAATTAGGATTATGTGTAAGAGACTATAAAAGTCTGCCTCTAAAAGTAAACAAAGCTTAGTAACAGGCTGTAAAAGAGTGTTTACATTAGTACATTAAAGAGTTTCGCAGGGCAGAATCATCAGCAAACAATGTCCCCATGCGTAAGATTTTTCATTAGGCTTTGCCACTTATGTCTCTCTTGCAGGTCTGTTATGTACTCTTTGATCCAGCGCTTCCAAAATAGGTCAGCCATATACTGAACCTGGCGCCACCTACATCTGGAACATAAGTCTGCTTTATCAAAAACCCCAGGAGGCATGGGCAGTTTTACTTTCAGCAGCAGCAAATGATTTGGAGTCATTTGGATCATTGGACACCTTAGTGATGGGACGACTATTGATTATTGTCTCAACCTCACATAAGAGCGTTTGAAGACTTTCTTCATCAAGAGAGTGCTGTTTTACAATGGAGTTGAGAATTTTTCAAATAGTTTGTATTTGCCGTTCCCAAACCTCTCCATGGTGGGATGCAGTTGGGGGGTTGAAAATATACTGTACACCTTTTGCAAGCAACGTCAGGTAAGTAAAGATTACCCCATATCTTTTAATCAATCTCTTTTTATTTCAGATGGGCCAAAATAATCAATGCCTACATTTGTGAATGGGGGTTCATCTGGCAAAAGTCTGTCATGGGGAAGGTCAGCCATGAATTGTTTGCCTGTAATGCTGCATTGGAGTTTGCAAATGGTGCACTGAGTGTTGCAGAATTTTTCTTGCTCAAAATAAGTGCTCTGCTGCCTGTTCAATAAAATCTTGGCTTCAAAACCTCTTCAGTTACGTTTGCAAATGTAACCCGGGAGAAATGGGTTAATATAATAAGACAAGAGTCAGTGGTTTGTTAAATTTATTTTTGTTTTTATTTGTACATTTTTTTTGAGTTTTGTAAAAGTGTACATTGTTGTTGTTACTTGACATATAAAATGTTTACACTTTATTTGATAAAGTGAAGATTAAATAGACTCACCAGTGATTTTGTGAAAAGACCGAAGAAGAAGTGTCTGGCGTCAGACCGGAAGAGAAAAGAGTTACACCGTGTGCAGGTAGCGAGCGCAAGGAATAGATAACCGGATATGTGAATAACATTTTCAACGGGACATCTAATAGATTAGGGTGGCTAATCCTAACAAACTATTGCATTATATTTCAACACTGTATAGTGCTTTGACTAAAGGCTCGATTGGTTGATTTATGGACCGTTTGGACGTTGGATTCGTATGCGGACTTCTAGCCGCTAACGCGAGTGCTGCGCGGGACAAGAAACTGTACGAGAAAGTTTGTTGACTAATCAGACTGAAAGTGCAGTTTGGGTTCAAGTGTCTGAAAAGAGAGCACTGCCAGATCTGCGTGGACAGTGCTAATTCACATAATTCATGTGCGGTGAGCTAATTCCTTTTATTTTATTTTGCTTCCAGGAGTGAAGCAGCCACGAGTTTGAGCTACCACAAACCCAAGTGTCGACTCAGGCCTGCAACGAGAACTATTTTTAATTTGATTTTGCCGGTTGTTAGCCTATTTAGATTAAGAAGAAGGTTACACTGTGAATTGTCTTTGATTATCCTTGCAGTCTTTGTGTTTACTATTCTATTGTACATTTAGTAAAGTGGTTATCCATTTGCTTTAATTGTTGTTGCTTATTCTGTTGTTTTTATTCTTGTTAGTACTGTAAAGTTACTTGAGATCTCCTGCAATCCGTTTAATCTTTTGCCCTTATTAAAATAACAGACATTTGAGTGAACACCAGAGTTTAAAAGAACTCAGGTTAGCCTTCCCCCAAAGGGAGTACTATTGGGGGTGCTACACAATGGTAACTCCAGAACATCTGGTTTACACTCCTTTATATACGCCTAAAGCTGCACACTGTATACCATATATGCATCATTGTATTTTAGGCCAGACATTTTTTACCATATATGAATTCCTGAAGTTTGATTGATAGCTGTCATGTATTTCTAGCTCCTAAACAGGTTCTTTCCATGTCTGTGTGTTAAATAGTTGCTTACTGCAATCCTCAGCACACAATTACTCCACACAGTCAGAGGAATACTAGTGTTATGGAGGAGGTCCTGCCCCACCTCTTCCGCACCACCAGAGGTAACCATCTCCTGAATATTAGTTTCTGATTCGGACTACATTTCCCAGAATGTCGCATTCCTAGGTGTGTTGGTATGAAAAGAGCAGAGTGAAGAGGGAAAGTGTGTGTGTAAGATGCACTCACCGCTCATGTTAAACACATTCTTTAGTGTCAACTTGACCTAAAAGTTCTGGTCGCTTCGTTAGGCAGGTGCAGAGTTTCACTTATCAGAACTGTTCTCATGGGGAAGGAAAACATCATTATTTTTCTGAAGTAGTTAACCGAAACATATAATCAGCTATGTTGCAACCATGCCAAAACCTGAACTATCGATAAACTAAAAATATGAGATGCACTGTTTGAGAGAGTGGGTGAGTCTGGCCAGCTTTCTCTCTCTCTCACTCAGAAGGCTGTCTTTAGCCACACCTAGTTTGAAATAGTATAAGAAATGGGCAAAATTTCACTCCGAGTAGGAGCTCAGCCGTGGGATAAGCGTGCATTGCCTGGCATCTTCTCGGACAAAGTGTTGGGGGCTCCCCAGTCTAAAGGTGAAGGTAGGCGATGGTGGCACTCCCGAGTGTATATATGCTTTGCAATTTTACATAATATTATCATATCAACTGAAATCATTAGTATTGTAGTCAAGTTTGTCATATTAAATTAACTGGTTTTGTTATTATGATTTTGTTATCTCAATGAATTACACTGAATCAAGTCACGGTCACTGACTCATTTATTATTACATTTGATTAAAATTATTATTATCTTAATTAATTTGTGTGGACCTTCTTTTGATACCTTTTTTTCCTCGATATCTGTGCATGAGCCTCTATTTCTGACATCTTTGGGCAGAGCTGAATCAGGTCTTATTGGTCATTTGGTTGATTACTGAATCACACCAAAACATTTCTGAAACATTTTTAAAACATTCTAAGACACTAGGATTGACAATTTTCTGCTCACCTGTTCCTCATTTCCCCAACAGTATATAAGCTGTGTACAGCTACTCACCCTTTGTGAAGTCTTGTTTTGCCCTGGTGACAATTTTGAGCAGTTTTTCATTGTTTGTGGATTACTGTGTTTTGATCTTGGGCTGTTTATTCTGCCTTCTGTCAGATTGCTGCCTGCCCCAATTTTTGGACTGATTTTGGATTCCGTGATTGTTTGCTACCTGCCATGACCCTTGCCTGTCCCTCGGTTATGTCTTTGCCTTGTCTCTGCTATTCCTGTCTACTGGTATTTGACCCTGCCTGTCTGTTTGTTTTGCATCCTCATGCGTCTGACCCATCATTACAACTAGTAGATAATAGTAGAATAGTTTCCTTTTATGAATGGGCTTAATTCTATGTTATATTGAATCAGGACCAATAAAAATATTCTAAAAGTTAGGTTTCTCCGTTTTAGTACCCTAGTGACTAAATTAAGTCACAGATTTATTACCAATGAGCTAATTATGCAATCATGCTCCAGAGGATATCAGAACCAAACATCTCCCGTCATAATTTTTGTTCGATTTGAGACAGAAGTGAGTAAAAGATACTGATTCCCTAACTCCCCTATTTAGTTTGTTTAGCCATTCTTGATAATATTCATCTAGGTTGTCAATTCCTTGCTTATTGTCTTTTATTGTCTGATATTTTTTGCTTCTCACCCAATTCTTGTTCTTTTTGCATTAGTTCAGTGCCAGTACTAGGTTTAGGGCTGAAATGTCTATTCATGGAAAGTCTTGGTGCTGTTGACTACAGCTTGAGCTTGTATTTGCATTATTAGATGCACTAGGCATATGATGGTCCATGCTGGTATGTTCATTTTTATTTATCTTTACTTGACACCACTCCTGGTTGATTTTCTTCTGAGCTTTTAATAACGTGCTCTTTTTCAGTTTCCTTCTATAATTTTTGTTTCAGGGTTTTCCTTTATTTTCTTTACTTTGGGTTCACTGGTACAATGGTTCAGGTGATACCAGGTGGTGCTTCCTTCAATTTGGACTGCTGTTGGAGAAGCTTTTACCTCTTTATAAGGTCCCTCTCTCCTGGGTTCATTCCTTTTTCTCCTGGACACCCTCAGATACACCAGGTCACTTGGAACAATCTGATAAGCTGCCTCGGTTTCCTCCCTAGGCAGCTGCATCCTTGTTTCCTGTAAATAGATAGCTTTGTGTATCGCAGTTAGTTTTTTTTATATAGGCTCTTAGTTCCATTTGCAATTGTTCAAGTGGGGGTCCTTTATAGGGGCCCCTACAGTATGGTGCAGGCTTTGGTCGACCAGTAAGCATTTCATGCGGTGTTAAGTGCATACATCTCTTAGTTTGCATACGATAACTCATTAATGCAAGAGGCAGAGGATCAATCTAGTTAAGTTTAGTACTTGCACACATTTTATGAATTTTTGCTTTAAGGGTTCCATTGACTTTTTAATTGTGGATGGTAGACATATCCTAATCTTTGTTTTATTCTTAATTGTTGCAGTACCTGCTTCCATCTTTTACTTGTCTCTGTATATAGATAATTGGGCTTTCTATTTCTCCCAGCTGATCTCCTTTTAAAGCTTTAGGGTCCACTCTGGTTGGGTATTCTGCACGTAATGCTTTCCTTACTGCTGGGCGGTATGCATCGAAAACAGTCCCATCCATATAACAGGAATCCACAACTCTCTCCATGTCTGATGCTTGGAGATTTTCTTCCATTTTTGTACCTTCTAAAATTCTTGCTAAGAGGGCTTTAATATCCCCCATGGCCAGTAGTTTGCCCATTGTTTCTTCCAATGTTTTGATCCAGCAACCTCATGAACGTCTGGGAGGCGAGCAATTAGCCCCTCAACATCCTGTGTAGCCTAAGGCTCATATTGCCCCTGCATACCTTTAATTAGAACTGGAAGTTGTTTTGCCTGGGCTTGTGCTGAGCTTGTGGTCTAAGTGTGCCCTTCATCGTGACCATCTCTCATCACCAAATGATAACTGCTCTTCTTCACTATTATTTTCCCCACTCTTTAATAATCTACTTCTAGTTCTAATCAAGTTATCTGTATCTTGTATTGTTTTTTTGGTTTTGGGTTGTGATTATTTTTGCAGGGCTTATTTTATGGTAATGACCATCTGACCATACATTATCTCTTAGTGGCAAATTTGTGCTTTTTAAAAACATTTTAACAATTAAAGTACATCTGAAGTTACTAAGTACCTTCTTGGAGTCAAAATTTAATCTAGTTTGACTGAAAGCATCTATACATTTTCAGTAACAAATGCTTATTGTTTGAAGCTCTTTTCCCTGTGGCTGCTTTTGAAAATATCTTCTGTCTGATAGGAAATTTCTAATCGGACAGCTACTGCACAGAAAATGAAAACAGACATTTGGAGATTGAAACAGATTTTAAAAAAACCAAGGGACCACCAGACATGTGACATGCAAGAAAAGTCCTTCAACTAAATAAACTAAAAGGTTCAGCCATGCTGACTGAGTGGGCTTGTTTACTTTCTTTTTGGTGGATTGCACAATCCCAGTTCTGACATGCTTCGGTGCTGGCAGATTAATCTTTCTTCGTTACTAGCACTGTTTTGGATCTAACGTTTGTCATCAACATTTTGAACAACAGAGAAGAAACTGGCTGCGCTCCAGACAGACAAGCCAATCTGAAAATTGTGCCAAAACATCCCACCAGTCTCTTTGTAACCCAATCCAAGATGAGCAGATAGAGCACAAAGCTTAAAACATCTATTGGGAAATGAAACATGCAACTTTGTGAAGATGAGCAAAATGGCAGCCATCATTTTAGGCCATTTTTTTAGGTCATCTAGTTTGTGTGCCTGGACTTTGTATATAGTTACATTCTTTACAATCTCCAGACATCACTGATTCACAAAACCTGCTCTTATGTTTATATAATGTGTAAAGGCAGATACGTTATCAAAGCTACCTGCATAAACAGGAGTTTTCTTGGCTGCATATGACCGTCTGTAGTGTCTACGTGCAGATCCACTGGCTGTTTGGTGGCTATGGTGGGAAGATTAAAGACCTTTCAGTGAGTCTAACCTGAACATCATCGGCAACTGAATTCAAAGTAAACAACTGTGCATAATTCATGCACATACTCTTCAGATTATGTCATTAGCACAGGAGACAGTGTTGGCTGGGAATGAAGCTAAACTGGTTCACAAGCGCACAAGTAATGAATGCTTATCTACAGATAACAACCAATAATGCTGTTTGAAAATTTTTTTTTATAATAGATTGTTAAGCTGCTTTCACATAACATGGAAATTAAAGGAAATGAGAGCTCTAAAAAATTCTTGTTTGCATTATATCACTTACACTCAAAAAACAAAATTAACGCCATCAACAGTTTTCATCAATGTCTATGAATTATGACAATACTTGCAATAGAATTAGGTCCAACCACCAAACTATATTGAGTTAGACAGATGACCTTTGTCTCTTCAAAGATTTTCTTAACACTTACTTTTTGTGTTTATAATACAAATTAATAAATTCAGTACTGTTAAAAATTGTCATTTAGTTTTTGTTGTGTACACTTAAAAATATTTTTCATTTGACTGAATCAAAATGAATTACTTAGCTATTTCTTGCCTCTAGCATTTTCAATAAAATGTTTGTTGCATTAATCAACATTCAGCATAGTATAGTTCTGAATGAGCCTGTCCTTAAAGATAAAGCTATAGATAGCTCACTGAGCATAAGACTTTAAGACCTGACCCGAGCTCAAAGTTGGATGGTTCATATTGTTTTAAACAAGCCCACTTTAACACAATATCTGTCTTTGCACTATGCTTTACTTTACTGCAGAGGCAGTGCAAATAGTAATTGTGGCTCAGATTTGACATTTGACAACTCTATACTAAGAATGAGCGTACCAACAAAGATGTAATATTGACAATAATTTTGTCAATTATTTTGTAATTTTGCATGATTTTGTTTTCATGCGGGTTACTGCCGTCACATGAGTTTCTCCACAAAAGGTGTGGCATTATGGTGGTAGCCCAGTGATTAGAAATGTGGGCACAATGGTTGCATGTCACAAAGGTGACCCAGGAAAAACAAACACAACCCTAGATATTTATTTAATACAGTGGCTAAATTAACAAAAAAATAAAGCATCAACTGTTTCAGGCAGTTGTCAACATCATAGCAGTGATTAATGTATGACTTTCTTTAACAATAAAATTGATACTGTTAGAGAAAAAAAATTACAAACATGCAATTGCCTGCTATACAATCATATCAGCCAGTGCATCATAGTTCGCCCAAGGAGCTATTATAGGTGAGGAATAATTGTCAGAATAATTCATCTAAATCAACAAATTTATGCTAGATCCTATACCTACCAGGCTGCTGAAAAAGATGCTTCATGAAATTATAGATTTCATGAAATGAAATCTATAATGGCGCGAAACAACCGGAAGCCGACGAATCCACTCTGTGCCTTAAAGCGGAATTATTAAATATTGTAATGTTCCTGTAATATGTTTATTTATGTTATTTCTGTATGTATTTGTTTATTTTATAGTATAAAGATGTGTATATATTGTGACATATTATGGCATTTATGACATAAATAATTATGTCAGGTGAAGTCTTCGCTCAAGGGGATTCCACATTCAGCGGTGGAGGGTCCGCCAAATCCTGCAGGAAATTGACCCCATCGGACTATGCTTTCGACATAGGCAAGCCATTCGCCGCAGAATTTACAGCGTTAGAGGTCCTAATGAATTTTGGTATATGGGCAACTAAGTATTCTCACAGCCTACTGTATGTAACAAAAGATTACAGTAAAGATGATCAAACATTTCCAACGGTTTGTAGAAGCAGTAATAATGACAAATAACTACCTGGCTTACAGCATAATTGGAGTTCAAACAAACAAAAGGCAATGAGCTCAAAAACCCACCATTGTCATTTTCTCGTTTGACAGGCACATTGATGGAAACCATAAATTGGTTAGATGGAGGATGGTGTTCCATGGATGCGTAGACGGGTATAGCCGTACAATCATATACCTTGAGTGCTTAACAGGGCTTCCAGTGTTTTGTCCCTGTTCCAAAGAGGAGTACGCAATTTCGGATTGCCTTCAAGAGTCAGATGTGATTGTGGTATGGAGAACATTGAGATGGCTCAATTCATGCTGAGCAGAAGAGGACTGAACGGGGTAGTATCATAGCAGGACGAAGCGTTCACAACCAGAGAATATAGAGGCTGTGGGCAGAACTTAACCGTGGTATCATACTATTTTTCAGACTTATTCAGTTTCATGAAAAATTAATTTATTCTTGATTCACTGTCTGAACTGCACCTGTGTCGTCTTACATTATGTTTACCTGCCACGAATCCAAAGGGCTGTCTGGGAATTCACAAACAAGTGGAATAACCACACTCTTTCTACAGAAAGACACAACACCTTTGCAGTTGTGGTATAGAGGAGTGATATGTAATGTCAGACAAAATAATGTAACTGTGAACACCATATTTGATGCAAATGACTCTTCGCCTAATGTTGACACTGTAATTCCTGACAACAATTTTTAAGCAAAGGGTCGAAATCTGGTGAATCCAGTTCACAATCAATCTCTGACATCAGTTACAGTATTCTAAAATATCTGAAAGATTTTAACACTGAAAATGCCCACCTTCAGCATCCTGCAGATAATCTCTCTAATAGGTGAAAACTCGGTTCTCATCCACTCCCATCTGACCATCTGATTTGGAACAGTCCCTCCATGATGTCTGTCCTCCATGAAGTGCTTTAATGTGTTTTTAATCCATCTCTAAACCCGTAAACATTGAAGCAGATAAGATAATCCAACACTTCACTATTGAACAGTATTTATTTAAGCCTTGACATTATTGCTTTATTTTTCAATTACTACTACTGAGGTATACAAAAGAGTAGCTAAAATAATGACCTTGCAAAATGTTGCAAACTGTAAGCCTACTTTTCCACTTGACTAAGATAGCAAGTACTTACTGATGTGTACCTTTCAAAAGGACCACAGACACGGTGAACCACCTAAAAACATGACAACATCCTCCAGTAACTGATTCTTGTCCATTAAACTTGTGAGAGGTCTTAGGCAGCCAGCAGTAGCCAAGTAATCTAAAAGGCTCTGTAGATGTCTTAAGCTCCTCCAGTGTTCTTGATTCAGAAACCTGGTTCCAAAAATAAATGTTTATTTTTTTAAATATCCAAAAGAGAAACATTTACAGCATGTCTCACAAAATAAATCATATCATATACAACCACTTCTCTGATCCAGAAGTGTTGCAAAGTCACGTGCTGTGTGAGGTTTGTGTTCCTCATCTCCACATTGTTTTGCGTGGGTCGGAAAAACGTCCCAATTTCCGAATCGATCTGACTAGATGAAGAACTCAAAACTATGGAATTGGCAATCGTATTAATTAGAACTGAAAAACAAAGAAGGTTTCTAGAAATAATAACAGCCTCGGCAGTAACCTTACTATCCGCCATGACCACTTGCCAGATTCCAAATAAACCACGCTTCCAGTTACAATTAAACAACTTCCGCACACTCCGAAATTTGTTTGCGTTCTCTCACGTGATTATATAACTTCACTACATATGTGCAGGTGCAACAGTACACGGGTAAATGTAGTGTGTATGCATGTGTTTTATACATATGTACAAATGTGTGTGTCTGTAAGTGTAACCGGTTCTGGGACTTGAACCGTGGTTTCAGGTGACTGCCCAAGATCAGTGTAAATAAACGTTTAATGAATGTTTAATGTGTTTAGTCCCATACGGCCTCCCACAAAAATGAGCTCGTGAACTCCCGTTTCCTTGCTCGTAGATCTGATATCCTCTCGCGGAAGTAATTTACCGCGCGCACAAACATCAGTGGTGCGCTCGATTCTTTTTGGCATGAATTTGCCGCCATAAACATGGGACTGCGCTGCTTAGAGAAGTCACACTGTTTGGAGCGTTTCTGTACTTATATTGTGTGCGACACTGCTAGATAGTAAGTTCTGCCATGTTTATCTTCTAATTAGCAGCTATTTTTTATGTTTTGTTATATTGTCAGTTGTCGCTAATATCTTAATGACGCTGCTACAGTGCGCTAATCCCCTTGTTTATTGTCATGTCACTCGGTTTATATTTACGTTTGATAATCTTGTGCAGATTTATTTAGTGTTATTTACTTATATTATGGATTGTATAGTTCTAATATTTTTGTTTGTATGCCTCTGATGGTGATGGTAGATAATTACAGCTGTTACTGTTTAGTTATTTAAACAAATGTATATTCATTAGGGCTGGGTATCGATTCAGATTTCTCGATTCGATTCAGAAGCTTTCGATTCAATTCGATTTTATCCTTAATTTGATTCTCGATTTGATGAGTACAGATTTAATAGAAATGCTATTGATATTTCTAAAACTGAATGGTGAACAGCAGTTTACAAATGGTGAATTCATGAAAAAATGAAGAGCAACATACTTCAAAACAAAACCCACCTCAGTAATTAAAAAATGTATACAATGAGTAGTCAGATTTTTATCTTCAGAATAACAGTCATAACAGAAAATTGTGCAGTCACATGCCTTGTTCAAACAGGGTTAGGTTATTTTACATTTTAAATTAAATAGAAACAATATCTCAAAACATTAGCTGTAACAAGGAGGCTGCAAGACAATGAACGGTACATGAAATCAAATACTGTAACAGTGGACTAACAGTAGTAACACTGGCTCACTGGAACACTGCTTCACTGAAAACAGTAATTTTTTTGCAAGAATATCAGATGGTCAACATGCTCTGTCAGAAGGCAACTTCTTTGAGCTGGTACAATATCTCCAGCTGTGGAGAAAATCCTTTCAGCTGGGACACTGGTCCCTGGAACACAAAGGTAGTGTTTTGCCTGAAGGGACAAAAGTGCATACTCCACCACTTATGTGGATCTTCTGAGAGAGGTACAGGTGCAACCTGCCTGTATTTGGCAACTTCGTCCTGTTTCCTGTCTGCAGCACTTGTGTTGACTCTGAGTTCTGCAGCCACTGGTACATAGGCTGCCCCAAGCAGATCCACAAGCACACAGGATTCTTTTAATCTCTTTGGTGGGCAGAGGTCACCACCACCAAAAGGATTTTTGCTTCTGTACAGATGCGCTGCCTTCATTACCAGCACCATCAGATCCTTGCTGCTTACAGTTAGAAAAAAAATGTTTGCACTGCCTTTTTGTGTAAAGGTGTTGTTAATGTCAGGTATTCATCTGCATTCGCCATGTTAAACACTGAATCAACAAGTGAATGACAGGCTCGCCATTGTAACAGCTAAAGAAGAGGGTGACATCTAGCAGAGAAGACTAATATGTGCTGATCAGCTGGCTGGTTTGTTTACATCAATCTTCAATGAGTCCCTTGCCCAGTCAATTGTCCCTACCTGCTTCAAAAAATCTGTCATTGTTCCATTACCAAAAAACAACATGCCCTCTGCCTAAACGATTATTGACCTGTGGCACTCACCTCACTAATTATGAAAGTCTTTGAGAGACTTATCAAGAACACCATCTGCTCCTCCATCACGCACAACATCGAGCCCCTCCAGTTTGCTTATCGCCCCAATAGGTCTACTGACGATGCTGTTTCCCACATTCTCCATGCCACTCTCAAACGTACAGACAGCAATAAAGGAAATTATGTGAGACTGCTGTTCATAGACTACAGCTCAGCCTTCAACACCATAATCCCTCTTAGACTGGTGTCCAAACTGAGAGATCTAGGACTGAATTCCCACCCTGCGAATGGGTTCTGGACTTCCTTTCATGCAGATCTCAGGTAGTGAGGGTGGGTCAGAACACCTCCAACATCATCACCCTGAGTACAGGAGCCCCACAAGGTTGCGTTCTCAGTCCCCTGCTCTATTCACTGTATACATATGACTGCATATCTTCTCACGACTCCACATCTATCATCAAGTTTGCAGATGATAAAGTGGTGATGGGCCTCATCTCCAACAACGATGAGGCTGCCTAACATGATGAAGTGGAGAAATTAACATTATGGTGCCAAGCTAACTGTGTCTCTCTGAATGTCAGTAAAACCAAAGAAATGGTTGTTGATTTAGGAGGCAGCAGCGGACCTACTCCCCAGGAATCATCAATGGGACCCCTGTGGAGAAAGTGAGCAGCTATAAATATCTCGGTTTAAAGATTTCTGAGGATTTAACATGGTCCAACCACATTCATATGGTCATCAAAGAAACCAGACAAAGACTGTACCATCTGAGATTACTGAGGAAATTCGGTGTTTCCCCTAGAATCCTGAAAACTTTCTACACTGGGGCTGTAGAGAGTGTATTGACTCAGTACATCTCATCATGGTATGGAAACATACCAGTCAAAGATCGTAAAGCTGTTCAGAGAGTGGTGCGCTCATCTGAGCGTATCTTCAGGACGGATCTCCCTTCTTTGGATCACATATACACCAGGCGATGCAAAGCTAGGGCTATTAAGATCCTCCACCCACCCTGGACACTGGCTGTTCATATTGCTACACTCAGACACTTCCGCACCTTGATGGCTAAACGGAGAGACTCAGGAGGAGCTTCTTCCCTCAGGCCATCAGACACTTAAACATGGACAAACATACACACTACATTTAAGTGACTCTGGCATAACATGCTAGTTATACCACTTTGCACACTGCATTCCACTTGCACACTGCACTTTATTATAATTTATATAATTCATCTACGCCATCCACGTACGATTTATTCTGTTGATTACTGGCTGCTAGGTTCCCCGCCCCCTTATTCCCCTACCTCCAACTGTATTTTTGTATTTTATATATTTTTGTATTTTTAGTACTTTTAAATTTCTTGTGTTTTTACTTTCTAGTAATTTATCTGTACAGTCTAACTGAGCATCCAGAAACACATTTTACTACTTGTTGTATTCTATATAACTTGTATGTGACATAAATCTTGACTCTGATTTGACTCTGACTCTAATAATCAGATCCACGTTAATCAGAGCTTACGTTCAATAAAAAAAGATCAATTCATGGCTTTTGAGAATCAATATCGAATCAACCATAGTTTAAAAAATGATTAATCAAAAAATCTATTTTTTTTTGCCCAGCCCTAATATTGATACTCATTTCAAAATGCGGTTTATTATGATTCATGTTTTTTTATCTGTTTGTTTCAGAACCACACACACGCACCCACACGTAAACACATCCAAATATTTATAATAGAAGGCTGTATGCTCATGCCTACTGCAACTGTTAAGTACACACCCTTCAATCCAATTTATGGTCTGGTTTTTGTGTTCTGGCAGACACCCAGGAGTGATTTTCACACAACAGTAGATTCAGCAATAGATTCAAATACAGTCCTTTTAATTTTGTTCTACAAAATTCATGCAAGTTTGGAACAACATGAATGTTAAATGACAGAATTTTTAAACTACCTCACACAGTCACTCTGTAAAGAAATTGTTCCCTGTTCCCAAAAATTTGTTTTGTTTTCTTTAGTATTTAACATATTTTTAAAATCAAGCAAGTTCTTTGCTCTTGCAATATTCAGTTATATTTGAATTAATTTTATTTTTGTCTTCAGATGGGTCTCACATAAAAAACAGAGGAACTGAAATGCAGATAATAGAATTCGTACCCATTACAAAGTATCCTATCTAGTCACAAACTGCCCCAGAGTAATTTTAAGAAACATATATGCTTCGTTAATGCATCTATAAGATACAACAGCTTTTGATGGTGTAAAATTTCCAGTCTCTCACATTGGAAATTATTTATCAGTCAGTGACAGGCTCTGTTGAGGAGTTCCTCCCTAAAGGCAAGTCATTAGATGAAAAAGTGTAGTGAGGGGATTACAACGTTTATAGCTGACAGTTCACCCGAAATGCTGGAAGTAACTATGTAGATGGATGGATGGATGGATGAATGGATGGATGGATAGAAATATTCCACAAAGCGAATTACAAAACAGCTTCTCTCCTGCTCTCTGTGCACACATACTGCATTTTAAAACAACCGAATTCTCAATAAAGTTGTTTCTGTTATCAGACATTGGAACGAGTATGAAATAAATTTACTAAACGTGACTCTTAAAACTGTTAACCAGTAGCCATTTAGCTGTCATAATCACATCCTGATTTACAAATCTGACAAAACACCATAAACATAAGTTAAAGACAGCAGCTGTGCAGTGATTACAGATTTACATTTAGGCATTTGGCAGACTTTTTTTTATCCAAAGAGACAAAGTGAGGAAAACAAAGAAGCAATAAATCATAGGGAGGCAATAACATCAGCTGTAAACAGTCAAAATTTTTACCAAGAGTACAACATTTCAGTGCTTGATAGAGGCGATATCTGTTGGAAGAGAGGAGAAAAGGTTAGTAGGTTTCTTTTGGTCATACTTGTGTCAGGTATTCGTGGAAGAGACATGTATATTCAAGAGTGTTTCTTGAATATAGTGAAGGATGCAGCAAATCATTTAACCAGCAAGGGATAGTGAAGATGAACTTGCGAGAAAGTGATTGTGTGCCCTTTAAAGAGGATATTACAAGGCAACGTTCCTTTGCTGACTGTAGGGATCTGGAAGGGGTATAGATGTTTATGAATTTGTGAAGGTAAGTTGGTGCAGAGCCAGTAGTGGTTTTGAGCGGGTGCTTTTGGCAATGTGGTCAGAGAATGTCAGCTGGTCATCAAAGACTACACCAAGGTTTCTGGCTATCCTTGTTGGTGTTAACATTGTAGAACCAAGCTGGACTTCAAAATTGTGTAAGGCAGTAGGGTTACCTGGAAAGACAAGAAGTTCAGTTTTGGCTAGGTTGAGTTGTAGGTGGTGTTTTCTCATCCAAGCCAAGATGTCTTTCAGACAGACGGATATGCGTGCCTTTACTGTGTGATCATCAGGGTGGAAGAAGAAGATCTGTGCGTTATTGACATAGCAGTGATATAAGAAGCTGTGTGATTGTATAATAGGACCTAATGATGTGGTGTAGATGGAGAAAGTGGTCCAAGGACTAATCCTTTGGAGACTCCTGTGTCCATGTGATGCAGTTTGGACAGCTCATCTCTCCACGACACCCTGAAGGATCTATCGGAGAGGTAGGACTGAAACCACTGGACTGCAGTTTCTTGGATCCCCAGTGAGGACAGAGTGTTAAGGAGGATCTAGGGATCTGGTGATACCGTGTTAAAGGTGTCAAAGGCTGCAGACAGATATAGTAGCAGTAGAGTGGGCAGATAGTGGGGTGACAGGATAGAAGTTTGGAGACCTCTGCTTCACTGAGCTTAGAAAAAGAGGTGAGCAGGGTTTTGAGGGTTGGTGGGTCATGTTCTAGAGATGGTGGTGGTGTGAACTGGCTGCTTATAAATGCTGTTTTGTTTATGAAAAAATCTGCAGTTTTTCACTGATAATGAGGGTGTGGGTGGAGGAGGACAGAGGAGAGAGTTTAAAGTTCTGAAGGGCTTGAGAGCAACAGATGTATTGCTGATGTATTGTAGTCTTAGCGGAGTGGACGTTGGTAGAGAAGGAGGACAGTAGTGACTAATACTGAGGTCAACAGGCTCTCTGGTTTTGCGCCATTTTTTCTCAGCCGCCCTGAGTTTTGTCTGGTGTTCATGCAAGACTTTAGACAGCCAGGGATTGGAAGGAGTAGCGCAAGCTTGCCTGGAGGAGAGAGGACAGAGGTTGTCAGGATTTTAGTGCTGAGCAAAGAGTGTCTGTGGCAGTGTTCACATCCAAGGACGAGAAGTGTATAGAGTAGGAAAGAGAGGATGAGACTGCATGGGAGAGGGATTTTGGACACAGGGAGTGTTGGTTATGCCTGAATAAAACTAACGGAGGTGAAGGTGTGTTGCATGTGGGGAGATTGATATTGAATATATCTAAATGTATATATTCAAGATATATCTAAATGTAAAATAATCATTAGACAGAAAGTTAGTAGCATCTTATTTGTTTCACTCACAAGGCGCACAGCCTCTGCTTGGGTATAAAACTATGTGCTCTACAGTCTACTAAAAGAAGCTAAGGTTTGTCTAAAAATGTCACTAGATTTGTTGTTAGTTGCTTTTTTCCAAAAATGACCAATCATCACACAGGGGTGCTTATATATATATATATCCATCCCTCACTTCTGTCCCATGACAGTTTTGCAGCATTTGGTCCATTTGTCTCCATGTCCAAAATCGAGTTCCTCCCGCCTGCCCATCATTCATGTTAGCATGAATTAGCATGATGCTAGCATGACTTAGCATGATGTTAGCATGAATAAGCATGACTTAACATGATGTTAGCATGTTGCTAGCATGAAGTAACATAATATTAGCATGAGTTCGCATAATACTAGCATGATTTACCATGATAGATATATTAAAATATGGCATATTCATTATGCTGAATATAATAGGAGGTTGCTAGGGTAATTTAAATAGTTGCTAAGGTGTGGTCAGGAAGTTGTCAGGGCAATACTTAAAGCCCCCTGACAGCCCAAGTCAAATAAGCCCACCCACATGTCTCTACAGTGTTCTAATGCTGGGATATGACATTCATTTTATTATATGATTGCTAGAGTACAGTAAATGGTTGCTAGGGTGTAGTTATACAGTTAACAGGGTAAAAGCAATATATGGATAATTGTGACCAACTCCCATGTCTTTATGATGTTCTGGTGCTGAGCTATAGCTAATTCATGTTGGTTGCTAGGGTGCTCTAAATGGTTGCTAGGGCATGGCTGGAGAGTTTCAATGGTAATAATTACAGACTACTTGAAAGCCTGAGTCAAAAGAGGCCACCCAGTTGTCTCTACAATGTTCTGATGCCTCTCACCTTTATAAATGGAAGTCAATGGTGTGGTAACTGTAACTGGTTGCTAGGGCGTAGCTATGAAATTGAAATGTCACCATTTGTTGCTGCTTACAAAGCTGAGCTATATAAGCCCACCCCCAAGTCTTTATGACATTCTGATATGGAGCTGTGACATCACAAAGAGCTGCCCAAAATCTGCCTATCATAGAAGCCACCCACTTGTCTCTACAATGTTCTGATGCCTCTCACCTTTTTCAGTGGAAGTCAATGGAGTGGTTACTGATTAGTAATTAGTCGTATTAGTAGTAATACTGCTAGTTGCACTAGCTGTTCATAAGTTGGAAACCATTTGTTTTTAGTGTCTATTACCACACACCAATGCTTAAAAAGGTATTACTGAATCAGCTACTACTACTGTTTAGAACTATGATTTACAATTTTATTTGTAATACAGGTGGAGAGAATGAGAAAACAAAGGGGGGAGCTAATGAGGAAACGAGAGGGCGGGAAAAGATGAAACGATGACAGAAGAGCACATAGCAAACTGTCAAAACAAAGCCATTGTAATGAACAGCAGAACAATGGACATTCCAGGGCCCAGTTTATGGTGGGGCCCCTCTCTAACTGCCACAACAGAGGAAGGTTTGCTCACTTGCGATTGGACGTTGATGGGCTAACACAACCAGATGCCAGATACCCCTGTTGGGTTAAGATAGGGAAGGAGAAGACCCTTTTTCATTGGTCCACAGGATTCCCCTTATCACCCATTACTTTGATCCTAAGGCCCAGGCCAGGATGGCAATAAAGTTCCTTTGATCCTCCAGATACAGCATGCTAATGTGCTGGCCATGCGGCACACAATGATTGAAACAAGGAGAGTCAAACCTTTTACTTTTATACAGAAAGAACTGTTAAAAATTACAAATGCTGAACATACCAAAATGTCATTGTGTGTGTATATGTAGCTGGAATGTCATAATAACGTGTAACCTCACCTGTAGCCCCTGAATATAGGTACAAATGATTATTCCAGCCTTTAAACATCATGTTTGGTATGTATGCATTCAGTACATTGTCAAGTGTATCTTGAGAGTGGTTTGGACAGGAAAAAATGCATAGATAAAGGTTCAGGGACATTTTTCTAAAATTGACTTTTACACTATGCAAACGAGTTCCACACAGCTGGAGAAGGGTGGGCATGGTCAGCCTTCTCCCCCGATCACCTTATTGTGATCAGTTAATCACCTAACCAATCACACTATTAACACCTTATTAAACGGGGCCACCGAATTGCAGTCTCCACCTCACCAGAAAGAGATAAAGTCCCTCATCAGCGGATCCATCCTTGTGCTGAGTTTTCTGACCGAACTAGGAAGAAACAACAGTACGACTAAGGTTAAGCTTTTGCAAGTAAACCTTAAATTTTAACATCATCTGCACAGGTGGACTTTACCAATCCTCGCGGCTCCATAACTGCAACTCTCTGAGAGTGATTCTGCGGTTTTCGGACTGTACGCAACCTGCACAACCCGTGGAGGATGTCTCCAACGCAGGACTGATCTCCCGACGGTGTGAAGCGTAAATATGCTTTTTCCTTCCAAACCTCTTTTAAGACCTTGGCACTAGTAATCGCAGTATAGGCTTTGTATGTGCTACTTAGCAGAGAGTATAGGTGTTATCTCTGGGAGTTGATAGCCTAAGAATATTCTCCTGCCACCATATTCAGCAACAGCATTGCATCTTTCACTCTGTGTTTATTCCAGTCATTGTTTTCATTCGATAATTCCCATTGTATGTTTAGTGAATAAACCCTTTTGTATCTGTACAACTGTGTCTTTCTTGTGTTGGTAATCAGAAGCTCTACAAGTTAACAAGAATCTCACAAAATCCTTCAGATATCCCAGGTGATTTACCCCCTCCACTTTACATAATTTTTCTTATCATTTATGATTTATGTTGGATTACTCCAACAAATGTTGAGGTGGAATTCCTCAGCTGGTGCCCTGAGGTAAAAGGAGGTATCTTATAATACTGATTTTATAATTTTATATTGTTTTAAAAACTTCATGTCTGATTTTGTGACAAATGTTAGGCACTGAGAAATTTTACAAACAGAGATGGTGACAGTAGCATAATGTTAGTAATTGCAGATATAACATCACACTTCAAAAGTTATAAACAAAAACTACCATTTCTAATATCTTTGGCCCAATAGGTGGCACTATGACAAAACTGTGCATGTGCCCTTGGGTCACATACCACGTTGTGTGAATACACCAAGAAAGGGTAAGGATACAGCCTCATATCCATTTTTATGTGTAAGTTTTCTGTGAAATTCATAGACTGTGCCATTTGAGTTAAAGGCACAGGACTCCAAATTTTGTCCAATAACATGTCAGAGTGTCTGCTTTCTGTGTGCCAAATTTCATAACTTTCCTATGCACTGTTCTATCGGCAGTAGAAGACAAAGGAACACTTATGGATACAATAGGGGGCTTTACCTCTTTGGGGATGGACCCCTAATAACAAGTTTTTCTGTTGTTTGTTTTTCAACAGGATGGCTTATGAGTGCAGTGATAACCAGATTGAGCTTGCCATTTCTGTAAATTGATGAAGAAGCTGGCTAGTGTGGCTATAATGTAATATTCTCTAAAATTAAACTTGTGGCTTTATTCATGAAATGTAAAATGAATGGATGTCTGTCATTCATGAAATTAATTCTGCTCATGTCTGGTAAGTAAGACCCATTATCTGTCAAGTGCCAAAGCAAAACCACACACAAGTTAACGCATTTTTCTCAACTTCCCTGAAGCACGGGCGTTATGCTGTTGATATGATATTAACTGCATGCAAACAATGATATGATATGATATTAACTGCATGCAAACAATGAAATTAAAATTTCTTTAGATATTTCAATGTTCGTTTGTTGTGCATGTTTGTGGTTGTCAACATAAGGTATTTTTGACTGCAGAAGCATGAGAAACATTAATTTATACATATATTAAAATGTATTCTACATTCATATTCTCTCACAAATTAAACAGATAAAAACTGATTAATGCTGTCTATCCATCAATCCCCAGACAAAATGCTATAAATGCAAAATGCTAAAAAACTATAAATGTGTAGTCGAGCAAAAAATGCTGCAAATTGCCACTGCTGCTGGCTGTTCTATTCAGACCAGTTGGCGGCGCTGATTAATTTGGTACTATTGAGAGCTACACGAACCATGTGACTGTGCAGTTGTTAGATCAAATGCTGCATCCAATTTGCCTACTTATACTATGACCTAATGTACTGTATGTGCTGTTTTTGTTATGGGAAAGTATAAGCAAAAGAGTATGCATAGTACTGAGCCATACTAATGCATAACAAAAGTGACTGTTGTTGCCTAGACAACATAGCTATCATTAAATCACACACATCAAAAAACTCCTGGCATTTAAGCATTCCTTCATTCATTATGTCTTATGTAATATTTACTATATGCAGCTTTAACGCACCAGAGGAGAACTGACCCTCCCAGCTGAGTCTGGTTTCTCCAAAGGTTTCTCTTCATCTATACATCACTGGAGTTTTGGCTCCCTGCCACTGTCACCCTGTTGGCTTGCTTACTGGAAGACTGCTGACATTTAGCTTGGCTTAGGGTTTTGTAAATTGTTAAATTGCTTTTAATATAATAATCTAACTAGTCTTAAAGACTATTATTTCATTATTGCTTTTTCTTCCATTCACTTTTCATTATGCAATATCCAGATATTTTATGGTGTTATTGCAAATCCCTTATACGTCTGTTCTATAAAATTTTATCTTCTTTCTAAGCACTATCTCCATGTAAGATCAGCAGGAACAGCAATCTTGCTTAATATGATACCTGCCATCTAGCATGTTAATTAACTAAATGTCACATAATCTCAAAAGTACACATTGTTTTATTAGTCTGGATACATTACCTTCTCATAAACCACTGAAATAGGTGTGAGCCTTCACATGAATGACAGGTATTTCTGATGCAGTCTCCGTAACAAGTTAACAATAAAATCTAAAATAATATAATGTATTTTGAATTCAATGTGTTATACATATTTCATAATTTTGTAAAACTGTTTTGAAATAACGCAACAGTGCAAAAAAGTGTTATATAAATAAATCTGAATATATGAATATATATATGGTGAAACATAAATTGTAGTGGTTTATGTTGTCAAGCCAACATAAATTAAAATTTAGGATACTTTTTAAATATATATTTTGTAATATTTGTATATTCTAACATAACTATGTTAACATAACTAACATAACTAACACTATTCTGTGTTATAGTGCTTGGATCTAGTGCTGGGAGGAGCGCCACAGGGTTGCATTTTTTTAGCCCCTCCTGTACTCCATGTTCCAGCACCATCCTTAAGTTTGCTGACGACACATCCATTCTGGGCCTTAGCACTCTCACATCATTTCTGTAGGCTGTCTCATCTCCACTTGTGATATCACAGTGATGCAGGGATAAAAACATCTGCCTCACTGTTAGCAAAACCAATGAAAAGATCATGGACTTTAGAAGGATGCATGAGGACAGCCATGCCCCCACAGCCTCCACATGGACGGGGCCGCTGTGGAAAGAGTAAGGAGCACAAAGTTCCTTGGTGTACACCTCTCAGATGACCTGGTCCCTGCACACCACGTCAGCCGTGAAATCTGCTTGTCAGAGGCTACACTTCCTATAGCGGGTTGGCCTCCCTCCCCATATTCTTAACAACTCCTACAAATGCACCATTAAGAGCATACTGACTGGGTACTATCTGGTATGGCAATTCTCCAATCCTCCTTTTCCATGATTTCAAGGCCCTTCAGAGTCTTAAGAGCAGCTGAAATCATCATTAGCAACAAGCTCCCAACACACAAGACATCTTCCACATACGCACTGAGGAAGGCTCGCAAAATCACAGCTTACTGTAGTCACCCAGCACGTTTATATATATATAAAACAATTTTCAATTTTCTTTTTAATTACTTGCTGTAGAATGCCTTTTGCTTTCATTTACTTGCAGTAAATTAAACAGCTGGAATTGTTTTTGACCTGTTTTTGAACTTTGAAACATATGCAGAAACACTAATATAAAAACTTGTGTATGTTAACTAAACTAACCCTGAACTATACTGGTACTACTTAAAACGATCATGCAGTTCCAAATACTATCGATAGATGGTGCAAGATGACCAAATAAGAACAATTCCATTCGCTTATTATTACCCCTCATTCTATCAACGTTGATCTGTATTGTTTTTCATTATTCAGCTTTTTCATTAAAATCGTAAAGAATCATGTTTAGTCATTTATTCTGACAAGGACTCATATTTGTCTCCATTTGTGGCAACCAAGCTCTGCATGTTTATCACCCTGTTTATAGCTACATAAGTAAATTCATAGGCAAAGGCAAGTTAAACCAATTTTATTATGGAGTGTCCATAATAATTAAGCGGTGTCCAAGCAAATTAAGTTTCCAAAGAAAGAGGCTTTTTGCTCGTCCATGAAGTGAACTGGTGGAAACCAGGAGTGTCACATTAGTTCAGTAGATCAGTAGGCACTGATCAGGGAATAGGCCATTTTATTTTCTGATATCTCGCACCTCGAAATCACATCAGACAACTCAATAAACAACATGTAAACGCGATAGAAGTTACAAATAACAACCTTTAATACGTTATATCAACATTAGCGTAATAACACATCGCTGGACAGGTCGGGAACTAACACTTAAAATAAACATTAGGCTGAAATGCTAAATATCGCGATTAGGAAAATGAGTCATCAGTGCCCAATGTATAGTGAGGCAGGGTCCTTGTCAGTGCCTTAACTCATGTACACGAGATGATCCAAGACCTAAGAAACGAGGAATCTAATTGAGACAACCCAGGATTTGCCGGGATTTCGTACGATGCATCTCTTGTTCAATAGAAGGCGCCAGAGAACAGCAGGTTATTTAGAGAGCGAAATGTTGATATGTGACTCATGTTTCACCCTTGAAGCAAAAAGCAAAACGGTTTATATATGAGTTGTCAAGAACTTGCCGATACTAAAAGAACTAAATAAATAAACTACAGCCAAGCTTAATATTTAAGTGGCAAACAGCACCCCCCGCATTTTAGTTTATTGTTTTGCTTTTCTTTTTTGTTTATTTCATATCCTATCAGTAGCGCATTGTTCATTATTATTGTTGTTGTTATTATTTTTATTATTAATAACATTTTCCTCTTCGCTTTTTCACAATTTGTAGAAAGGACATTTGTAGAGCGTATTTAACACGTTTAGCATATTTTGTTATCGATGGACAATTCCTAAAACTTTATTTGTATAGTATCTGTTATTCTGAAGTGTATATAATCTGAAATTATCTGTTTTAAATGCCTTGCCTCCAGAGTGGCATCTTTGCATCCTCTGGTTGACGGATCTCCGTTTCTGCACATTATTGTTTTGTGTATATAAACAGAAAAGTTTGTCCGTGACAGATTTTGGTGCACACAAGCACACAACACAGGAGCTCTGTGTTAGAAAAGGAAGATAAATATAAACAAAATAATCTTTGCCCTGGCACCTATGAGTAAAGATTATGCATACTTTATTTACTGTTATCTTTAATTTAATGGTTAGATTTAGAGGTGGGGTTAGGGGCGCATTTTCATGCTCGCTTTTCTGAAAAGCATACGTGTTATACGATGAATTCATACTAAATCGCAATCTCGCAAAATAGTTACGTTTTCCTGTGGGATCAGGTTGTTTTATGCATACTGACTGGGCTGGAATGTCAGTATTAGTATTCTAACTGTGAAAACAGCTAGTGGATCCGTGCAACTTTAGCTGCCGAGCATGTTGCATCGATATAGCAATATAATGTAGCTTTTTTTTTCAAATTTCTGCAGCAGAAATCTCAACACTTATTTTATTGTTTCCAGGTGTCCTTGCCTTGCACGTGCCCCTAACAGTGCGCAGGCGCCGTGAGGTGGTACTCGTTTTTTACGGCCAGGTGAATAGATTTTGTTCAGGTAAAGAGGAATTTTGCTTAAGGACAGAAGACCCCATGAGATAATACTGTGTGATGTACCATATTCAGAAAGAAGACACAAGAATGTCACTTTTAAGCAAAATGGGAGACTGGCAGGTACGTTCTCTTCTTTATAAGGGTTATTAAGAAGCACCCTTTTACTTTTGCATGAGATTGTGCAAGTTTTGTCCATGACAGCTTTTCAACAAAGTTTTCCAAAAAGTATTGGTCTAATGTTAGCATTTAGTCCTCAAAACAATCCAATGACTGTATGGTAAGGGCAGGTTTGAGTTTGGCAACACCTTTTAACAGTTTAGGCAAAGAGGCAACAGCATTGGAAAAAAAATAATTATCAGATTTGTTTAACATATTGTACCCCAAAGTAACTAGGCAGAAAAGCCAAATGAGTTGTTATTTATTTAATTTAGACAAATGACTCTAGATATTACTATAATTTAATCAATTCTGTGCGGGCCAGAACTATATAATTCTGAACGTGTTTCAGTTACATAAACGTTATAGCACTAAATTTCTTTGTTTCGATTTATCGTTATTAGTAATGTAATGTGCCTTTTTTAATTGTGTCTTTTGTATCAGGTAGTGTACCCAGCTCCCTTACGTTAATTAACAAAAAGGCAGAAGTTAAAGAGAAAACATAGCTATACATTTATTTTAAGGTGTCCTTGTTACACCGTAATTATACATTTAAGTACTTAGTAGTATTAATTAATAACATGTACTTACTAGAGTTAGAATTAGGGTTTGGTTTCGGGTTAGCAGCTTGTACTTATGCATAATTACTGTTAATAATATAGTAAGTACATGTAATGTGTAATAGAAACACTGTAAAATAAAGTGTTACCGAAAACAGTTTAAAAATAATAAAATCATTTTTTTTCTGAAAATAGCAATATAATATTTACACAATGTTTAGACGTGATTATTGTGTACAGACGTTCAGAGTGAATGCATTATTTAAAGCTTATTTTAACTTTGAATATTAGCAGATAGTGTTAGACATGAAAAAAAGATTCGCTCTTCTTTTGCCTGAATAGTTTCATTGATGCGGCCCCCAATCAATAAGCAGCCAACAACAAAGCAGCACAAATCCATTTCTATTGCGCTTTTCTCCGCCGTTTTAATCGTCACTGTGTCTTAGTTTCTTTCGGCCGCTCATTAATGACAAGTAGACTCACTCCACCAAAAATGGTAATGAAGATAAGAGAGGGACAACGCCTCAGACCCTGAGACCTGTGTCCTGAACTCATTCACATTTAACAAACATGTTGTTGTGTTAATTATTTACATTTATTAAATTGCGTCGTTACATGCTCTAAATAGAGCTGTATACCGGCTGTAAAATCCAGCACTTTTGCATAACAGTATTGCGAATGTTTTACAGGCCCAGGTTCACTATAAGACTAAAACAACAGCTTACAACTGTACTTGAAGCGATGGAAGAACATTGAAACGCCGTATTTATGTTTCTTGTAATAATATTATTTAATAATGTTTTTCCCAACTGGTTTTAAACACTTAGAACTACTGTAGGAACGCGCGCGCTGAACATGGGACCTATGATAAACATAAAAATTCTTTGCATATATTTCATGGTTCAGAGTATTACTTGCAGCATATCTGGGCCTTTTATTAAAACAAAAAGGGAAAGTTTCACCATTGTCAACATGTCTGCATTACAGGCTTACAGACTTCTTTTACACTGCAAATAAACCCAGTAAATGTATTCTTAGTAGAATTCTCGTTGCAGTTCCTACCTGTGTATATTCATTGGCTTTGGTCTCTTGATATGCTAATATGGGTTATTACTGTAGCTCGTGAGTCTTTCTCTTCCACCATTAGAGGGAGATCTGAGCGCGCAGCTCGAGCCCTCTGCACTGTGTCAAACTCGAGAGAAGGAGCACTTCCCTCTGTCTACAACCAATAAAAATGCTTTGGAAATTAACTGATAATATTAAACATGAAGATTGCGAGGTAAGCGGCTAATACAAAGTTTTGCATGATAGTTACCAACATCTGGTATAACTTTACATTATAACTTATCACGCAGTTAGCTTTTTAACTTTTACACTGTTTTGCTGCGTGTCATTTAGGCTATCAGAAGTGGTAAAATACCTATGCAATACTGCGTGCTTCAGGACACATGCAAGTTTATTTTTCTTTTATACCAAATAATAATAATAATAATAATAATAATAATAATAATAATAATAATAATAATAATAATAAAGCACCTATCACATTATGTCCAGTAGAAGTTCTCTAGAATGGAAATATTTATTCTAAAATAATAAAACATCGTAATCATAATTAAAACTCTCGATTACACTGGTTAGATTTTTAGTTTAAAAAACATACGAACGTTCTTCATGTCTTCTCCCTGTAGTATTTCGTTTTATTTGTTTGTGGTGAATGCAGTAATTTATGGGAGTAGTTTCGGAGTGGCAAAGCCAGTAAAACATGTTTTCGCTCGTTTCTGAAGCTTGCACACCCCATGAGCAGGGAAGAATCTTTGGACTCCTCGTGTCTTTGTGGTTTTCTTACGTTTTGATCGAAATATTTGCGTTCCGTTTTAAAGTAATCGTATTTGATTATTCTCATATACTCGTAGATGTCTGAAAAGTTTTTCTTGAATATTCGCTTCGGTGGTGAGTTGAGCTGCATTGGAGTGTTTTGATGTGTCGTGGCCGTGGCTAAATTTTCGGTGAGGGATTCTAGTGGGCCAGGGAGCACGAACAGACGAAGATTAATATGAGAAACAATGAGAAAGACGGGCATCCAGTGAACAGTGAAAATGTGCCAGTCCAAATGCCCTCAGCGCTTGCTGGATTTACACCAGAATCAGAGGTGCACATTGTTTCCTTCCTTGTGTTCTTTACCCTTTCATTCTATCTTTCTTTCACTTTGGCTTGCCCTCGAAGCTCCCCCCATTCGTCAGACACAGGAAAATGTCCCTCTTTTTGCCCCCCCCACCCCCCCCCCCCCAAACTCACTCTCCTCATCTCTGATTAGATATACTGATTCCTCATTCAATGGACGTCATTTAGTGCAGTCTGCCTTGAGTTGCTTCCTCACTTCACGCTCGATTTCCGACCTTTCTTCCCTTATTAAGTATTCGTGTAATATTAATAGTCATGAATATCTACTATTAGAAGTACAGGGAAGAGGCAGATCTGTGCTAACATGAGTTCAAGCGAGGGACCAGCTCATTGACAGACCCAGAAGACGCCAAAAGGGATCTAAGAAACTTTAGAGAAAAGCATTCCATTTAGAGAGCTGATGAAGAACACTTGGAATTTATCTAGTTTCTGATGGATTATCACTTTATGTAAACACTGGCCACAGACGCTTCGTCCTACAATTATTATTGGCCTGATTTTATTTGCTCGTTCATTTTCGTTTTGTACCTCCGAAATTCCTGTCTTTTAAAATCCACGGGAATTTTCGCAGATGTTAGTGCACAGTTTTTCCGCGATGGTGAGTGACTGTCGGGGGTAAAGATCCGAGGACTGCGCTCAACATTTACTCTCCGATTATTTGCTTTTATTTTTTCTGTCATTTTGTCTGTATCATCATGCAAGCTGTTCTTGGTAGCATCAAATGCTATTACAAAGACTTTATACTTGATGTGAGCTGTAGTTATTTTTTCTTCGTCTCTCAGTAGGATCTTGAATCAGTAACAAATTATTTATTTGCATTTTGAATGCAGAATAACTTTGAAACACAGCATTATGAGAGTCATGGGGTGTTATTATTATTTTACATTTATATTATTAACAATCATTATTGTTAACCGAATAAAATACATGTTTGGCTTTCAGTTGAAATAACATTTTTGTCATAAGCGTAATGAAAATAGAGGAAGAAGAAAAAAATGAAAGCACTTAAACGGTATATCTTTCCCTTTCCTAAGGATCGCCACGACGGGACCAGCAATGGCACGGCTCGGTTACCGCAGCTGGGCAGCGTGGGTCAGTCTCCGTACACCAGCGCTCCACCACTTTCTCACACGCCCAACTCAGACTTCCAGCCGCCATACTTTCCGCCACCCTATCAACCTATTTACCCACAATCTCAGGACCCTTACTCTCACGTTAACGACCCGTACTCCATCAACTCTCTGCACGCCCAGCCGCAGCCGCAACACCCGGGCTGGCCCGGCCAGCGGCAGAGTCAGGAGAGCAGCCTACTGCACCAGCACCGCGGGTTACCTCATCAGCTGTGCCGGGAGTACCGCAGAGAAGTGCTGCTGCCGTCGGGTCACGGCATCGAGACCGGACTCACGGACTCAATCCCTATACACGGAATACCTCACTCCTTAGAAGATGTCCAGGTGAGGAGAAAATACTAAAAGCCTCCGATATGACATGAAGCTATTAAATGATCACGGCCATTACTTAGATTAGCTGGTGTTAGGGATAAAAGAGTCCTGAACAATTAAATACTGGAGCCATATGTTTATTTTATGTAATATGTTTAGCTGTTATGTCTTGAGCTAACATTTTGATAATTTTGAAACGTAAACTCTTACAATTTAAAAACGTGTATTTAAAAATGTAAAAACACCGTGTGAATGTAATATAGCTAACATTTCATCTTTAATCTAATAGTTGCAAATTGCGGTAATTTATGTTACATCTATATGTTCTATGCAATCATTAATAGTGTATTATGTACATTTTTTATTGTTTGTAGAGTAAAAAAAAATACTGCATTTTAAATGTTTTCAATTTGTAATACAAAGATTTTTTCTCTTCACTGTTTTTTGCCCAGCTACACAAAATCAATGGTGTACTGAGCTATTTGATGAATGTTTTTAATTATTTTAGAACATAATTTCTGCTCCCCTCCACACACACATTTTTACCAGTAATTTATTTGTAGTCTGCCTGCTGAAGAGATCTTGTGGAATTATACTGCCGTGAGAGCAATGCACAAACAAAATGCACTGTTCCGTCACAATTGCATGCTAATATGGGTTTCCGTGTTTTTCTTTGAGAAACTGTAATTGTAATAAATGTTTTGTATGAAACTTAAGCCAGATCACATCGCTGTGCAAACCGACCAAAGACCTTAGGTCATATTCTGTTTAGGTACATTCTAAAGATGAGTAGTGGTTTTCATATGTAATCATAAAATCAATATTAGATGGATTTGAGCATTTTGTCTTTTTTGATTTAGTTTTAATTTGCGAACATGATACAGGGTTCTTCGTCTTATACGTTATTTAATTATTAATTTGCTATTTGGTCTTTGCAGCATGTTGAAGATCAAGGCATTCACATCCCAGACCAAACTGTAATCAAGAAAGGTAAGCCATTTCCCTTCAAATATCAAATGTGCTTCCACTAGCAATCCTCCGCTCTATCCGTCTATCCGTTCTTGCTGGTTAATTTGTAGGCCTTGTGATGGTCTGAAAACGCACAAACCATTTTAACCAAGTATTCCACTGCAGGCTTTATACGGATAACGATGTGTGTTCATATGATGGTGCTTGTTGTCTCTGACTACGTTTAAAATAGTAACATTGAGTGCAATTTGCTAGGTTTCAGCCAAAGTTCGTGTGAGAAATGCATGTGGAGACATTTATATTTACGATAAAAGCCTGTAGTTACCATAAACCAAGAATTATATTGCGTGTGTGGGCTTGTATCGAAATCCTCCTGTTTCGTTTGAGATGCATTTGGTCAAAGAGGGCTGTAGAAGAATGAGAGTACTGGGATCGAATTGCTTTCATTTCAAGTACACTGCGGTGAGATTTGCTTTTCTTCTGTTTAAGCACGTGTGATCATGGTGTAACAAATTGTATCTCAGTTTATAAATCTACAGATATGCTCATTGAACAACTTGATAATTCCTGTCTCACAAATTTCATTTATCTGCCTTTGTTACTATTTGTTTTCCCTGAGCTATTAATGCCACTATTGATCTACCCAAAAGTACGCTTTTGTTTCAGATTGACACATAAGAAACAACAGGAGCTGCAGCAGGTTTCGGGCCTAAACACTAATTTATACACTCCTGTTAGTGAGTTTAAATGTGTGTTTTTAAACGGGAATTTGTGGCTATAAAATCCACCACTGATTAGTGTTGGCTAGTGTTAAGAAATGTATGTTTTTATGTCCGGACTATTTTGCAAAAAATATATTAACTTATTGTTATAATTACTATTATTGTGAAATTAAATTGTATTTTGGATTATGCCGCCTTTCACCTTATTCTGTTTCTGCTTTATAAAGTTCACCAGCATATTACACAAGTTTCACATATTATTGACTCTTTGCATTGTGCAGTCAGTGCTAAACGACAGGCATAGCTATGCATGTTCAGCTGTCAGGTTATCAGAGTTTGGTCTCAGAGTCACTATTCTGATAGAGTGAAATATTTTATGGTTTGGCCACTTCATTACTGGGGCATATTCCAGCAGTTACATTCATGCGCTAAATGAAAAGCTATTGCTCTGGTATCTATTTTTCTTCCTCTCTGATAAGACCATATTGCCTTTGATTCCACATAGGCGTGGGAGATTATGTGCATAATCAAGCGCATATCTTACTCAATAGCTGTCTGCTGCATAGCAATTCATCTTTTTTTCCATTTGGTTGGTGCAGTAGATTGGAATGGGGGGCCAAATCATGTTTTGTTTTTCTAGGTCCTGTTTCCATATCCAAGAACAACAACGTCTCTGCAATACCGATAAATAAGGACGGACTTTTTGGCGGTGTGGTAAATCCAAATGAAGTGTTCTGTTCGGTTCCGGGTCGTCTGTCCCTTCTAAGCTCAACATCAAAGTATAAGGTCACAGTGGCGGAGGTGCAGAGACGCCTCTCTCCGCCTGAGTGCCTGAACGCCTCTTTGCTCGGTGGGGTCTTGAGGAGGTGAGTTGAACTTACATAGACCAATAATTACATGTTATCAAGCGCCAAACCCACCGAGTGGTAGCCTATTTAACTTATGCAACACATGCCAAACAGTAGGCCTTGAATTATGTTGTATTGTTTTGGTAGTGGACTAAGTACCCAATTACAATGAGCGCATGTTGTCATCTTGTAACACACCACGATTTAACAGCCATGGATAATTAAATATCGTGTAAGAGGAGTGAAAAAATGTATGACAAACTGTTCAAATGAATTATTAAAAGGTAATACTTTAAAACATTTGTCTCATATCCGTAATACAAAAGGTTTAAAAAAGAGAAAGAGATTTTGCTTTTAGTATTTAAAGTAAACTGGGGAGCTGTTATTTATAAATAGGTCTGCATAATTTTATTTTCATGCACGCTCCGATACTTGGAGTTATAGGCATCTTATTAGTCCCTTTATATTAACTGACGTTAAGATGGCCAACAGTAAAAGAAACAATTGCATTTAGTAAGATATACATATATATATTCTATTTCATCAAAAGGGCCAAATCTAAGAACGGCGGAAGATCCTTAAGAGAGAAGTTGGACAAAATCGGATTAAATCTACCGGCAGGAAGGCGCAAGGCAGCCAATGTTACCCTACTGACGTCACTGGTGGAAGGTAAATTTCCCGACCAATATATCTGTATAATAACGCAGGTGTTCAATGCGGCTACGTGAACATTCATTTGTAAAATAGGGAGAGTTTGTCTTGCAAACAACAATACATGAAGGATAAAAGGAAATGACTTTTTAGGGAACGGAATCGGGAGATACAATTCTGAAAGAACTTTGTGGGATTACAGGGGCCATTTTTAAACGTGTGAGCAGCAGCACATTTCAATTTAATCTATGCCAGATTAGTTTAGTTGTGTTGTGGCATGCATGACGTGTTGATATTTTATGCAGTTGCTGGAGAGTATGTGGCACAACAACAAATTTATTATTATTATTACTGACTTCTGAAAGCCTATTAAAAATATAAATAAGTTAATGATGTTGCACTGCGAAGATCCCATTGCTGATGGGATCTTGTTGCTTGCAAATCCATGTTGCTTGCGAAGTTGGATGTGATTATTTCGTGCAGTGGTATTTGGTGTAGCGTTGGTTTTAAAGGTGAAAGCTGGAAACGCTTCGCTGGTTCCTGTTAATCATTGCAGCTGAAGACTGAATGTAATATTCGTCGTGCTTCAGTGAAATTTGGTCTTGTATTGTAATGAGCCTAACGAAATGTAAGATCCTACAAGATAAGTACTGAGAGGGGTTTGAAGGACACGCAAGCAAATGCTGATTTAGAGAAGAGTTTCTGAAGTGCAGTTATTGTTTATGATCTGTTCTATTTTATGAAAAGCAGTTTAGCGGAGTTAAGCTTTGATGATAATTGGCGCACGCATTCTTCCGGACTCTGTGCTTATGACAGGAAGGCCCGCAGTAAAAATCCAACTGTTTCAGGAAATTAAAACCAAAGATTTGGCTTGGAAAAAAAGTCAACCAAACTAACTGACCTAACTGGAGTAACCTAATTTACAAGCCTATAAGTATAAAAAGGCGGTTTCCTCTTAGCTTTCTTATAGAACGTTCTTCTAATAGATAGAAGGATCACGAATCAATGACATGGTGTTATTATCATTTGCAGTTATTATCTTTCGTAATGTTCATCTATGAAAAAATTGATACAGTCTGGCGTATATCCTTTTAATAAGGAATCTGTTTTCTGTTGTGAATTGAAAACAAAGGTGCATCAGTAATGTCAGAAATTGATAAAGTGCGACGTAGTGCTCATTAGCAAAAAAAAGTTAATTAGATGACAAACGCTGAAAATGTTAATTGCTCAACAATTTATTGTAGTATATTTAAGTAATAGGTTACACACTGACTCTTGTTTTCTCCTATAGGTGAGGCTGTGCATCTGGCCAGAGATTTCGGATATGTATGTGAGACTGAGTTTCCAGCCAAGGCAGTAGCTGAATACGTGAACCGACAGCATTCTGACCCAAATGAACAAGTCCAAAGAAAAAACATGCTACTGGCAACGAAGTAAGTGCTATTTTCACTTTCAAAATGTCAAAGCGAAATTCACTGTTTACGACCGCGTATCGTCAAGGTGAACAAGTTAATCATGTTGGTTTATTTCACAACACTCTGTTGTACTTTCCAATACAGCATTATATTGCTGTCAAGTGTTGCATGTGTTAATATCTACGCAGCCAGTTTAATAAACATGAATGTATTTAAAAACTACTTCTTTATTTTGGGTTTTATTTCTTAAAATTATTTTCTGTACTACCACGGAAATACACAAAATTCTTAACTAGGTCTGAAGACTGACGTTAAATTCCCAAGCTGTAAATCACAGTTATCGTGAAGAGTATTGCATTTTCTGCAAATAAAATAGTCAAGACGTATAGAAGATACAAACCACACCCGATTCTAAAATAAATAGTAAATTGATAGAAAACACGAGAACACTGGAAGTTTAATTAATCTGATCCATTTCACACGTTCTCTGACCAATCCCAATTCCTCTGATTTTGCACTGACCAAGCCAGCTGCTGTCAAAAGGAATATGTGCCCTATTGATTAAGGAGCACATGGTGTTACTAATACATTTCTGACTATACCTTCAGCTGTAATTAGCTTCATCCTGACACGCATCCTGCATTGTATCTCCTTTTAGACAGATCTGCAAAGAGTTCACGGACCTGCTTTCGCAAGACCGCTCGCCCTTGGGGAATTCACGTCCACAGCCCATTCTCGAGCCCGGGATTCAGAGTTGTTTGACCCACTTCAGTCTTATTTCTCATGGATTCGGGACTCCTGCCATGTGCGCGGCCATCACGGCGCTGCAGAACTACCTGACGGAGGCCATTAAAGCCATGGACAAAATGTACTTGAACAACAACCCCAACAGCCACAACGAGACGGGCTCTAAAGTGGGAGAGAAGGATGAGAAACACAGAAAGTGATGTTCAACCACCAAATCCCAATTTAGATTTATCAAAATCAACCCACAATTCCTTTTTCTTTTTAATAATACCAATAATAATAATAATAATAATTAAACAAAACAAAACACTTCACTTTGGGATTCGTTCAACAGACTGAATTCAGACTGAATTTCCTTAAGTATCTCCACTTACGATTGTAGCCATGTGACAAGAAGCTGAAGGAGGATGGTATTTCTATCAGTATTGTCAAATTCACAGCTCCATACCATGTTTTCAAGTTCACTTCGAGCGACCAACTTGAACTTTAAATTTTAACACGATTCACGGTTATATGAGGGAATCTGTGTTCATGTATGTATATATTTATTTATGTGTAATTTAATGGGAACTGTAAATATGGTACGTCTGTTAAAATTAATTTTTTTATTTATCTGGTGCCTCCTGTTTTAGTGGGATCGAATATTCGCTTAGTTCTTCATGTGGTTTTATGATTCTTAGAAAACAGAAGTTTGGGGTATTCTTCTCTGGGATATTTTAATTCAGCCTTCTTGTAGCATGTTGAGGCAACATTGAAGCAAGTGAACAAATTGAAAAGAAATAAACACCTATTTCTTTATATACTATTCGTATGCCATTCAGTTTTAGGACGGAAAATGTTGTTGCAGAGACCCTTACGATGTTTTGTGTTTCTAACTTGTTTTTATACTAGCTTTTTATGTGTTGTGCCAATCACCTCTCATTCTTCCCTCAAAGCACCACAAGAGCAATAAATGGATATTGTCTTATAAATTCTTTTTTTATAAATTCACAACATTTTGGACCATCTAATATCTTCTTGTATGTCCACTGTCTAAATTGGAGGCGGTTTTATCTGTATTGTATAAACCTGTGCTGGCAATAGCTCCCATGCCTGTCAATGTATTATAGTTCTTTGTTGCCCAGAAAAAAATAAATATTTGATACGCTTCATGTCGATTTTTATTCATTATTTTATTCACTGCTTGCTGCGCACGAGTGTTTCTCTTTCTATTCAGCACGGTTGATGTAATTGAGTTTAACTCTCCCTTGACGATTGCTCTATACAATAAGCAGTTAAACCCATTGTTTACTTCAAGTATAATATAAAACTTACTTTTAAATTCTAGCTCAGAGCACATCCATATATGGCAGGGAGCTTTTTGCCAAATGACACAGAAAACAATGAATTTAAAGTGAATATGAATTTAAAGTGAATACGTTTTAACCCTCGAGAGAGAGCGCTCTTTAAAATCAGTCAGATGTAGAGTCCAGCTAATTGCATGCCCTTATTTGTAGACGCCACCTTACTCTTTCAAATACACTGTCAGCCACGTTGCGAAAAATATTTGTCATTATAACTGGTGTTATAAAGTTTACAGTTCGTTTACACGAAATGTGGGCATCCCACTACAGTGATGTCATATTCCAGCACTGTCATATTTATGCTACTTATCCAGTCTCGTTAATTAATTGCGCATGCATGCAGATACTGCAGTGTCTGAACCTGTTTGGTTACTTTGGGCGCTGCTTAACTCAGATTCAAATAGAGATTATTGATCGATAGCACTAGCTTGGAAATCAATCTCCATTGGAGCGTACTGGTTTGCTGGCTGTATTGAGCATTAACAGCTGACGTCTGTTACGGCATTGCGGGAAGATCTGTCTGCACTATATTTTCACGTAGTGGTCGTTTTTTACATATTTTTTTCTTTTTTCAGACAGTCTGTTCGATTCAGATGTAGTTTTTTCAGATAACATGAACGAAGCCTAACTGTACATGTCCTTGGCATAATTGCCATGCACAGTGCAGCAGCAGGTGAAGCGAGGCATTGTCTGTCAAGACTGTTTTTGTTGGCTGCTTCTCAGATTGTGTGTGGGATTCTAACCTCGGGCACAATAGCTCTCTCAGAAAGATACCCGGCTGCTCCTCCCATGTAGGCACAGAGAAAAGCACATGAATAGCCATTTTAAAGAAAAACAATCATTTTAAATAGTATTCATTAATATTAGAAATTCCTTCACGTTAACGCCAATGTCATTTTTTTTCAAATGTATTAGGGTTCCAAGCATTTGAAGACCAATATATTTGCAAACACTGACAAACATAACGCTTTTATTTATATCAACGTGCAGACCCAAGTTCGCTGAAATTTTGGAATTAGCATTTAGATTTAGTAATTAGTTTAAATTCGAATTTCGAAGAAAATTTCTCAGTACAAATTTTCTCAGTACAAGTTGAACAAAACAATGGTTTGCGACAAAATGAAAATAGTCAATATAGTGAAATTAGTTTATTAAATTAAAATACCATGCTGAGTTCAGTACCTTCACTCTCTAACCTCTCTGCAACATTAGTTACATATGTTTTCTGTGTGCTATTTAAAGTGTATTTTTGTGTCGTTTTCCCTAAATCGCTATAGTAGTGAAGCACTATAGACTAGGTGGTATCTTCAGACCTACTTACAATGATCCACATACCATGAAATGACATTAGCGTTCACCCTGCGCAACTTTAATCTTTATGTAGTTTAGCATTAACATTTTACCAAACATCTTACCAAATCCATAATTATGTCCTGTAATATATTCGTTAATATTTAATAACCTTAAGTACCCTGATCAAGAACAAGCACATTTGTAGTTTGGGTTGGTTTTATATATATATATATATATATACACACAGAGAGAGAGAGAGAGAGAGAGAGAGAGAGAGAGAGAGAGGAATGTTTTAGAAAGGAAATACTGCAAGCGCCTGACAAATGACAACGCGTTCACAATGGGACGACGTAATTTCTAGTTTTAATAGAGCGCAAAATGGTTAATTGCACTGGACTCGTAACCTCAGCCCTACCTATCACCCCCAGAACTGACCCCACCCGGCCAACAGAGCTTCATGGTCACCTTAATGTCAAATAAGGCCAGAAACTTTATCAGATTACTCATGATTACTTCAGTCATCAGACAATCGATTAGATAACATTTAGTGACTCTGAATAAACATATTATCATAAGAAGGGGACTTTAAATCCAGAAGTTCAGTTTCGATATAAAGTCCGTTTCTTCTTGCGGACCGCATAACTCTTTAAAGCAAGATACTTACCATTTGTTTTTCTTTCATTAAAACCAGATATCCTGACCTCTCCGTTTCTAAGCATTGTCTGTTCACGTGCACCCCGAAAAAAGAGTCAACAACTGTGTTTTGTTTCGTCTTTTTTTCCAAATAGTTGTTATGCTAGTTTGTGGCTGTCTCTCTCTGAGGCCAGCCGGGGGGTGGGGGGTGTGCGTGGTGGTGTTGGGGGGGGGGGTTGGGGGGTGGGGGGGGGCTATGTGTCGCCGCAGGCCAAACATATGCTTCTTTCCATTGCACTAATCCAAATTCAGCGTGCAGGAATAATTGCTGGAGTGGCGGTGCTTTCGCAGGGCTTTGTCCCGCTCTGGCTCCCGCTAGCCAGGCACACGCCATTTCAATCAACCGTATTTGAGGGCTGTCTCTTTATATCAAACCTCAATGTTGTAAACACGTAACCAATCACTTCATGCTTCAATAAGAGCGTGCACATAGCGTCCGAAAGGACCAGTCGTCTCATCATGGTATCTTATTTCTCGTGTTTGTTTATTTGCTCACTGGTTAAAGTAGTGTTCGCAAAGATGTTCCTCTGCCTGCATATTTTCTGTCAAACGCTTCATGGGGATGATTATTAAAAGCAACACTGACAAATGCCCAAACTGGATGAAGGGCATCCACCTGTTTCGTTCTCCTTAGAAAACTAAAATTATACTAAAACTAATGAGACAGCACTACGACACAATAAATTAATCATTCGATGAGATTCAAATTGTCTATCTTTTTTCATATTGTCAGTTTGACACCCATTTAAATTAGTCGAGCATATAGAGATTTTGAGGCTGGTAAACTGTGAGAGAAATTTGGTTAAACGGGAAGGGTCAGTCTTCAGTCATCTGATAACTCGTCTATAAGGACTCTGAATGATGTATATCTTTGATGCATTGCTTAATTTATGATAGCCTACCAGCCGCGATATTTGCTCAGCTCATGTATGTAAATGTAAATAATCATGTCAATCCAATTTTTTTAATTGTGGAAATGTTTACCGTCAAGGGTGGTCTGTACTCCACAGAAAAATTATGTTTAAAGTGTTATGTTTAAAGAATGACTTTCCAAGATGCCAAATGGTAGTGAAAGTCAGCCTGTTTAATGAAAACAGAATGTAATTGCATTATTAACAACAACATCAAAAATATGTTTATTTTACATTACATCACCATTTAAATAAAAACAATGAAAATAATTTCTAAACTCACACTGTTAATTCCACATATGACAATTGTTTAGTCCAGTGAATATGTAGCAGTTGCATTATTATGTCATAATAATACTAACATGGAATTATGATACTCATCTTATGCAAGTACACATAAACAAGCAGATTAAGAGAAAATTAATTATTGATTAACTGGCTCGAAATTATAAACCCAATACTGTAGTAGCATGTCACATTTTGCATATATTGGCCATTTCACTTGAACACTGAATTTTAGTTGCTGGTTAAATGCCGTTCTTTTACTTTGTTTCAACCTTATGCTATTGCTTTGCTATTATGTAAACCAACAATAAAAAACAACTTAAGTAATGCGGTCCAGTTTTTTGGAAATGGGCAGAGGATAGAGAAGGAGAGAGAGAGAGAAGTTGAATTAATAGACGCGATAATTTCACATTAAAGAAGCGCACTATTTCATGTGGCTCTATCTGATCTATCTGAGCGCAGCTGTGCCGTTATGATGAAGTCTGATGATGATGGTCTGAATCTTCCTCCAGGCGACTCATAGCTGTAGGCAGCGCTAGTGCCCGACCCTGATAAACGACTTAAACACACAGGCTCGCCAGATAACTTCTGTCCCTCTTTTAATATTTACAATGCACACAACACTATTACTGCACATTTTGGATTACACATTTTTGCACCTTTGCCGGATATATTTATTTATACAAACACAACAAAGAATGTACTACAGATTCGAATTGATTTTAATTTAGGGTTGAACAGTGTGATGCAAAAGGAACATCTAATTCTGATATTCATTCTGGAGTAGCTACATGCGTTTCAAGCATAATTAAGATATGGAGACCATGACACTATTTCTCAGGGTCGATTTATTTTCTAAAGTCATTTTCCGTATAGAGAACTAAAAGTCTTGCCTACAGAAAAGCTATAGAACAATTCCAGCATTATTGCCAAGGAATTAAGTACAGTTCATTGAACAAATGCTAACCCGCTATTACAGCATGTTGTCACTCTCTATGGCGTTGTCACAACCTGACATTAAACAGCTTATTACAGGCTATTAACAAACTAACGAACAAAAAAACCCATAAAACATTAAGTAATTTACAAAAAAGACAAGATATTGTTGAACATCAAATATTGTATCTATAAACTATTTACAACAAGTATTATTTTTCAAACATTTAAAACACAAACTAAAACTTGCCCCAACATTTATGGAAACGTTTTCTGTTCAACATTTAAAATAATTCATTAACTTTACTTAATTTAAGTTTGTGCACACGATTTAATCTATTTCATCCTAATTAAATGTGTTTAGCTTGGTCAACGAATTTTAGTTGTATTAGGTTAAACTAATTTATTATCGTATGGTTAACTTCATATGTTTGCAAACCAAACTGTTTAAGCTTGTCCAACCTCTAGCTACAATAATATTTTCAATCGTTACATAATACCATATGAACAAAATGCTCCTTATTGGAATCAACGAGACTGTCCTCATCCTAAGCAAATGGCCTGCTCTTTAGCGCAACGGTAACCTCAGTACACTGTAAAAAACGCTTTGCTGCCCTAAAGTTTAATTAACCTGGCTATACAAGTCATTTCAACTTAATATTTGAATTCCCGTCTTGTATAATAATAAAAAAATAGGTTAAGCAATTGTTCAACTATTTCTTAGAAATTACCTCAACTTCACACCAGTCAAGATTACAAAGAATAAACTGAAATGCCTTGTGCAGCCAAATTGATTAAACTTAAAAAATTAAGGCAGCAAAGTTTTACAGTGTAGAAATGCAGTTAGTTATGGCTGGCCTACATGGAAGTGTGTGTGGGCATGTTTGTTGTCATCTGTTCTTGGATAACTCCAGTATTGGCACCCTTCTGTCATCATTATGGCTGCTTCTAAAGTGTGCCAGTTAAAAAAAATCTAAATATATCTGTAAAATTGTGTTTAAATATTCTCTAACTTTACTCTGCATTTTGTAGTCGGCTATAGGATGTCAAACTCGGTTGGTTTAATTTTTATGGTTGTGTAAGGATGCAAAAACAGCTGTGAATAATTCAATTACAGGTCATGATCAAAGTATAAACATGTTTTGATGTTTTGAAACAAAGAATCTGTTGTCACAAACATATATTAACATATAATGTATTTAAAGAAGACTCCCAGACTGCTTTTTAAACTTAAAGCACTTGATTTGCAAACAACGCCAACACTGTGCACAGATCTGGACTTCCTGCTGTCGAACATTTAATTTATTGTCCCTAGCCACAATAAAGAACAGGAACTTGAAAACAAGTTTTTTTAAAGGATAAGCAGGTGTGTCCAAATGTTTAAGTGGCAGTGTATGTATAAAACAAGTAACTGACCAAAACATTAAGCTTTAAATACATGTTTGACAATCTCTGTTGAACCTCACCTCCAGTGGCTGCAAAACAAGTTTCTCCTCCTTTAAACTTGGTGGCCTTTTAAAAAACACAGGCACTGTGTTTAACACAAGTTTTATTAAAAGAGTCCATTACTTTTATGGAAGGGAAGAGGGCCTGAGGCATGAGAATGGCGGGAGAAAGAAAAAGAGAGAACAACATAAAGAGAAAGAGAGAAAAATAGAGAAAGCGCAATTGACAATTAAGTATTGGTTTCTCTCTGTGTGAGGTGTCACAGCACTTTGCTTACCAATCAGGAGTCTGTCTCCTCTGTCTGTACCACTATCACACAGCTTCTAATAGGCTTCAATTAGAGCAACGGGAGCTGGGGTTAATTATGACCTAACATATTTGATTGAGTGGATCAGATCAGCAGAGATGGGGACTCAAGGGGAGAGGGCCTCATTTATTAGCCTCTATTTGTGTCCTTATTTCACAATGGTAAAAATAGTGTCTAAATATCTTCAGCCTATTATGCCAGGCACATTTAAATGTTGCATTTTAAACCGTGTACTTTGCATGTCCATAACTGCACACACCTGCCCGTGTTATATGCAAGATCCATATAACAATACAGTTTATTATCCAGAGCTATTCAGTGTGATAAAATTCTGCAGAGTTTGTGCTTTTATTGAGAAACAGAAGTTGACTCTGAAACAGTCTGAGGAGACAGTCTAACTGTTACAATAGAAGCCAGAATTTTAGTTGATCACAGATGATTCTGGAAAACATTTCCGGATGCTGAAAGATTCTGTTGCTTCCTTTGAGACATCATCACGGCTCTTTCCCTCTCTAAGTGTTCCTGAGGGTTAAAGTTGTCCCTCAGTCACACAAAAGCAAATTCTAACTTACAGCCCAAAGACACAAAATCAAGGAACCATCACTGAACAGTAAATATTTACAGTTGCAGACTTCAAAGAGTGAAAGAAAAAAGATGGAGAAAAGGACAGCAAAATGAATGACAGAATACAAGACAAAGTGATTGCAATCATTATCCCAAATATGGGCCTTCCTTCCACTATTCAGCAGATCCACATAATATAAGTTGGGAATGAAGATTTTGACAGGCTGCTAATGAATCGCTGTAGGCCCATCTGCCTCAATGCAAACAAAAATGTGCTAGGATCTTGTGAACTGTTACCACTCTCACTGTAAACAATAATTGTCAAACATATTTACTCACAATCATTTTAGCAGATGTCATGTTTTTTGGTTGTGCCTGGCTTTTGTATCTCTCCTTTACAAACGTGGCACTTGCCCTAAATGTACTTTTAGCCTGAATATTGAGCAGGTATTTGCTGAATTGCTCTAGGGCACACGGTTGAGGAGAGAGGTTAAGAATGGAGGGAAAGGGAGCGAGAAGAAGATTATTTGAGCCCTTCATCAGGAGAGCAGCCCACTCCCTACCCATGATGTCTTGAGGCCTAGGGGCCTAGCCTTGCAGTCATGCACCTCTTTATCACCCTAATCTGTTAATTGTGGAGACTCAATTGGCACATGGCAGCTTTTTATTATAGCCTACCCACATTAACAAACAGAGAATGTGGTAGAGTCTGGTAAGCCCCTGTGTCCACTCATCCTCCACCTCTCCCTGTTTCTGTCTATTTAGTCTTTAGACATTAAGGGTTAGGGGCTAACCCTTAATGTCAACTTTAAATGGGCTCAGCTCAAAAGGTGAACCTTGCACTCAAGGCCCCAGACGGTACACAAATGATCCCATATCTGCTGTTGCTTTAATCTACTTGGCCCTCCCTTGATTGCTTTCTTTTGGTGCCTCGGAAAAAAACAAAACAAAAGAGAGCATGCTGCTAAGTTTTGTGGTAACCCCATGGAGAGGTTTGTCTGTTTCAATTTTTTCTTTTACTGGGATTGTCTGACTTTATTTTCTTCTATCTGAAGCTCAGTATTTTGACAAAAGTGAACAGTATATTATATTATACACAAATCAGAAAGCGAAAAAATATATGTTGTGCTCAGTTTGACGCATTTGCTATTGAAAGTCGGAAGTTGGTGCAGAACATAACCAAGCAGTCAAATTTAAGCAACCCCAAAGCAATATAAGGCCTGTTCAATGTCTCTTATTCAAATCAGAGCAATATCTGAATGCACCTTTATGTGAGAAATAATGTTTTTTGACATGAAAAAATGGGAGAACTAAAAATGAGATTGAATTTACAAATGTTTTATTTTTTCATTATATCACACACATAAACATGTTTAGTGTAAAAACCGTCTTGGGTTATGTATGTAACCCGGTTCCGTGAGAAAAATCCTTAAAAATCACGCCTATTTATAGGCAGATCAAGGCCATGTGACATAGTGTTGTGTACCACAAAGACTTTAAAAGGTACCTGCATAATACGTTATGAGATTCTAAGTCTGAAGGAAAGCTGTGCAGGCAAGACCAAAGTGTAACAACGTGACACAGCATCATTTCCTGTCCTGCACATCAAGAGCAGAAAAAGTGACTGTCAACTCAGGAGGATCCAAGTGCCTTTGGAATTTAAGTCCAAGTCATAAAATCTAATCAATGTGTGAGGACCAGCCTGCCATAACACAAATATCACTTAGAGATTCCTCCCTTTACAGTGCCTGAGATAAACTAAATTCCTGGTAGAATGGGATCTAATGCCCAGAGGTGACACTAAGTCACAGGCCTTATAAGCCAGGATAATAGCATCTGTTATTCAGTGAGATAAGCGCTGTTTTGTAACCGCCTTGGTGGTTGCGATCACCAAAACAGACTAAGAGCTGAAAGGTCTTATGCCACTGGCTCTAGCAGTGGATGTAGATCCTTAAAGCTCTAACTGAACACATTAAGTGAAGCCTTTCCTGTTCCAGCCACATACGGCAGAGGACAGAAGGCCTGAAGCACCACCAGGTGACCAGCAGTAGCGGGCACCTTGAGAATATACACTGGTCTAGGGTGCAAAATGGCTTTAACAAAGCCAGGGGCAAAATTCAAACAGGCAGGGTCTGCAGAGCTAATAATAAAGCCACCTTAAGAGTCAGAAACTTATCTAAGGCTGACACTGGGGGCTCAAATGGAGCCAAAGATAAGCCCCTTAAAACTACAGTAAGGTCCCAAGAGGTGACTCATGTGCAACAGAAAAGCCTCAGAAAACAAGGCACCAAAGGATGTCTCCTAACAGAGGCTCCATTAACAGTGTAATGTCTAGCAGAAACAGCAGCCACATACACCTTAAGGGTAGCCAGAGCTAACCCTGAAAAGGCGATTTTGAAGAAATTTTAACAATGAACCAATAGGGCAATTAACAGTGTCAACTTGGTGTTTCCTTACATACAATATCCTAGTAGATTGGCACTCTGGAACTCAGAATGAGGTACATCCTCAACTGAGATTGTAGAGACCAGCATCTACATGATGGCCCCCCTCAGGGGCCAGACCCACAGTTTTCAAATTTCTGGCTGGGGTGAAAGATCTGGCCACCCAGTCTGAGACAGAAGATCCCTCTGCACTAGAAGCTCCACCACTTGTGGATGGAGCCTTCACTACCCGGGCCTCAACCCCTGCCTTAACAAAATTTCTGTTCCCAGATTTGCATACCCTGGGATCTGCTGCCCCAGTCTGAACAGTGGGCGTGAACGCAGCCCTCCCTGGTGATTTATAAAAGAGACCACTGTGTGGTTGTCTGTATTGACTACAATGTGTTGGCCATTGAAATATGGAAGGCAATGTTTCAATGCCAGAAACATTGCTTTCATTTCCAGGCAATTTATTTGCCAGGAGAGATGAGGGCCTCCTCACAGACCATGGACTGGGTGGCTATCGAGAACCACACCCCAGCCCGTGAGAGGGGCATCAGTTGTGAGTGGGACCCAAGGTGAGAAACCAGTGTCTGATCCACATAGAGGGTGTATAGAAGTCGATTTTCTTTAGCCAGAACTGAAATTGTCTCATATGCAATAGGCCTTATGGAATCACATTGGCTGCTGCTTCCATTAACCCTAACAGCCTCGGAACCTGGAGAACTGTTATATGGTTGTACTGCATCGTAGTGAGCATTGAGTCCCAAATTACCCCTAGAAAAGTAGTTCTTTGAACTGGAGAACGCATGCTTATCTTGGGGTTGAGTCTCAGCCCTAAGCACCTTATATGAGCTAACACAACATCATGACATAACACAACATAACACGTAACTTAAAATGTGGATGCCCTGGAGTCTCAAGGGAGCCAGAGCTGCAGATTGAGAGGCAAACTGATTTTGGACCCTCTTTCTACTCTACTCAACAGCCATGGGGATAAACAGAACAATGTTCTATTCGCTAATTCTGTTCCTTACTGGTGGAATGAGCTCCCAGCTTCCACCCAGTCTGCCAAGACCATCACAACCTTCAAGAAACAACTTAAAACACATCTGTTTTGCAGACACCTGACTAATTCCTAATGCTCTGATGTTCAGCCTAATTTCACATATGTAAAACAACATTCTTCTACTGTTTGTAGACTAGGCTTGTTGATTCTCAGGGATAAAAAGCGTCTGCTAAATGAATAAATGTATTTGTAAATGTAAACTTTGCAGAAGTTTCCATGCTGCCAGAAAATTCAAATGAGGTATCATCCTCTACCTGTCCAGTCTCCTGAATCAGAGAACTGGCAGGAGTTTATTGGACAGGAAAGAGAGAAGATGGGAAGGATGAACCACCAGATTCTCCTCCCCTCCGAGACACCTGGGGTGGCAGGGACAGCAGAAATGAGGTGTTGGTGTGCCAAGAAACCCCTTCCCTCATGGGGCTGGCCCCAAGTATGGTGCTGCTGGTGCCAGGTGTTCTTCTTCTTTGCATCTTGAGGAAAGCACATTCCTAAGATTGAAGGCCTGCACCGTTTGGTGTATGGTGCCCAGCTCCCCTAGGTCTCTGCAGGGAAGCTCAAGTTGGCAATGTCATAGAAGGGGAGAGATCTGTTTATCATCTAGCTCAGAAAAACTGCAGCTCTGAGCTTACACCTGATTTTTTTGGTAAATACAAAGTCAGAGCAGCTTGATTTGGTGGCAAAGTCCATCCCCACTGCTCCGCCGCCAAATCAAGCTGCCAACCCCATGAATGCAGCCTCCACTCTGCCTCAGTAGCAGTGGGACCTGACTTGCAAGGTGCAGCAGCTCAGCTGCTAATGGGATTAAAGAGAGTCAGTTGATAGTGAAAGCGGCCTTAGTGAAAGCAGCTCTTTCGATGCTGATTTAGCGTGCTCCACTCCCAAACAAAATACACACATATTGTGTCACCTGCTTCAATGTATCACGGGCAGGGTGGCACTCACTTTTTAAGCGTCCTAGAACTAATATTTCTCTTTTTTGTTTTACTAGCTGTTTCCTCTAGCTAGTAAACTAGCTAATATCTACTTGTTTCCTCACGCTTGAAGCTGACTCACAGGCAGACAAACGGGATTCCAGAAGCTGATGACATATTTTGCAGGTGCCTTTTAAAGACTTTGTGGTTTGCAAGACTGTCACATGACCTTGACCTGCCTATAAATAGGCATGATTTTACACATGTTCAGACTCAGGCGTGCCTGAACCACATTCCTCATAGCGTCAAGCCATGACACAGCATCTTATATGGTAAGGCAAAAATGCTGCTTGCATAAGGACACACCATAGCCTTTTGTTTCTTTATTATAATTAGATCTATATAACAAATATAAAGTTCTTCCATCCATATCCCCCAATAAAACTTTAAAAGAGTATTGTTTGCTTACTTGAATTTTACCTGTAAAATTTTCTTAACAGGAGGCTTTGTCAGATTAAGCCCTCTTCTACCTAGACAAACTCACACTCGAGACAAACTCGATATTTCACTATGTTAGGGAAGACATTTGGCCCTCACAAGTATACCTAAACTTGTAGACACAAACACTGACGGATGCCTATGACAAAAGATGTAAAAACTGAGCTGTCCTTGAAACACATTTTACCCTAGTTATCTTAATTTAAAATACTGCTGGGTTGAATTGAATGTCCAGGCTATTTAAAATTTAATATTGCAACTTGGTGACAGCACTATAGAGTGAGCAATTTATGATGGGCCATTAACAACTGCTGTTTTCAGTCACAGCAAACAGGTGTTTAACGAATCTACTCTAAAACCTCTATATGAGAGCACTTTCTCCACTCTGAAGTGTTAACTGCAGATGTACACATGTAGCATAGAAACATTTGCACACTCATGCACACACACACACCCTTCAACTGACCCAAGAATGGTGGAACTACCTTGTTTTTAGGACCTATACTATTGCACCATACCATGGACCAGCCATTTAATTACAATGGTAACATATCAAAAACATGGCAATTGTGTGTATGTTTTTGTTAGTGCTTTGATGTTTGTATTAATATAGAGCTCAGTCTGAGGAAATTAACCAGAAAGCATAAAAAAATTAGATTTAGTCAAGATTAAATTCAAGTAACTTTAGTAGAAAGGTTAAATGGGATTTTGATTGATACAGGAGAAACAGACACACACCAACTGCTATGATCAAGCACAACTTGCTTCGAAAATCACATATGCATGAAAGCTCACATAACGTACACTAAAGCACTAGCTAACAACATTATCAACCTTTTAAAGGTGCATGCAGAGAACAAGGTCAACACATTAATAAAGACAGAGGGCCTCATTTACTAACTGCGAACCTTTCCCATGTAGAATAGTCTGGTTTCATTAACATAAGAATGGGGATAAGAACAAATTCTTTTCTCAGAATAGTAGGCACCACTGCTGCACCCAGGGAGCAATTGGGGGTTAGGTGCCTTGGTCACTTCAGGGCCCTTCAGTTGCTACCTTCTGGCACTGAAATCGAACCAGCAACCTTCTGATTACACGCCTGGCTCACTGACAAGTAGGTCACAACTGTCCCCCAAACTTAGGTGCGGACTTCGCTGGCTCAGGCATGCTGCTTCCAAATATAACACTCAACATCAAAAATCTCTGTTAAAAAGGCACACTTTTTTTTCACCACTCCATCACTTTATTGGTTTGTTTGGTCTTAAGGTTTGCTGTCAGGGTTTCCCTTACCGTGCAGAATTGGCCTTCTTGACAGTCTAAATGCAATTCATTTTATCATATTGGTTCAGCTTTCGTGAGTGTGTAGGCCAACAAGTCTGTACCCCTTTTACAAGTCTGTACCCCAGGCGACGTTTTAATACAACTACTGTTTACCTCTGAAAATACATTGTGTTTTATTATTAAGTTGGGCAAATCATTTGCCTGGGGTTGAAGGTGCTATGCCATTGAAATGTAATCTCACAACTGATCTTATTACTGCCAAGACAAACAAGAAGAAATCAATTTTAAAGGAAAAGAAGAGGAGGAGGAAAGGAAAAAAGGAAGGAGAAATGAGATTAAAAAAATTAAAAAATAGGTATTCACAGCTAAAGTTTGGTTGACATCAGCTGTCCTTCCATCTCTTTAAACAGGTAACCTGAATTAAAGAATAATATTCATTATAAGCATGTATTACTTTAGTATTTATTCTTCCTTCAGACAGACTGCAGCATGCTCATTCTAACTTTGTTGCAAATTTGTAAAGCTTTATAAGGTGAGTAAGGTGGGCGATTACTTTTCAAAGCTTTAGACCTAATGTCTTGGAGAATTGGGGAGACACTTTTAACTAGTGCGAGAGAGCAACCACCTAAAACACCCAAGCAACCACCCAGCAATATGCTTAAAACCACTTAGAATATCTTAGCAGTCCTATCCAGTATATTTAGAACACCTTATCAACCACATAGCAACACCTTAGAAACTTCCAAGAACTCAGATTACTTATTTGACAAAATTAAAGAACAACAACAACAAAAATAGACAACCTAGTACTTCTATGGTCTTTTAATTTACATTAACATGTACTTTTTACATTACATGTACTTTTTATCACTAATATAGATGTATCTCATATAGATGTACAACCCTAGACTTAATAATGACAAAGAATCACACTTTCTAGCCAGTCAGACAAGCAGATTGGCTGACATAAATTTGGAGGACAGAGGGTATGTCTAAAAAAAGCATTTTGAAAAACAGTTCATAGAGGAGCGTTTATACAAAGATATTTCACTATATTGGTGAGAACATTTCATAGACTTCAGTTGCTTTCATACCGGGTCATATCAATAGATGTCCTATCCCCTAAATCTTATCATTAACACAAATATAAATAAAACATGATTAAGACCATTTATGATCTGGTTAACAAGTGAGGTGCATCTAGTATGTCCTCAAGTGAAAATATAATGTTTTAATATATTGGGGACAATTTAAAAATGTGCCCTCATAAAGCCAATATATTGTACAAATCTGTACCCAATATATGATTTAGTAACCCCCACACATACATTCACAGGGAAGTCAGGGCTACTGTGTTCATTTACCATTTAAACAGAGGGCAGAAATTAGCCTGCAGGTGACATGCACAAGCAGATCTTTGGCTCAATGCCACTACACACACACATACAGGTAGGGAATGGTATGATGCAAATAGAGAGATAGAGAGCAAGATCTGAAAATAATGACTCACTCACTCAGTTAATGCATGATGAATGATGTCATGGAAATGCTTGCTTTGCAGCTGAGCTGTGTTGTGTTGCACTGTTCTGATGTTAGGTAGCATGGGCTGGATCAGACTGAACTAAGATGCTGCAACAGTGCAGGTGTAACTGATTCTGAAGCATAATCAATGCCAGACTGACACTCACTCTGTCAAGGTCCATTGCTTGTTTACTTTGTGCCATGTGCTCTCCTGTCTTGAGTTTTTACCCTGCCCTCTTGTTTTCTTGTTAAGTATCCCATTATTGGTTTATGCCCCTCACCTGCCTGCCCTCGTTACCCGCCTTGTTTGCTCTCCTATTTAATGCCCTTGTGCTGGTGTATTATTACTTGTTACCTGTTTCTAGTCATGTAAAGTATTCGGCAGTGTCTTCTGTAGTTGTTGAGCTCAATATCTACTCTTGTTTTTGTTTGAGTATTTCTAGACTTGTTTGTGTAGTTTTACCCCCGCATGGGAATTGGTTTAATAAATACATTTTTTGTTAAGCTGTTTTGTGACTGGGTTCTCTCCCTTCAACGTTCTTGACACACTTGCACCATTTGTGTTATGAAAAGGTGAAGTAACATTACATCTGTATTTAGCCACAACAAACATGAGTCACCTTTGACGGGTTCTCAGTGACACTGCTGGGATTAGCTTGTGCTGCAATATGCAAACAGAAGTTGATTAACCAGATCTACCACAGCTCATGCTGCTTTGTGTGTCTTTGTTAGATAGAAAGAGAGAGGATATCTTAACAATGAGGGAAATGTCACACAAACTGACAGTTTGACTTTACAGGAATAATGCACAAATCTCACAGGTCAAGCGAGACTGTTCAGCTGTAAAGAAAATGTTTTTCATCAGTAATATTTGCTTTATTTATCCAAGTAGTAATGGGGCAATAACAATTTTATTGCACCATATAAAGTCTTCTCAGTAAAACCAGAACTTTATATATACTAAACTGTTATTTATCCTCTGGCAAAGTAATACAACAATATTTAGTTTTAATATAATATTTTATTCCATGTTATTTGCCTCTAATCAATAAAAAACACAAGGTGTGAATGTGCATGATTAAACTAAAATTGTATGTATAATATTAGGACCTAAGCACTGAAAGTCCTTAGGATTATTATTAAGGGCCATGCACTGCAGGTATGAAGGGCACTATTATTTTTCATCTGATTATTAGGGAACAATGAAGGTGGGAAGGGCCCTATTTTTATGGGCATCTTATTATTATTATTTTTTTTTTCATTAGGGCCCAAGCACAGAAAGTGTGAAGGACCCTATTGTTTTGCTTAGGATTATTTTTTTTCAAGGTTTTCGGGCCTTTGGGCTCGAAGATGGTTCATATATCATACATTCATGCACACCTGCACAAAAATGCTTGTATCAGCCTTTCACAGTGACACCCCTTAGCTCTGCCCAACAGGAAGCTGGCCATTTTGGATTTTCTGAAAATCATATAATATTACCAAACTTGGATTCAACACTGTGTAGGAATTGATATCTTGAACTGTGTTGCCATGGCAAGGTGGTAAAATTATGACAAAAATGGAAACAGGAAGTCTCTAATATCTACAGCATGATTATTTTGTCAAACATAATTAAATCATCTCAACCAACAACATGTGTGCTTGATCTTATATGGACTGCTGAAAGAGATGCTTTTGGAAATTATCGATCCTCTACATAATATTATTAATTCATCATTGGTGTTGGGATATGTCCCAAAAACTTACCTCTTATTAAAAAAAAACAATGATCCCAGGGAACTAGTAAATTACAGGCCCATCTCAAATTTACCTTTTATTTTTAAAAATATTAAGAAAATTGTTGTTCTTATTGATATGTTCTTTCCTGGAAATAAACGGTATCTGTGAGAATTTCAAGTCAGGATCCAGACCATATCATAGTATAGAGACTGCTCTCATGAGAGTGAGAAATGATTCGCTCTTGTCAGCTGAATTGCTAGTTGCATCTAACTTTTAGTGCTACTCAACCTTAGTGCAGCCTTTGACACTATAAACAGCAGCATTCTCTTAAATAAGCTTGAAAATTATGTTGGCATAAATAAAACTGCACTGGCATGGTTTACATGGTTTAAATCATATTTTTCTGACCAATTCCAGGTTGTTGCTGTGAGTGAAAAGATGTCACAAGTTCAGTATGGAGTGCCACAGGGCTTAGTGCTTGGGCTTCTGCTTTTTTACCCTGTACATGCTACCCCTGAGAGCAATTATTTAGGAGTTAGTTTTCATTGCTATACTGAAAATACCCAGCTGTATATTTCTTCTAGGCCCATCGAGATGCATAAATTCACCAAACTAACAGAATGTACAGTCGACTTAAAAACTTGGATAACTAGCAACTTTCTACTACTAAATTCAGACAGAACAAAAGTTTTAATTATTGGACTGAAGACTTCAACATGGAACAACCTAGAATACTGTCTTACTCTTAATGGATGCTCTATAAAGCCTTCATCAGCTAATATGCTGGATGTCTTTTACATTTACATTACATTTATACATTTGGCAGATTTTCTCAGTACAGTTGAGAACTCATTTCCCAGTGATCCCTGGGAAATGAGTCCACAACCTTTCTACAGGAGAACACTTTTGATTTCAACTTAAAAATATATCAAAACAACAACACATGCTTAAAATATGTCAAACACTGAAAAGTTAATTCATACATTCATGACATTAAGACTTAATTATTGCAATGCCTTAGTGGGTGGCTGCTCTGCAGGTTTAGTACAAAAACTCCAGCTCCACTGCACTGTGATCTAAAAATTCCGGCCAGTTAATAATAATACCCAGAATGTCAAAATGAAGCGTGGGTGGTAGATACCTTTCATACTTGGCACCCAAACTCTGGAACATAAATTGTATTATAAATACAATTTTTAATAGTTTTTCATGGGATTGTTACCAAACTTGGCAAATATTATGTCAGGACCTTAAATACGCTGAATCGTAAAGGGATTTTTAATATCTCAAACAGTGTTGCCATACAGTGTTGTGAGGAAATAATGGTAAATAATGGAAATGGAAAGTATCTTATATTTTTTGCGTGCATTGACTGGTTTTAATCAAACTTGAGCAGTACGTTTGGTCCTAGTGACTGATGACATAGAGGTGGCTATTGTGGGTCATAGCACCACCAACTGGCTGAAGTATATCACTTACAACAGTGTTAAAAGTGTCCTCTTAAATTTACCCAGGTCACTTTAAACTTTGTCCAAAAATAGAAGTACATTGCAGAAATTGTTAACGGATTTTTAATATCTGGAATGGTGTTCCCATGGCGAGGCAATGCATTTATGCAAAAAGAGGAACATGAAGTGTCTCATGTCTTCTGCCTACTTTGAGTGAATTAGATCAAACTTTGGCTGTATGTTTGGTCATGAGGGCTGATCATGTGGATGTGGCTATTGTAAGTCACAGTCATAGCACCACCAACTGGCAGCAGGAAGTGTGTCACTTACAGCAGACTTACAACAGACCTACATAGTCCTTGGAGTTAAATGCATGTGATTACTGTGCATTGGTATATATAAAGCAACAGGTGGCAATGGTGCTTGGTCCCGTCATCTCAACTTCCAGCTATATTTTTATCTTTATTTTCTACTGCTCCACAATGAGAAATATGCCACTCATGAATGTTTCTAAGGCAGAGAGCAAATCAGAAAAAAAGTGCCCGTAAAGCATGAAATTTGTATTATTGCATTTGTTTTATTTTAGCCTTTAGTCTAAGGTTTCTTGGGCACTGAGTAGATCTAAAGACATAAGATGTGCCAAAAAGTGGGGGAATGGATGCCGGGGCACTAATGTAACCATTAACTGCTTTCTAAGCCAATCTGTATGAGCCCACCCCAAAGTCTCTACGATATTCTGATGCAGAGCTATATCATCACAAAGTTCAAATGTTCAAAGTTAAGTCTATGGGAATTTTGACGATTTCAGAAATCCGATATGGGGATATTATAGGTCTGATCAGAAAAAATATAGCACACTTCTTTTGAACAACTGGAAGGTCTGTGGAAGATCTGTAGGGGTAGTAATATGTAGGGGTCATGCACATATTTGAAACAGCAGCAGTGACTGTCTTTGCTCACTTGGTGCCATAGATGAGATAAAAGTAAAGTAAAGTAATAAAAACTATTCAGATAAAAGTTCATTAATAATCTAGTGGTACAGTTTTTATTTAACATGAAAGGCCTGTGGTAGAATCCAGACTTACCTTAATATATATTTTTAAAATAAACAAGACAAAATTACACCAAAATTGACAGTCAAGGGTGAACCTGCATGTGCTGGAAATGTCAAGAGTTTGTTGTGAAATGAGGGTAGTTGATGATGACAAATGGTTCAGTTTAAAGTAAATTGTTTTTGTACATCTGACCTAACTTAGAAGTAAATGTGTGAACACTTTTTCCTGCAATATACATCAAACTTTATAACTGCTAACTTATATGCACAGTTATACAAAAGTTATATAACAATAATTTTATATATGTGTGTAATTGTGTGTAAATGTAAAGGTTTTTGAATGTGTGCCTATCTACATATGTAAAAAAAGTTAGGGTTGATTAATTTCTGAAAGAATTGAAAATAAACTATTAATTTTGTTGTTGAGAACAGTGAAAAGGTTTATACCTAGCCCTCCGGTAGAGCCTTTGTGTTGAGTCTCGTTTGATATTACCAAGGGTTTTTTTATTGATTGGTTGACATGATAGATCAACCATAAAGTGCTCAGAATGGCCTGAACTGCATCATATAGTAAATGTCATTTACCATTAACAATGTGCCAGTGAGATGTATAAACCATTAATATATCCTTTATGACTGTTCAGGCTAACTGGACACATCTCTCTTGCCGAGCAGCTGCCTGAAATTGACCAAAATAATGTTCAAAGAATCCAGAGAAGACAAATATTTTTATTTTATTTGTAATTGAGGAACCACATAAATAATAGAAAGAAAAAACACATCTAGACATTGTGAAAATGTTTTACATCAAAATGTAGTTATGTCAATAAGTAAAAACGACAGCTTTTAAGCAATGCAACTCATCTCAGAAGATGTGTTACTTATTTAGGATACTATGGTGGAAAACAGGGACTGACAGGTTGTCCATCAACCCCATGAGTGGTACACCCATCAAGATCCATGGAGCCGGTCTGGTTCGGCACTGCCATCAAGTTAAAGATCATTGGGGGAGTCTATGGGGTGAAGTAACTAAAGTAACAACAATGGGCCACAGTCTGCATCTGGGCGTCACCACCATGAATAGGGGGCTGAGACTCTATCCTTTATGCATTGTCTGTGTCATGAACTAGGGTGAGATGATTAGGGGTAGCAGGGTGCCTATCATTGGTAACTGATGAATAGAAGATGTAAAGGAAACACAGGGTGACAAACATGAGAGATTCTTACAGAGAAATTAGCATAGGAGCATAAGGAGCATAAACTTCCTATTACAAGCCTGAAGCAGTTTGTGCATGTTTATTTGAGAGGTAGACAAGATACTTGAATCCATGAATAGAATAAAATGTTTGGCAAGTTCCTTCATTGAGATATTACATGCCTAATTTGGTTATTCCATGAGTTTACTCAGTTTGCAGTGGATCCATTGGTCCTGAGGGTTTGGGCATAGTTGGAAAAACCTGAGTTGTAAAACTGTATCTACAGTGAGTTTGCTGTTTTCTTTCTCAGATCTTGGGTGTGATGCAGTACTTTGACTCACTTGAGAACAGAAAAGTGCAAAGTTATCTAAAACACTACTTACTGTACGTTTATCATTGAGATGCCTCAAACACCTGCTGCTAGCCCTGCCCACCAGACCATTATAATTAAAAATCAGAACTCCACCTACCCAGACATTTACATTACATAATTAGGGAAGAGCTATCAACATCATAACTCAGCTTTCAGCACAGCCTTGAACTTTTCCAGAGCTGCTGTTGGTAAAGGAGCCACTAATCGTATTAATTAAATACCCTCAACATCTGCCTGGCCCAACATGATGTAGAGATGGCTGAGGCTGGCGGTACAGAGTTCACCCTGAGTTCAGCACACCTTTAAAAGAGATCTTATGTTCACATTATGATGGCACATTAACCTTTTCTTTTGAAGCACATAACAGAGAGATTAATTTGATTCAGGCCTATATAGAGAGTAATGTGCTTTGATGGATCTCTGATACTTTGGGTACAAATAGACCAGAGCTGGTTCCTGCCTCCCAATTTCTTATCAATTCACTAGAGGAAGCGAGCAGATTAGTCCTTCATTCATCATGTTCTTGTCAGTGCCTGACCTGGTCTAAATTATGAGGCATATGAAACTCCTTACTTTTGTGTTTTAGCCTCTTCTTCTGATTTCTATTCTCTAAATTCTTCTCTTCTCTGTAGTTTTTGAAATAAAACATGTAATAAGACATTCCTAGATAAGACATTTACACAGATCATCATCTTCATTTAATTCTAGAACAATTGAGCTGTCAAATAAACATAATGATAACCCAAACTCTAACCACCATGAACTACCACTAAAATTAGAAGTGAAATGGTTGTTCCCCTAACCCCAGCCCTAACTCATTCGCTACCCCTTCGCTAACACTACAATCTGATTATTTGATGGAAATGTTTTTCCAGAAAAAATAAAGCTATTAATCCAGGAACATGTCCTACTTGGTCAAATGGTCATCATGGATCTACAAGTGGACTCCACCCTGCTGTAGGATAACATCTCTTTGCAGAACTTATAGTTTAGCCTCATGACTATCCTGGGCATCAATGAAATATTGATAAAAGGTGCTCAGATACCCCAGGGACTGTTAGGAAAAGTGGAGAGGAGGCAGGCATGCAGGAAAACCTCACCAATGGCCTAACTGGGATCTGAGCCACAAAGGTCAACCTGGGGGTGCTGAGGTTGACTTTCCTAACTATAATTGCATTTGAAAAGTAATGAGGCCACTCACTTAGGCCATATCTACTTAAATATCCCACACTGTGGTAAATTAGACCACCTGATGGTGCTGCCTCTTCACCGGTCAATTGTGTTGACTGAAGGTGACATATGCATCGAGTTAACCCCTGTACAGGCCCAACCCTAACTCTTCCCATCAGCCAGACTCTTCTTCTGTCATGCTTTACCAAGAACACAATGAGTTAGCAGTGGTGACTAATTCACTGGATTTGGATTCTAGAGGGACCTGGGTGGACCTTGCAGCCTAAAAGACTCCTTCTTATGGCTCTACACCCCGGGAGGGCACGCATGAAACATTTGGCCAAGACAATACTGATGCTGTACTGGGACAAAGAGGTACTTGTGGCTCTTTATGAGGGGATCATGGCATCCACATGTTTCTTTCCCACACTTTTCATTGCAGAAGTTGTGATGGACCATAACAACGATGGTCAAAACAGAGAAAAAGCACAGTCATTGATGATGGTCCACAAGATTCATTGTTTTACACAGACTAGTGTGTTTATGGATGGAAATATAAATAGCAATGAAGTTGCAGATAACATCAAACAATTTAGTAGTAGTTTAAATTAAATTTTAAGTATACATTTAGAATACAAGTTTTGTCAGATTGATTGCTTCTATTGCTTCTTGACTGCTTCTTGCTATTGTATAATATAATATACAAAATACAATATAATATAAAACTATATGTAGTTGCATATTATATATCACAGTAGTAAAATTCTGTGGTTTATTCTGTGATAAATGTGTTTTTTAAGTACTTGAATATCTTAACGTGGTGTCATCCACTTTATTTAGTGGGACTTATTTACAGTTTAAAATATGAACAGAGCACTCTAATCCTGTATGTTTAACAATCTGCAAGATGCAAACCAGAGAGGGAGAAACAAACCAGCAAATGTGTACACACACACACACACACACACACACACACACACACACACACACACACACACACACACACACACACACACACACAAACTTTGTTAATGAAGAAAATAAACATTCAGCAGTTTTACAGGAACTATGCCAAAAATACAGAAGAGTGATAAAAGTCAAAGTCAGACTGAAATAATGATGCGCAGGAAACAGAATAAGCTGGTCTGGGCCTGAAAAGTGGCTTCTGATAAAAATAACAAGTCATACGGCAGAGGACAAAACTGGGCTCTTCCAGTTATTGCCTCAGGCCTTGAGAGAAAAAGAGACAGGGAGAGGGAAAGAAAGAAAAAAGAATGTTTGATGTATGTGCTCTGGCTTGTCATTGTGAATCACCCTATAAATATGCTGCAAGCAAAAAATTTGATTAATTAGGAAGAAATGAACAGTTATGACTATAACTCCACAAAAGTCAGCATGCAAGGTATCATAAATGGGAAAGGAATCCAAAACAGTATTAGATGAACATTAACATCTGTGTTGTTTGGGAATGCCCGGGTTTATTGTCTAATGTATAAGATTAACTTGATGTGGCACTACAAGTTTCAGGATTTGCCTGGTTTACATTTCTGTAAAGCTGCTTTGCAACAATGCACATATAGTGAAAAATGTGATACATGTAAAGCTGCATTGAAAATTTTAAAACTACAATTTCCCAGAGGCGTTAATACAGGTCTACAAAATACAAATGGCACAATGGCAATTTTCTATGAATCTGATCTCATCATTATTTTGGCTTAATGCGTGTTAATGTATTGTTTCCTAGGTTGTAATGGTACCTTTGACTGTAAAGAGCGATTTGACCTTTTGTTCTTTGATGTACCTGCATTCATATGAAACTGTATGCAAAACATTTAGTCTTTTAAATTATTAATGGTGTGTGCACAAAAATTTAGGTTTATGTATGTTCAGACAATATTAAATGTCACATATTTCTAAAAAGTTTCTGTAATACCAAAGTGTGAGCACTCCACGCGAGTTGAACATAAACATGTCGTTAAACTCCAGGGAGTTGACTATGAGAAGTCACAATTTGTTCCAGTTTGTTCATTGTGATTTTTAATAATTGGATTATTCTTTACAGATGTCTGTTCCACCCTCTTTTACATTTTTTGTTGTGCTTTCTATGTCCCCATGAATTATTACTAATATAATTAGCAGGAGACTAAACTTTACAGAATCTTATTGGAACTTTTTGATATTGACAGATGTATCTGTTTAGGTGTATAATGCAAAGGGTTTCAGCAAATTTGTATATACACTTTAATCACTATTGGATTTTAATGGTATGTAAAACTGAATTCGACCTCAGTGCAATTTTATTCAACTAAAAACATGATTTCCCTGCTGTGTAGTTATTTATTTAATTTCCTCACATTTTGTTCAGCCCAGCTTTCTCCTTTAAAAATAAACATTTGATGGTTTGGATGTTTTGCCTATGGCCCTTTACAAAAAAAAAAATATATATATATTTCTTTCCAAAAATTAGCAAAAGAAACAACCCTACTGATGTCAGACAAAACAACAGTTAGTTAGTCAGTTAGAAGCTTTATTAATCTCCACAACGATTAAACGTTTTTGCCACCATTCAGACACATTACAGACAATACAATACAATACAATACAAAAATTAGAGGACTTCAGCTGCTGATAAAGTTTACAAATAGAAAGATCCAAAATATCCAGGCAATTTGAATCTTAAAACAACATCCTCTAATTCTGTGTCCATGTTAATATGTGTGTGTGAACGCACACACACACACACACACACACACACACACACACACACACACACATACACACAGAGACACGTTAACTTATCTTTTTAAATGGGGACATTCCTTAGACTTCTGTTTTTTTACACAGTTAGAAACAATAAAACCTAACTCTAACCCTAATCTTTGTCAGGTTTGCCTACTTTTTGGTATAAATTTGTCCCCAATATATAGTTAGTTAAACCCACACACACACTTCTTTACCATGCATGTGTTGACAGTCAGGTGATGGTTATTGACTACTCAGCCACTAGAGGAGCTGCGGACGTTTAAAAGTTCTCTACCCTAGCAGGGCGTCAGAGCCCAGTCAGGTGGCAGAGAGCTGAATCAATGCATGTGACTGCCAATGAGCTGCAGCTATCATGTGCAGATTCTGATTGATCAGCTATTTAATGCTGATTGGCCAGCACTAATAGCGGCCACAGTCACCAAATCACCCTTGACTCACAGACAGGAAAGTCATTTGATGCTCTTGTTGAGGGTTGAGAGTGTTTTTTGTTTTGTCATTACACTGACAACCTAAAAAACGTAGTATATTTAATATGATAATGGCTATTAAATAAGTTGTCTTCGCCAGTCTCTCATCATTTTTATTTCTCATGGTGTTTACTTTCTTTTTTGTGTATTTTTCTGTTTGCTTAGCTTGATCAACCTGATGCAGCAACATTGGCTCAACCATTAGTGTTTGTTTGGGGTGAACTAACTGTTTGTCCAATCAATTAAAGATGGGGTAGCTGTTCAGAGACTCTTTGAAAACAATCCTTATTTTTCACCACTTTATGCTACTAATGGCACAGAAAGCACACATCTTTAGGTAAGTTTTCACTTGTTAAATTATTTAATAGTGTTTTCTTTGAACTGTGTTATTTAATTTGTTATAATAATTTAAAATTAACCATTTACTTTTGCCATTTACCATTTACCCAATTTCTTACATATGTAAGTACAATATATATGTAAGTATATCACACACACACACACATACACACACATACTTAAATATTCACACAAAGCTCTGTATGGAACATGCACCTGAAGCACAGTGGTCCACAGTGGGTTCAGCCAAAAATAAAGCTTCACATTGACATCATTGACATCATTCCTCATAAGTATCATGCAGAAAGAGAAATTCTTCCTGCTTTGAGCATGACGTGACAGATTTTACTGCAGAAAGCAGATGCTCAGGGGACAAGTATGAAAGGGTAGAGCAGAAATCTGCATTTAAAATATACTCTGTTTGTGTGTGTGTTCATTCATAGATGTGGGATGTAGAGGGCTCTTGTCAAAAACATATCACTCTTTCCACCCTCAGGCAAAGGTTCGGTGTTTTCTACAAAACAGGTTTTTCTTTCTCTAATTGTAAACCCTCTAAAACATCCAGCAAGAAAAAAGGTTTTGTCTTTAAAAGATTTTGATCTCAAAATCTTTTTTTTAAATTTATAATTATAACATGCTTACTGTGGTTTATTAAATCAAAAGAAAGAAGAAATGTAGCAGTCAAACAAACACTTAAATGCTACTAGCAGGTGCCATGTGCACACTCTGTGCATGGTTCAAGCTCCCCATCCTGTCAGTGGTATAGCACATCCTTTTTCAGCCTTTTCCCCACACCTATAGAGGGAACCAACTCATAAAAATGAAGGACATTACCAAAATTACAAACTTATTGAAGAAGATTTTAAATTAAATTATGTATAATACTTAAACAAAAGGCTAGGAGTGGCTTCTACAAACTGATATTGTTTTCCTGACACTGAGAGTACACTGAGTGTTTTGAACCATAATACCATGGATTTAGTGCCTGTATTATTTATTAATCTGACACAGTGTGCTTTGTTTAATATAGCACATGCAACAGGTTATCTTTGTATTCCATGCCTACAAAATAGTGGATAAACATAAAATATAAACATATTTTCGATACATTCTTAGCTGTAATTTTTGAAGCTATTTTTTGCATTAATTTTTTATTAATGGAAAAAGTGCTGCACTTTGTTCTGGAAGACTGCTTTGAAGCAATGCACATTGAAAAAAAGCACTATAGAAATAAAATTAAATTGTACGCGATTCTGAACATAGCCACCAGCTCAACATGGACGCCTCTGACTCTTGAACTCTGAGCTACCCCTGCCCGAACTCTGCCTGAAATGTAGGGAGGTCCATAAATACCTGGGCACATGATTATGCTGAAATCATTGATATATTTGCATTGACAAATGTTATGGCTGGTGAAGCATCAGGGGCTATAAAAGCCCTCAGGTGTAGATTAATGAAAAGCATTCTGCTGGAGACAAACCTTAAAGCTCCAAACAGTAAGACAAAGAGAGACCATGAAAGCGGCCTGTCAGAGAATAGAGGAGATTTGCATCATGCCTTTCTTCTCTCTTTCGCTGGCTCCATCTTTCAGTACTGGTGAAAGCAAAGATGCTTTGAAATGATTAAGTTTAAATAAACAGCGTGAAGCCGGAGGGTTTGAGTGTGCAGGCTGGAGACTGTGATGCTATCAGGCAGGTAAAGGCAATGAGAACAATAGCCAGAAGTGACCCAACCCTCAGCTCAATTATCGGGATCTACATATTAATCTGCAGTCTGCTATTCGTCCAGCCTACAATGCATCTTCCTCTATTGCCTATAACATAAAACAGTACTGTGGTGGTACCATAATACAGTGATGTTATCAGATGGTTATATCATGGTACTTCCATATATGGGTCATTCGCAGGAAATGCCCAATTGACTTGTTACTGATATAATAAATGGGATACTGAAAGATTTAACTCTGTTTAGAGTCTAATGCAAAATTGCTCTGGATAAAAGAATATGGTAAAAACAAATAACCAAGTAATGTAGTATTAGCTTACATTATTTCATATATCATCTATATAGCGATGAAGAAACAAGATATGCTAGTCATTACAGTAACAGTAGTACAACTCACATTAAGTGAAAATGTTGAGAGGATTGTGTGAAGCAAAGTTTCTATTAAAGCTAAGTTTGTATTGTTTAAATATGTATGTAGTAAATTGTTAGTTTAGTTTGTGAATAATCCAGGGGACTCATGGGGCACATAAATAGGAGGGTTGTGATGGGGCACACACAGATGGACTGAATATGCTGGGTACACAAAAAAGTACTTTATCAAATAGTCTTTCAACACACATTCAACTACAATATAGATAGACAGACAGACAGATAGAAAGACAGACAGAAAGATAGACAGTTTTGAATTCATTTCACAGAGATGTGAATTTTGAGCTTCAGAACATGTGACAGAGTCAATAAGGATATTTACACACACAAACACACAGAGCTTTCTTGATGATGTCATAGATCAGGTGACATATATCTTTAAAACTCATTATTCTCTGAAAACCTGAAAAAATAATGAGGCAACTGTGGTATTGTGTGTGTTCATGTGTGTCTAAGAAGTGAGTGAAAAATAGAAACTGTTCAGTATTGAGTATGGGTGTCATTAGTTTTATTATTTGAGTCAACAGTGAGTATTGGTTACCCACACATACACACGCCCTCACACACCCACACAGATTCACACCATCTGAAGTATTTTGTCTGTATCTTCTGGTGGATTATTTTGTGTGATGTTTCACAGATATGAAGATTCCTGGAAGGTTTATGAAAATAGTGACAGGGTTACGAAAGATATACAGGTTGAAAAAATCATTACAGAGACTTTTGACAAGTCTTCATGGCTTCTTGACTATGAAACAGCTGTGTCAGTTTCCAATATCAACTTCCTCACACAGTAACAAACAGGGAGCTAATTTGGAACACCAAGCTGTTAACACAATTAAACCCAAAAATTCTAACAAATATTTTCTGATAACAGTTCATTGGGTTGGGGTAACTCTAATATAAAGAGAAAGTTTGCTTTAATTTTTCATTTACTGAATATTGATTCCTCACACTGATGTCATTTCAGATGGATGAAACAGTGTTCAATATAGTTAATGTCTCTCATGAGGTGGAGGAGTGTAAGAAAGCATGACTTTCTTCACAGGCTGTGGTGGAATATCTCTGTCCATTATGTTAAAAAGAGAGGCGCCCCCTCCCACCTGCCTTCACTCTTGTGTACATATTTAAATGTTACCTCTGCCTCAGCCTTTGTGTTGGCCTGCAATTAAGAGCCTGTGACTGTGAATAACAAAAGCTGCACTACTAATCTGTGTCTGGCCCCGGGTGCTGGTGACATGAACGCACTTCAAAGACATTTTTAACCTCTTACAGTCCCTGTGCTCAGGTATGAATCCACACTGGAAAACATCATCCTAATCCCACATGAAGAAAGAGACTGGGAGCAAGAATGTTTTGTTTTAAATTGTCGTTGGAAACACTTAATAAACAAGTTTGTAGGCTATTAGAATAGAAAAGATAAAACTGAAAATAATACTGTTTTTGAATTGTTTAGGTTAATGTTTATTTATAAATAAACAATTTTCATTATTAGTTTATAATACAGTAACTAATGTTAGAGTGTTTCTTCAACCTCTCACATATTTATGTTTTGATTGACTGTTTTATTCTTGTAACAGACCCAGACTTTAAATCTTAAACCTTGAAGATCTGTTATAAACATCTGAATTATTTCATGTTTTAAAATATAATGACCTAAACAAAGACTAAGACAAGCACAAACCATTTCACTATTTGTTTCTTTCTCATTCTAAGAACATATAAGACCACACAATTGTGGCATCATTTTAAGTACAACAAACAAATTCATCTCTAATGTAAAATTAATGCACTTGTTTTCTAGGGAGACAAGAGTGATAGTGAAAACCCTGCTTAAGTGAAATATGAGACATGTCTGATATGAAAAGTAAATGTAAATTTCACAGAATAGTTTAATTTCCAGTCAAATTGTAAAAAGTGTAAAAATAATAATGTGTAAATAAAGCCTTAGAAAAAAGGAGTTTATTAATATTAAAAAGGTAAAACATTTTCCCTCAAAATGTATAACTTAAAAAATGTGAAATAAAATGAAATAATTCTACTGTGCTATATATTTGACAAATTAAATGAACCTGTGAGATTGTTAACAGTGTGTAACTTAATTCTAAATAAATGCCCATGACTGTAAAAATGGTTGTTATTATAATTTTCTCAGGAAATACACATTGAATAGGCCTGTATAAACAATCAAACTCTATTAACAAAAGTGAAATTCGGACAGCAGGTAAAGCTGAAAGGGCAGCAACAGCAAAGACGAAGATGAGTTTAATGGTAAGTAGCCACACACACCCAGACTTTGAACAGTCACTAATTGTAAACATAACATAATAGATAAACAAAGAGGTAAGTATATACAGATAGCAGTGGATAGTTAGCCATGGATGAGACCAGATGATGTTTGTCTGTGTGTAATGTCCTTATATCTGGTGCTGGGGTGATGAGGTGATAGCTGGTGACCATTAGTATTCAGAAGATGGTGAACAGTGTGACTGGGTGAGGATAAAGCCTGGTGATTCCGTGACATTACCCCCGTCTCCACAGCCCGCTCCTGAGGGCCGAAGACCCCAACCAGTCACTATCACCAGGCTCTGTGGAGGAGAGAGATACAGGTGAGTGGTAAAGCTTGAGTTGAAATACATGGAATACAGGATGAATGCAGTAGTGCTCTGGGAGTCTGCATCGTTATAGCATCGTTCTGAGGTAATATTTCTATGTTGTTTATATTGAGTCCAAATGACAGGATTAGGTCCAAAGTGTGATTACATTTATGCGTGGGTCCTGACACCTTTTGACTAACACCAAGCGAGTCTAGGATATCCATAAAAGCTGTACGTAACGCATCATTTGGGTTATCGACGTGGATGCTAAAGTCACCGATTAAGGCCATATCTACGGTGACTACCAGTTCTGACAGGAAATCTGCAAATTCTTTAAGAAAGCCTATATGATGGTGGTCTGTAAATGGTAGCCATGACAAAAGGAAATTGTTTGTTGCGACTGTCTATAAGTGACATATTTAACACCAATATTTCAAATGATTTAAAGTTGTGCTTAGATTTATGATTGACATCAAATATTTTGCTATAGATTGTAGCAACACTGCCACCTCTACCCTTCAAACGAGGCGCATGCTTATAGTAATAATCTTGTGATGAAGATTGATTCAGGCTTATGAAGTCATCTGTTTTAAGCCAGGTTTCTGTCAGGCACAGCGCATCCAAATTGTGGTCTGTAATAATTTCATTGACCATAAGTTCTTTATTTGAAAGCGACCTGATGCTAAGCAGGCCGAATTTTAGCATTTTTCTATTTTTATATTAATCAGATTTGTGTGTTTTGATTCAAAGCATACTTTATGTTTGTTTGTTTGGGGAGCAGACACAGTCTCGATTTGTTGATATTTAGGAGGTACAAACTCTATGTGCTGTGAATTATGTGACCTATGTGACATGTTAAGGCGGCTTGCAGGCGGACGAATAAGCTGATCGTTCTGCTTCCTGGCCTGGGCCCTGGATAGTCAGATACTAGTCATTTTAAGACTATTGGTCAAATTTCTAGAGAGGACAGCAGCTCCTCCCCGGGAGGGATGGTGGCCAGGTCAGGTCTCCTCCAGAAATAATTCCAGTTGTTTATAAAGCCTATATTATTCTGTGGGCACCACTTAGACATCCAGCCATACAGGGACAGTAATCTGCTGTAAATCTCACTACCCTGGTAAGTGGGTAAGGGGCCAGAGCATCTTACATTGCATTACTGACAAAGTATTTGCAAGTTCACACACCTCCTTAATGTTATCTTTGGTGATCTCCGATTGGCGGAGTATCATGTTGTTTGTGCCGACATGAATAATAATCTTAGAGAATTTACGTTTAGCATTGGCCAGCACTTTCAATTTTGATCTAATGTCAGACGCTCTGGCTCCTGGTATACATTTAACAATGGTGGCTGGTGTCTCTATTTCCACGTTCCATAAAATAGAATCACCAATAACCAGGGCGCTTGATACCGGCGTCTCAGCAGCTGAGTGGGGAGAACCGGTTAGACAGTATAACAGGAGCGGGAGAGTGGCGCCGCTTTTCGTTATGACTATCCCACCTGACTGTCAACCAGCTGCCCTGCTGCACTGGGCCTGTTGTCGGAACCAAGCCATGATCATAGCATGTTATGCTAGGCGCATCCGAAATAGTGTCTGTTAAATTTACACCCTTACTAGTCTCAAGAAGTGTTCGGATGTGTGATTCTAATTCTGCAACCCTCTCCATCAGCCTTACATGTATCATGTCATATTATTGTGTGTAGCCCTCCTCACTAATGGAAGAAGCTAAGCTATGCATGTGGCATGAGGTGCAGGTTACGATAACAAGGGGGGGAAAGTTTTATTACCGTTTAAGGGCTGAGAGACAGAGATCTCGGAGTCCGGTTGCGGCACGGGTGAGGAAGTCATTGGGTGCCTGCATCACGCCGGGGCTGGGGTGATGTTCATCACAGTGGACCGGGACTGACGTGAACGGGCCCAGGCAAACTTCTCCACCACTTCCTGCTCTGCACACACAGAGCCACACACACCGGATAGATCCGCCATTAAAACAACTTGACAGTAATCCTTTAGTGAAGAGGGTAATTAGGTAAGTACAGACTACTTCTGGAGCTGCTAGGAAATGCTAACCGTCTAATGGGCTAAATGCTATAGTGAGCAAGAAGTTACATATAGTTTATAGGTTTATATAGTTTGTATCAGTTAAGTATTTAAGATATAACTAGAGTGAAACATATGTAAAATATAACTAGAATGAACGATACAACAAGAAAAGTTTGTTTTATCGAATCAGTTCACCACTATAAAAATCCACGTATTTCCTTGGGAAGGAGGGAGGTCTGGGATAAAATCTACCCCCAGATATGACCAAGGGTGATTGGGAACAGATAGAGGAATGAGCTTTCCCGATGAAAGATGGTGAGACATGATACAGTTTGTACATTGACTCACAAACCTGTAAACATCTCTTGCCATGCTTTGCCACCACTATTGGTCTTTGAGTGGGTTGCATTGGCCCTGGGTGACCACAACCAACAAAGAAATGAGCAGTATGATTGAGGAAAACCTGGCAGAAGATTCCTGAGAGCACTTGCTTTGTTCTCCTCAGGGGTCCACTGAATGGAGTTTAAAAGAATGCACATGGATGGAGCTTGAAGGCATACCATGCTGATGCGAAAGCACTGCTCCAACTCTGGTGATTGAGGCATCCACTTGAACTATGAAGGGCTTGTTTGGGTCTGGATGCACTACTGAATGCTTGCTTGAGGGTTCAGAATTCAACTTTGCTTCATTGGACCAGGATTGAGACTTACTAGAGTAGAATTTACCACAGAGAAGAAAGGTGAGTGGACAGGTTAGGGAACTATAGTTGCTACAGTTTTCTAGTAACTATAGATTTCTAGTAATCCTAGAAATCATTGTAATTCTTTGTAATACAGAATTCTGTAATTCTGTAAACTTGTGTGGGCCACTTATGAATAGCATCCACATTCCTCTTGTCCATATAAATACTATTCCGGTTGACTATATAACTGAAGAACTGAATCTCAGACTCATGAAACTGGCATTTCTCTCCCTTGAGGAACAGATTGTATTCTCGTATTTTCTTGAAGACCTCTGCAACATGTTTGCAATGTTCTGTCTGGTTCTGTATATTAAGAGTCATTTATGCAGACTCGGACAAAACAGTGAAGAAATTCCTGGTGTACCTTGAGCATAAAGTCCTGTAACATGGAGGGAGTGTTTACCTGTCCATGACACAATGCTCAAAATGTTCAAATGGGTCACAAAAATTGTCTTCTATTCATCCCCCTCACGTATCTGGATGAGACTATAATTAGTATTCAAGGGCAGAAGTAACGAGAGGAGGGATGACAGGAACTTTACAGTAATCCTGTTGAGGGCTCTGTAATCAATACATCTACCCTTCTTTGCCAAAAAGAAGATGCTTGAAGCAGCAGGGGAGGTCGATGGTCTTATGTAACCCTGTTGTAATGCCTCCCTAGTACACTCCTCCATGCCTTTCTGTTCGGGCAGTGTGAGAGGATAGATCTTGCCTCTGGGTACTAGGTCACCTGGGAGAAATCAATAGGGCAATCCCATGGCTGATGTGGTAGCTGAGAAGCTGTCTTGGGGCACAAGATCTTTGTAGCACTCAGGGATGTCAACAGACTGTTGATAAACAACTGTTGATTGGCTCTCAATGGCAGTGAAGCAGACAGCAACAGGTTAAAGTTCTTTGGTTGGAAGAGGCAGTAAACCAGAAAACCAGGAAGTGAAACAATGATAGTCCAATTTCAGGAAATTAGCAGTTTCCAAGAGAGCTCAGGATGATTGCTAGATTAACTATGGTCACACCAGGACTTTTCCAGAAGGTATTTCCAGTAGATGTATTTCCTCTTGATGAAGAACCCTAACACATAAAACAAGAGGACCCACACAAAACTCGATGTTAACACAGATTTTCAGGAGGTTTCACAGTTATGAATTGGGCTTCATAATGTCTCTCACTGGGGATCTTTTGGAGCTAAAGCTGGTGGTGTAGGGTGCTAGAGATTAAGTTCAGAAATCAGAAATCAATTTAGTTGTAGGTAATATTCATAGAGACTGGGGAACCAGGATGGACCGGAGCCAATAGACAGGAGAGGAAACTGGAACGAAGAGATAAACACAGAGGTAAGTAGAATTCAGATAAGTAAAAATACAACAGATAGCAGTCTTAGCCAAAGACGAGACCAGACTTTATGTGTTCCTGTAGCTCAGTTGGTACAGCATTGCGTTAGTAGTGCAAAGGTTCTGGGTTTGATTCCCAGGGAACACCCAGGGAACACATGTGAGAGCAGGAGAAGTGTGACCCTTGTTCAAATTGTATAACTTGAATGTACTGAAATAGAAGTGTCTGCCAAATGTGTAACTGTGTTTGTAATTTCCTTATATCTAGTGCTAGGGTGACATGGTTATTGGTGACAGCTGGTGACAATTAGTGTTTTCCTTACCGGGTAAAGGTGAGCCTGGCGATTCTGTGAGAATTTAATTAAATTCTAATAGTACATATTGAAATCAACATTAAACCAACATTATTGTTTATTGCACGTTAACTATTATTAACTAATGTTAACACAAACAATTATCCTGCTCTGGTATTATCATATTAAAGTATCACTTTTATTGTGATTTAGTTCTTATTGGTCATTATGGCTTTGAAGGAAAATTTTAAACGATTTTAAACATCTTTACTACTTTGGAGAACAGTACTGATGGTTTACCCCAAGTTGAGTGTGTTGTTGAAACCAAATTTCTGAACTATCTTTAGTCTTCTTCAGCGTTTCTCTGTGGTGGCAGCAGGGCATTGGGTCAAAACAGGTTACTCAAAGCAGGAGAGCAGCGAGAGCAGGAGAAGTGCAACCCTTGTTCAAAGTAACTTGCTGTAGTTGACCTGAGGGATGTCTGTGTGACGAGAGGGCTGAGATTTCATTTATGAGAAGTACCTCTAGAAGACAATGCGCATACTGGTCTGTTCTGGAACTGGTGTGTTTGTATTGATAATTGCATTTTGCACTACACATGAGTGTAAATGCACACACACACAGTTTTCGTCTGTGTTCACTTCATGAAGAAAGAGTGTTTATGTAATCAAGCTGTCTAACAACTGTCACTGGTCTGGACTGCTGCCATAATGTCTCTGCCCACTGCAGCACTCTCCCTGTTAAAACAGATATACTATATTATATATAAGGATATTTTCACTCTCTCTCAGTAATCTTTGTGGCTGTAGTGCTCAGGGTCAGTATTTTTGTGTGTTCTTGAATCATAATAAATCAACAACACAGAATGGTAAAGGACGCTACACTCATTCAGACTATGAAAGACTTTTATTAAAGGAGGGTGGCGACTTACAGGTCGCCTGCTTTTTTTGTGTTTTATTAGACAACCCACAGAGCTCTAAATGTACTGCTTTGATCAGAAATGTATGCAAAGTACACATCTGTCACTAACTGAATGGACTTTTTTAATTAGTGTGTGTGTCACTATCCGGAAACTATGCTGAAAATATTTTAGGATGAAAAAATGTTTAGTTATTTATAATTACTAAGCCTAACCTTAGGGCACTACTTTATCTGTCACAATAAGATCAGCATTCAAATACTTATAATTTGAATAGATATCTGTGCAAATGTTGATTGTATGCCCATCATTTGTTTTGTAGTGCCAGAAGTATTTGCATTTTGTGCCAAATATTGTTACATTAAAAACTTTTGGTATTAAATGTTATGGCATTGAAGATCCATGCAAAAATGTGTACAAACAGCCTTGTCTGGTTTATGAAGGTCCCCCACAAGAAGGTCCCTGGTTGGAGTTCCAGATGACCAGGGTGCTTTATGTGCACATTTTCTCTCCTGTGTTGCTGTGGGTTTCCTCTGGGTACTCTTGTTTCCTCTACAAGCCAATAACTCTGATCAGGTGGAAATGGAGATTCCAAATTGCCTTTGTGAGTGAGAGTATGATTGTGTGTGTGTCTATCTATGTTAGTCCTATGATATGACATGGACACCTGCACCTGGGCCCAGAGGATAAATTGCTGCATGAATGATAAGATGTTTGTGTAACTAAAAAAAGCAATTAAAAACCTACAGGATAATAATAATGATTGTTTTAAACTCTTCCCTTTGTTTTAAATTATGCCAAATGCAAATTATTTAACTTAGCTAACAAAAATAAACATTTTACAAAAAACAATTGCAATGTACTTGACATAATCATAGACATGTCATATTGTTATATTCAATTCAATTTTGTTTATATAGGGCTTTTTACAATGTTGCATTGCTTCAAAGCAGCTTTACATATAATGACAAATAAAACCGAAAAATGATCAAACGTACAACACAGAAAACAGAATACATGGTATTATTGCTAATTTTTATTGTATATTATTAGATGTATATTAATAAAACTAATAAGGGATAATAAGATTATAGCTGGTTTATGAATCAAGTGTTGACTAAACTGATGATAACTACAACACATTTTAATAAATAGATGTGCATTAGAAATCATTGCGTGTAAAAGCTCAAACCTCTCTCAGTTATGCAAGAACCTGCATAAATGTGAGAAAATGCTTAACAGTTACCCGCTATTATATGAATCATGTGTTAACACATATCTGTGATATATGATTAAGAGTCTGCAATTAATAATTTCTCTTTATTAATTTTATAGATTAAATGTACTTAATTAATTAAGTACCTAATTAGTTATCTAACAAATTATGTGTAAGAATAATGGTGTAAAATTCATATTAATATATAAATAGGCCTTCTATTCGTATATAAGGTTAGAAAATATACTATGATGACAAGGCTAAATGTACATATACCCCAACATCTCTCAGCAGAAACTTTATGAACAATTTCATACTCTGTCAAACATATTAAAGGAGTCATGTAAAAGCTGACAGTGAAATGACTCTTCAAATTGATACAGTGTTTTAGATAACCAGATGAGGGGAATTTAAAAAGGGCTCTTTGAGTTGAAACAACCATCAGAAACCCAGGACACTAATGATGACTCTGCCTTTTAGCAGTGAGTTTTCTGGTTGGGGTTTCCGTGAGCAAAGTAAGCTTTTTTAAACTCAAGGGTCAAACCCAGTCAAAGTTGCAGAGAAGATGAAAAAATATACATATATACAAATACATACACATAAATAAACTCATCAATTGAATATACATTTCAAAATGAATAACTTAATACTACCCAAATAGATACAAAACAAGCAAACAATTTACAAAACAAGCAAACAAATACATTTATACATACAGTGAATTAACACAATAACACAGTGACCTCCCTGCTCACACAGGTTGAGTAGACTATACCTACATTACCCAGAATTCTTCACAATGGCATAAAATAGGAAGTCGTAAGGCCACAATTTCTTTTAAAACCTCACCCCCGAAACCATGCTGCAGCCATGAAATCAGAGACAAAGTTAAGGAAATCAAATTAACCAACTTTAAATAAAATAAATAAAACTCTTGGTGTCATTTTTCCTTGTCTAATGCACCTTAGACTTGAAAAAAATAACCCAAGCTATATTTAAACAAACATGAAACAAACCCTTATACAGAGAATATAAGCCAAACCATACAAAGCAAACAAACATAACATATATAAAACAATTGAAGATAACCTATGACATCTTCACAACATTATAATCACAAAACTAAACAAAATTAATGGTACTTTATTGGATAAGAACAAGTGCACACATCTTAACACTGTTTAAAAAGCATCTCATGATGCACCTGATGAAGTTGAGAGTATAAACCCTGGCAATCTAGGCAAAGGAAGGCTATTCTGAAGAATCCTAAATACATGATAGTTTTGCTTCTGCCTAATTTCCAAAGTTTCATTTGTGTGATGACTTTACTGATATTCCCTGATATAGCAATAAAAAATGAGTAGGTGTCCAGACTTTATACTGATTGTGTATTTACAGTACATTAGTTATTTAGCCTATGAGGATAAATGCTGAGAAATATGTAAGAAAAGGAATTCAAAGCTTGCATGAGATGACATGCAAAGTGCTTCACACGTTATGCTGTCACAGGAGTGATTAATGGCAACTTCAAATATTTATTTTTGCTCTGACGCTGCTGCAGTGCTGTGTATTTGCATGGAGACAGTTGTGTGCATGCAGGGAGAATCTAGAGGGAGAATCAGTGTTTTACTGATTCTCCCTTACATAATAATGATAGATACATCTCTAGTAAACATACGACACAAATTATTTCCCCTAAGCAAATGAGAGAGATGGTTCAAAATGCAATATCTGCTAAAGAGATTTTGTCATTAGAAAGATGTGGCTACATATCAAAGGTAATAATCAGACCCTATTAGTGTTGACATGTTAATAGTGATGAGCTTTAATTAATCTCAAAAAAGGACCTTCCTCAGGTGTCAAGAGACAAAATGTTGAATGTTGAACAACCTTGTTTAGGCTTTAAAGCTAAACAAATCAGAGCAGGTTGAGATGAGAGATGCATCTGTTTAAAATATTACAGTTGCATTAAATAAAAGATTGAAGAGATGTTTAGGCTGGCACAAGCACAAATGTCAGGGAAAACTGACAAAACATGTCTGTTATTGTTACTGACCCAGAATCTCCACACAAACGTTTAAGAACACACACAGATACAGAAATTGCCTCTTTGTATAGTCACTGGAAAAAGTATTCATAAGGACCCTTAAGTAACACTTAAAATGTCTGAATGCAAAAGCCCCAAAACTAATGTTACTAGTGCTCTAACTAATGCTCCATATTTGCAGTGAGTTTTGAGAAACTGGTGTTTTTTAGTAGATGGATGAAGTCCAGTCTCCTCAAGTTCACACAGGTGTGAAAAGGGCCCGGTAGTTTGATAACCACCGTAAAATAACCCGTAAAATATTTTTTACCTTAATTTTGAAGAATTTATCTATTTGTTATACATCTGTTTTATTATTTACAGGCAACACGAAATGACAGTTGCAAACAATTTTACTTCAGCAGCGTAACAATTTGGAGTAAAACTGGATATTTAAGTACAAAGACAGACATTTGCACTCACCATGCGCTAATAAATCATGCACAATTGAATAGGATGTGGTGTGTATGTTGTCTTAAAACTCTTAAAACCTTTTTTGTGTAATGTTTTTGCTTGAAACTTAATTTTTAACTTATAACTAATTTGTAACAATAATATACATATATATACATAATACATAATATATACATAATAAATACTATTTAAACTTTGTTATCTAATGAAATGGCATTTAAAATATATTCAAATACTGCTGGGAGTCACTGTACTTTACAAAGTATATAAACAATGCTTATTTTTTAAAGAACAGAAGTGAAACGGCACACAACCCTGTCTCTGTTTCACACCTCTACTGAACTTTTCTTCCACAGGCAAACCCTCCCACATGTATAAGGTAGATTTAGCTGTGCCTCATAGACTTGTTATCCCAGCTCCCTGACTTCTGTGCCGACAGTTCTAGCACGCTTACTTCCCCTCTCATTTGCTCTTTCTTGGGCATGTAAATGCATGGCCATCTGGGTGCTTCAATAATGCATTAACATACACAAATGTATTCATGGTGCGTCACAGCAGCGGTTATAATCAAATCAAAGTGAATTTTCCCCAGTCTGTGCACAAAGTATTGCGTTCCCGCTAGATGTGTCACAAACTCACCAAAAAAGAGAGACAGAGGAATAAAGGGAGAGAGTGTGTGGCCTTAGGGTCTTGGCTCCATGCAACAGTCCTCTATGTTTCTCTGACCGTATCCTTCTGTTGGGAATGGCTTTTGACCTGCACAAAAGCAAAGGATCCAATGATGCCATTGTTAACCCTTAAACACCCACAACCCCTTCACTATCTGATTCCAGCAGGCCTCCCCAATCTCCACAATGACACATGGGAGTGGGCAGATGCTGCTGAGCTCTTTTATTTTTAAAAGTAACAATTTCTCTGACTGGTGCTCCTTCTGCACCAATTCTGCTCCTGGAGGGCAAGTTTAGCTCCAACCCTAGCTAATCAAGCTCTTACTCTTAACTTTACAGGACACTGGACCAGGAGCAGTATTGGGAAGCCCTGAGCTAGAGGAATCACAGACTCCATTAGAGAGAACTCAAGGGTCCAAACACGCAAGCATGCTAGATGCTCATGAGACATGATCAGGGGATTGCTGTGTATCTGTCACAGTGTGTGTGTGTGTGAACATGGTTTTACAATAAGTCATCTGTTAGGATGAACTTTGTTGCCATGACGCAGGCCTGCAAGCATGCATGGTCAATGGAAGTGGTCTTTTCTCTTTTTTAAAGTCATTTATAGCTAAATTAAATTACAATCATGGCGCCTGGTTGGCACAAGCTATCTGGAAAAAAAATCCCCTAAAAGTGCAGCAGGCTCACTTTTGTATGTCATACTGCATGGACTCATGAACAGCTGAAAGTGGCTGGTGATATGTCCTAAAATACCAAACCTCACAAAAAACATTCTGAAAGCACTCGTGAGTGCATCAAAGAACTAATGAAACAAGGGCGGAAAAGTGAATGAATAAATGAATAAATGGATCACTAAATACATAAAAATATTAATGGATGAGTGCGTGAATGAGTAAATAAATGAATATGTAAATGAAAAGTTAGTAAATAAATTAGTAAATAAAAAAAAATAAAATTAATGCATTTGTGTGGGAGTGGGTGGATGGATGGATGGATGAATGGAAGAATTATTGGATGAATTAATGACTGAATGAATGAAAGATCAAACAAAAAAAGTGTGAATCAGTGAATGCATGAATAAGTGTTAGTTCATCAAGAAAGGGCTTCCACAGGGAATCTGAACGACTGTCTGCAGGTTGACAGACAGTACACACTGTTTTAGTAGACATTTAGTAGACATTGATTACCTGTCAAAAATATCTGTCAAAACATAATTTTTCACTACAGCCCCTTATTAAACCCTGCAAATGCCAAGTCATTTTGCAAATTCAAGCTATTTTGTAGTAGTTAGAGAGCAAGAACAATAAATACAATGCTCTGGTGGCGCATTCAGTTGAAGCCTGAACCCGCCACAAAGCCTTTAAAAAATGCCTGAAAAATACGTCATCAGCTTAGGTCTAAAGAAAGGTTGTGCAGGCGAAACCGAGATGTGGCAAAGCGACAAAGAGTCTTGCTCAGGGAACAGGGTTACATATGTAACCGGAGACATTCCCTTTCGAGGGAGGTTGACGCTGCATCAGCTTGACGTTATGGGGAAGGCCTGCCCTAAATGCTGTGAAACATTGGCACAGAGCATAGGAGCAGATTTAGACTTGTCACCCCAGGAGGTCCTGAGCGCCTGTGGAGTTGAGTTCAGATCTAAACTATAAAATTTAATAAATGTGTGCGGAGAGGACCAATCTGGCGCAGCACAAACATCACTTAGGGATGCTCCCGTAGACAGAGCCTTAGTTGATGCTACACCCCTGGTAGAATGGGCTCTAATGCCCAAAGTTGACAAAAAGTCACAGGCCTCATAGGCCAGGGTAATAGCATCTGTGTTCCGGTGAAATAGGTGCTGTTTTGTGACTGCATTACCTTGGTTGTGGCTACCAAAACAGACTAAGAGCTGAGAGCTGAGAGGTTTTACACCACTGGCCTGAGCGGTGGACATAAATCCTCACGGCTCTGACAGGACAGGAAATGAACCTCAAACATCAGAGGACAGAAAGCTTAAAGTTCCACGGCGTGACAAGCCGCAGTGGACACCTTGGGGATATAGTCTGGTCTAGGGTGCAAAATGTCTTTAACAAAGCCAGGGGCAAAAGCCAAGCAGGCAGGATCTACACATAGAGGCTGTGTATCTCCTAGTCTTTTGAGTGAAGAAAGAGCCAAAAGCAGAGCCATGTTCAGAGTCAAAAACTTATTTAGGGCTGACTCCAGGGGTTTAAATAGAGCCAAATATAAACACCTTAGAACAATGGTAAGGTCCCAAGAAGGGACAAGCATGTGACAGAAAGGCCTCAGCTATCTGGCACCACACAGAAAATGAGACACCAGGGTGTGTCTCCCAATAGAGGCTTTATTGACAGGTTTGTGGCTAGCAGACACAGTGGCCACATAAACCTTTAGGGTGGTGGGAGCCAACCCTGCAGAGAGGCGCTCTTGAAGGAACTCCAGCACTGAATCAACAGGGCAGTGAACTAGGTCAACATGGTGTCGCCCACACCACGAAAAAGAGCTGCCACTTCAGGGCATACAGTCTCCTAGTAGATGGGGCTCTGGAACTCAGAATGGTCTCTACAACCTCAGTTTATTGTTGCCGGAGATTTTAACCATGCAAATCTCAAGTCAGTGCTCCCTAAATTCCATCAGCATGTGGACTTTGCAACGAGAGGGAAGAATGTGCTGAACCTTGTTTACACAAACATCCCTGGCGTGTACCGCGCGGAGCCTATTTATGTATAAATTATGTAGCCTTGTAGTTTGTGTTGTTCTGTGTTTGTGTAGCACCTAGATCCTGGAGAAACATGGTTTGGTTTCACTATGTACTTGTATATGGTTGGAATGACAATAAACTCCACTTGACTTGACTTGAGAACAAAATTAAGAACTGGCTCTCCTCAGGGGTCAGACCTACATTTTCTAGATCTCTGGCCGGGGGTAAAAGATGTACCAAGGAAAGATGTCCCTCCGGACTGGGAGCTCCTAAGGAGCCCCAGAGAAAGGGTACAAAGCCCTCAGCGCATAACTCTTACCACACCTCAGTGGGTGGATTTTGGGATGGAACCCACTCATTTTTAGCCAGAACTTGTCTTATGTGCAGCAAACCCAACGGAATCACATTCAATGCTGTGTAGCTATCTTTTGAGAGCTGGCCATGACCAGCCAGTCTTCTATGTAGTTCAGAATGCGGATGCTCTGGAGTCTCGACAGAGCCAGGACTGCATCCACGCACTTTGTGAATGTGTGGGGTGATAAAGCTAGGCCGAAAGGAAGTACTCGATAATGGTAGGCTTCGCCACCGAAAGAAAATCTGAGAAACGTCCTGTGTTTTGGAAAAATCTGCGTCGTTCAGATCTATCGTGACAAACCAGCCCTCTGGCTGGATTTGTTTGAGCATCGACATCTTGAACCTGTATCTCCTCAGAGATCAATTCAAGCGGTGCAGGTCCAGAATGGGAGGCAGCCCCCCTATTAGTTTTGGTAACTATAAAGTATTGGTTGTAAAAGCCAACATCTATCGCAAGGGAACATGTTCTATTGCGCCTTTCGCCAAGAGAGTCTCTAGTTCCCGGGCCAACACGAAATGCTGCTCTCCTATCACCACAGTTGTAAAGTGCTGTCAAAACGAGGAAGACGGGAGGCACATTGAATTCTGTACCCCTCTCTACTGTTCTTAACAGCCATGGGGACAAACTGGGCAGAAGTTTTCACACTGCCAGGAAGTCTGAGAGAGGTATCATCAAGGGCAAGATCTGTGGCTCTGCGGAGCTCCTAAACTGTGTCTGGTTCTAGAAGACATTTTTCTAAGTTGTGCCTAATCTATATGTTCTTTTCTTTTCCCTCACTTTTGCCTGACTACACGCAGACTAACAAGCTTTCTGAAGACATAAAGCTGATGATGTATCTTGCTGGCAATTTTTAAAGGTTTTGTGGCGCATAATGCTACGTCACTTGACCTTGAACTTGCCTATAAATAGGCCTGGTTTTACACGTGTTCAGACTCAGGCACGCCCAAAGCATTTTCCCATTGCGTCAAGCTGACACAGCATTGAGTTCCCTCAAAAGGGTACAAATGTTTGTATTTAAATATGACATGCAATCAAAGTGCAAACTCTAATAAGGAACATGCGTGTAGATGTGTTAGCTAATGAAGAGAATGGTGTTAATTGCCATGCTAATTAACGTATGATTGCATTGCACTTGTTTTGCACTTGCCGGTGATTAAATTTTTAACAAAACATATTACTTGGCACAATTAACAGGTGTCATCTATCTCTCACACACACAGATGGGGGAGTGGAGTAGATTCAGTCAAGCTGTTTCACCGGGCTAATATGCAAAGAGTAGCAACCTATTAAAAATTGGTGCAGCTTTCTAGGTCATCCAGATGCTGGCATGAAACCCATAGAGGCATTATCAAAAAATTAGGCAGCGTCCCGTCTGCCGGCTTGCACCAGTCCACACTCTTCATTTAGAAAACATGAAGCTACCACAGGGACGGTAAGTGCTCAATATGACAGCGAGTTTGGCACATGATTTATTCTGTCTCTGTCTGTGTGGGAAAATCAGCATCTGTCACACATGCGGGTCACAAAGAGGGATCAGATACTATAAGATATCCAGAGGCATAAGCACACATTAGTAATGCAGCAAAGAAATATTTCATGTTGCATACACATAATAGACATTATGACATGAAAATGTAACCAAATTAACAAAATGGTATCTTTATGCATGTTGGACAATGTAGTGTACATCTGCAATTGCATTTTAACTGATGTGGGGTCTCATACGTGACTGATTATAAATGCACAGACATACACCAAACATTAGTATGATGTCTACATTTTTTATAAGATTTTTCTGAATAATGTTTGAAATGGTATAAAATATGTTTCCTTCAACCCTGTCCAGCTGTCTGTATCTAGGATGCTGTTGCAGTGGCTTTTCCCTTCTCAGTGAATGTTACATGTGATAAGGTGTCATTTACCTGAAGAAAAAAATATACTGCCAGTCAAATCCTAATTGCTTGTATGAAACTGCCATAGGTTTTGGGCAAACAAGACGCCTCTTATAACGCAGCTTTATTTTGCTCCCTACTTCTTAGAACAGCCTTTGTGCAGGAAATGCACTTCAAATGCCTAAACACATTGTCTTTAGAGGCAGCTCACCTGCTTTTGGAACAGGGCTATGATTTATCAAAAAGTATAGTTACGGCAGAACTGGCCCATAAAAATGAAGCTGAATAAGAAAAATAATTTATGTTGCTACTATTCAAAAACCTCTATAAAAAGAAAGATTGCCTTAAAAAAATTGCACCCTTTTTCTATTGTTCAGAGAAAGCAGGAGATCTACACCTTTGATAAAAAAATAAGGTGAAAGAAGAGACTCCACTGTCTTTTTCAGCCAGGAACTTTCAGTGTGTGATGGAGATCAATGAGCCCAGTGAGAAAATAAATTCTGGGTTGGGAGATTGTATTGATCCTGCATTAAATCAGAGGCCTGCAGGGTATAAGTTACAAAAAAACGCATAAAAATACAGTACCATCCTACCAAAGACTGTTCCACCTAAACCTAAACCATTTTTCAGAATTTTGCAGTTTCATAATCAAATATGATCAGATGTACGATGTTGACTTTTTTTGTTTGACAGTGTGATGCAGGAATTATTTTATTAGTTTGTTTCTCTGCAAATCCTCATTTAAAGCAGGTGGTATTTCCTGCCCTGACATGCAGTGACACTTTAATCTGCTGAGAGTTTTAGTCATGCTGTTGAACTGGTGCAACCACCAAAGCGTTTCTTACTCCTACTGTGTTACCCAACCTGATACATGCTGGTCAGATGATTAAGAACTTAATTTGCTAACATGCAATTACTTTGTACTTTGTTTGGTTTTACTTTACAAACATCACGGCACCACTTTCTGCTGTTTTTTTTATTTGCGGTATTTATTAAAGTAGTGCATATATCTGGCACAAAAAAATGGCAGTTTCAGAATTAATGACAGTGTTAAACTTTTAACATATAAATTTTCACTAAATGAAGAGTGAACAGCAGCATCTACCCAAATAATTTGCAAAAACAAACAATTAAAAAATAAATAATCATCTTATAAAACCTTTGTGTTCAGCTAAAAAATGCATATACTTGTTGGATGGCAAGTGCTGGGGCCCTACAATTTTGCACAGGTCTCACTTATTTAACACACCTGATTCAAAACACCAGCTTTTTAGCAGAGAGATATCATTTCTTTCCTCCGTCTTACTTAAGTAATTAATCAATCAACTTAACTAATATAATTGATTTTGGCCTCACCACTGAGCTGCAAGTTGAGGTGAAAGTTCAAAATGTAGGCCACACCCAGAAATGTGTGGGTGTGTCAGAGTCATTAGTTATTCTAATAAATCTAATAAATGTCTCTTTGAGGTGCTGTAGACTGCATGTGTGTCCTCATATCTGCATATTCAGTTTAGAGATCAAGAAACACCACCATGCTACTACTTAAAATGCCACTATTTCTATAATGATTACTTGTGTGTACATTGAATTAACATTTAAATTAACAGCCTTAGTACCCCAACAATGTATGTCATGTAATTTTGTATGCCATAATCAAAATATTGACTTATGATGTAGTACCCTCAACTGCCTGCTGAGGGTAGATGTGAAAGTTAATAAAACAAGACAGGGAGCTGCTGCTTCACAATTACAGTCTCTGTATTGTCTGAGCAGCGCGCCCCTCCCCCAACAGGTGAATGCGTACACAGGGAGAACAATCAAATGATCGGTTGACCATTAACGACTGAATAGGGAACATCAATCGTCGTGAATAACATAAGATGTGCATACAGTGCATTTAAGAAATCTAATCATATGATTTTGTTCTTTTACATGTATATGGTTGTTGCATGTATGTATATATATATATATATATATATATATATATATATATATATATATATATATATATATATATATATATATATATACATTGCTATTATGTAGTAAATATGTTACAATCCAATGTAATAATAGATTTGTTAATCAGGTGTGCTGAGAACACATAGCATGTTCTCAGGATGCAATGAAAATATATAAAGACACATAAATTGTACAAATGGAGACATGTTCTGGTATCTCTAGGATTCACAAAGAAATTTAAACAAAGAAGAATTATAGACACACACCCACAATCCAAAACTGTGAATTCAAAACTGCTGTGGCAGAAAATTTGACTGATCTATTAACACACGCAGCAAAAGTGAAGTCATTATGAAATCAACTCCTCCTATTATGTAATCGCTCCTGTGCGTCCAGGTGCCATGTATGGAAAGTGGCTTTTTGTACTTTTCACCCACAAAATCTCAGAATCCCACTGGCAGCCTGTTTTATAAATATGACACTTTGTTTTGTCCTGCTGGTGTCTGGGGTGCAGGTTGGCCTATGAGGGGGAGACTAGTAAAGTAAACTAATAGGTTCCCTCTGATGCATGGGAACCTGGACTTGCGGCTCAAAGATCGCCCTGTGGCGACTCCTGACAGCCACATAATGACTGTATACATGACCACTGGAGGATATCTGTCGAGCCATAAATACAGACTTTCCTTTTTGACATAATTTTCCCCCCATAACTCAATGATCAACAGAACGTAGCCGGCTCTCCTTTTTTCACACACACAATCACTCAGATGCACAGCCACACACAGGCAAAGCAGCTTCTAAGGGGAAATGCATTGTGCTATGGGTACTACATTGTAATTTTGATTTTCTGCACTGTCCTACTCTTGCATGCCATGCTGTGTGTTTGTGTCCAAGTTGTCATGACGCATACACACACAGGTGTCTATGTTGCCTGAAGGTTGCAGGTGATAACAATCTTTGCATTCTTAGGCTGCAACTGCAGAAGGCCAATAATGAGCAATGTTATTAAGAGATCCCCTAAACAGCAAGTTTAAATAAAACTTAGCTGAAGTTAATGTTAAATTGCTTGGCTAAAACTGGTAAGAACATGGCACTAACAAAAACAAGGTAATGGGTTCAATAACCAAGGAATGCACACATTGATAAAAGACACTTTAGGAAGACACTTTAGAAAAAGTGTCTGCCAGTGCCAACAACTGGCTCATTTGTATTTATTTTATTCCTTAGGAATTTAAAGAGAAACATTTGAGACACAATAAATACACACTGTAAGTGTTCCTGTAGCTCAACTGGTAGAGCATTGGGTTAGCAGTGCAAAGGTTGTACGTTTGATTCCCATAGAACACAAATACTGATAAAATGTATATCCTGAATGCACTGTAAGTTGCTTTTAATAAAAGCATCTGCCAAATGCATAAATGTAATCTAAATGTAAGTGAAACTGAGCTCTCTGGGAAGTTCCCTGAGATATGAATAAGCAGCCTTTGAGTAATTAAATGATTTCTTTGTGCATCCCAGACCCTGAACACTTGTCCTGTAAATACTGCAGCCTTAAAATAGACAAAACAGAAGTGTTACATATAAATTCAAGACAAAAGCAATTGCACTTTAAAAATGCAAAGCACTTGGCAGCCCTCCTTGAATGGAAATTATGTATTCTGACTGCATATTAAAGTCCTTTTTATTTAAATGAAAGTTTATTTACAATTCACCAGCTGCTTACTGCCTTTGCTTGACATATCTCAAATGTAGCTGCTAAACACAAGCATCTTTTCAGAATCACTATGTGTGTTTTTCTGTCAAGACACAGCCCTTTTTGTTTCTTTTGACAGGGTGTACTGGTTGACCCAGTCATCTACTTTTGAAAAACTTAACGACTCGTGAATCAATGAATCAAATGATTCAATTGATCACTGTAAATTGTAAAATTTACAGTTGCCACTGTATCTCCATAACACATTAAAAGTCAACAGGAAGTGCGTCACTTAAACTTTAAAACAGTCAACTTGCATTTAGCCAAGTCACTTCAGACTTGGTCAGAATAATTTAGAGAAATGGCTAATGTAATTCTCTTAAAAGAATTTTAATATCTTAAATATCATTTCCATTGTAATGCATCAAACTTTAAAACCATATTTAGAAAATATCATGCTTGAAATGGCATGATATTTGGCACACACATCATAGTGGTCAGCTGTTAGGTGTGGACAAAGGTTAGACATGGGTGTGTTGGGGGGCCCTGTTGCGCCACCTTTTGACTAAAGTGATGACAAACTTTGACAAACTTGGTACATGTATTGTTCTTATCAAGCTGGACAAATTTCACACTCATCAGCATATTACACTCATCAGCTCCACCCAACAGGAATGATCACAATAATGTGGCTATTATGAGTCCCAGTTGTAGCTCCACAAACTAACAGAAGCAAGTGTGTGTTTTCAGATTAAATGCATGTGAGACATGCATCATTTTCTGAGAAGCACCCGGTGGCAATGGCACCATAGCTGCAAACAATGATGATGGGCCGAAGCACTATTTTTTGTTCCAAGGTTCTTGAGTCTTTGGGCCCCTTAATATGCTCACAAACTCTTGAAATTTGGCACACACATCAGAGTTCCCAGAAACAGGAAGTCTCTAATATCTACAGCATGAATTGAGCGATTTACAATGACAGAAATTTGGCACAGACATCATAAAAGTATAGACATGGGCATGGTGGGGGCTCTCTAGCGCCCCCTTTTGACTAAAGTGATAGGGTTAGTTTACCTACGATCACCAAACTTGCCAAATGTATTGTTCTGATCAATCCAGACAACTTTCAAATTTACATTCATTAGCTCTGCTCAACAGTAAGTCAGCCATTGTGGATTGAATGTGGATTTTGTGACAATTTCAAGCTCTGAATTTTTAAATACTCCTCCTAGGGGATTTATGCGATTGTCACCAAATTTGGCAAATATTATACCAAGACATTGAAGATTTTAAATTGCAAAGAGATTTTTGATATCTTGAACAGTGTTGCCATGGCGAGGCAGTAATTTGGCGAGCAAATTTATGGCAAAAAATAGAAACAAGAAGTGTCTTATATCTTCTGCATGCACAGAGTGATTTCATTCAAACTTAAGCTGCACTCTTAGGGACTGATGTCATTGGTGTCTATTGTGAGTCATGGTCATAGCGCCACCACCTGGATACAGGAAGTGTGTCATTTAAAACAAATTTAAAATGGTCAATTAAGCTGTCACTTCAGATTTGGTGAGAAAAATGCAGAGACAAGGCAAATGTAAAGTTCTTAAAGGATTTGTGATATTTTTATATGGTTTATATGGCCATGGTAAAATGGCAAACTTTAAAACTATATTCAGGTGTGTTTGAGGCATTTTATATGCATGCACTGGAACGACATCTTACATCTTTATATCTTACACTTGTTGTTGGCTATTTACATTACAGTAACAATGAACTTTTAGATGCAATATGTTAACTCCTATTTAACTTTTGATACATAAATTAAGAGATACAGAACTGAGGTACATTTTTGTCATTTACTATGGTAACAGTAATATACCATATGAAAAATGCTGATAATACAGGATATGCTGTTCATACATAGATAACCTGTTTAATGTCATGTTGTGCGGTTTCATAACAATCAATTTGAGTTACGTTTCCATGCTGGTCTTGAGTGTAGTTAAGGCAGCTAATTACAAAGTCCCAACTTAAGTCCCAACTTTCACTGTTGCTAACATCACATTCCCATTCTATATTCTTTGTAAAATTTCTCAAGTCACTGACCATTGGCAGATGTGGCAAAAAGTTAGTTTAAGGTCCTGTTTATGCAGTAAACAGAACCCCTGCCATCCACATTTCTACTGTACCTAAAAAGCGATATAAGTGCTTGCATAGAACCCCTGTGGCCACTAGGGGGCCCCATGCCATGTGAGAAAGTTAGCTTGTTCGTTGTGTCGCCTATCAATCGTGTGTGTTAGCATATATTATCCAATTTTAAAAATAAAAGGCAGCATTATTAGCCTGGCACAGAGCAGAAGAAATAAAAAGACGAGGAAAGAATAAGACGAGGAAAGAAAGGGAAAGTGTTTAGTATTAAGATGTTAAAAATTAATTGAAAATGATGGTTTCTGCCTGCATTGTATCTTATCAGTTAAATTCAGCATTTTGCGAGCACTGTAATAAGAAGATGATGTAACAACAGCTTCACTATCACTTTTTAAAAATCCATCTTAATTCTGGACTGACAGTAGCAATGTGTGTGTGTGTGTGTGCGTCTATGTACGTGAGTGAATCTTATTATTGATCTAAGTTCTCTTAATAAAAAATACAACTGGGTCCATTAAGCGCAGTACATGAGTGGCCTCCCATCCCAGAGCAGCGGTCTACCTTGTTCTTCGGCCATAATAACCAGCAAACAGCAAGCACAACATGCTCCGGCCGCTCACTTAACGAGACAACAGTCCCTTCCATTTCAATGTCAAACTTAACAATTAATATAACCCTGCAGTTGAAGATATTTTTCATTCTTAGCTTATTTTAACTAATGTAGATGATTTAGTTAATGTAGGCCTTGGCAACAATAGGAGATGCTTTGATGACATAATTTATTTTATTCAGTTACAATACCATGTTCATTTTGCACTATTGTAGAATGTTTCAGTGTTTTGTAAAAGTATTTAATATTTATTTTGATAATCTGTAATTGGAATGTTGGTGTCCTTTTATTTGCACTCCACATTCGTAGAGTTTAAAAAAAAAGTATATTTATTCATTTACAAATACAAATTTTGTTTCTGTTATTACCACTTCTTGCTTTGTTAAATTCTAATTACATTGCTTCGTTAAACTCATAATTCCATTGATGGAACATGCAAATTGGAATTATACTGTGTTTTTATTAAGTAAATATGTATTCAAGTGCAACATTGTGTTGTTAATTTGACATATTATGTCCTTCACAGCTGGTGTAATTTGTGAAAAAATGAGTATGTTGTGTATATTAGAGGATGGGGGCCAGTTAGGCCACTCAAACCAACCTGTTTCCACTAGTGGTGCAAAAATTCAACTTTAAATTTGCAACTACACCTTTAACTTTACAACAAGTCATCCCACTATTCTGTGACCTTTTGTCACTGTCAAGTGAAAATAAAATGTTTAATTAGTAATTTCACACTTATAATGTGTGTGTCAAAGAGGCAATCCTTATATTAAATTGTGTAAAAGAGGCTTTACATGTGTGTGCACAGTGCAGAGAAAGATATATAAGGTACATTTGTGTAAATTTGGAAAGAGAATTATTGCGCCCCATGAAATAAGTGTGTGACAGCAAGAGGAAATGAGCAGCCATGCAAATGAATCACCTCTTATTAGCAGCTAGGCTAATAATACCTACGCTCATGTGACACTCAAATTAATTGATTTAATTGTAGAAAAATGGATAAAACATCCAATGAAGGTAAAAGACTTTCATTCATCCATTTAAAATACTGAATGTGTATTTAGAATACATCATAGATTCAACACTAAACAACTACGCAAAGGTTATAACTTTTAAACTCGGTAACTAATTTTAGGCATTGATTAGTAGGGATTGGGATTTACTTACACAAAAGAAATTTTGATATCACAAAGATTTTTGTAATTGGATCAAACAGGATAAGAGGTTTTTGAGTGAGACAAACCACAAAACACTATAAAATCCGTGACAGATTCATCCAGCCTGTGATATTACGTAACATTTGTGCCTGCTGTTTTCTCATGCTTTCAAATGATTTCAGCATGCTAAGTTTGACAGCCTTGTCTGTGAATAGTCTCTGGGCCACTTCCTCTCTCTCACTCAATTCTGTTAGCCACACTGGGGTCTGGGTGCATTTGGCTATGCTCTCATTTTTGGTGGCTAACTCTCCCTAAGTGCTCCTAAAAACATGGGTGGCCAACCATTACGCCTGTTGTACCCCACCATTGGCATGTCATTGGCTCTGTTGGGGTGACGTGTTGAGTGGAAGGAAAATAGGCGGTCAACTTTCAATCCTGAGAGCATGAATAATCTGAATGAAGAGCCCTTTGCAGAGCAGCAGAAATAAGACAAAAGAGCAGATCTCCATCCAAAAACCTCAAGGAGAAGTGAACGCAAACACAACTTGATGTTGGGTTTCTTTCAGTATTGTGTTATGAAAATTGTAAATGACAATTGGTCTACACCGGTGGTATTAAATACTGAGTAATATTTACAAGCAATAATTACGGTTTATTATGACTTCCACTATCATTGTAATAGTAGAGGATTGCTAGAGTCTCAGAGTGGTGTTTATATAGAGTCCTTGGTTAGTTGTGCAGGTGCTGAAAATCAATAGTCAATTGAGAGGGAACAAGAGGGCGGAATTGCGATGTCTGGTGCAGGAGGTGTGACTGGCTCTGTGATAGTAACCCCCCCCTCCACAGGCAGCTCCTGATGCCTGAAATGGATGATGATGTGGACGACATCTGCTCCTAGGTGCCAAGTGATCTGGATGGTCAGTATAGAGCTCTGTGAATAATGATAGATGTAGAATATTGTCATGAGCATTCCTCTGGACCATAACCTTCCCAGTCCACCAAATATTCCAGATGGCTGCCACTGCATCTTGAGTCTAGGATGGTGTTGACTCTGTAGACTTGGTTTTCCTCTGATTCAATAGGAGGAGGAGGGGGTACTGCTTCCGTAACAGAACCTTTGGCAGAGGGGGACAGAGGGTCAGTGAAAGGTTTTAACAAAGAAACATGGAAAAGGATGATATCCGATATTGGGAAGGGAGATTAAGATGGTAGGTCGATGTATTTAACAGGCCGATGTATCGAGGACTCTGCACCAGGGACATTTGCCTCCACCAGCCCTGTCCAAAGCTGAGCCAGATTTTTTGACCTGGGTGGTAGCGAGAGGTGTCCGCTCTCCTAGCATCAGCCTGGTTCTTCTGCCTCCACACAGCCTGTTAGAGATGGATGTGAGCCAAGTTCCAGAACCTCTCGCTCGTATGGAACCAGTGGTCTACAGCTGGAACGTTGGAAGGCTCACCTGACCAGGGAAACAGGGGTGGTTGATATCAAAGCAGACATTGAAAGAGAGTGAGCCCCATGGATAACTGACGAAGGGAATTCTGTGCATACTCAGCCCAAGGGAGGAACTGGTTCCAGCTGTGTTAGTTCATGGCAATATGACCGCAGGCATCTCCCAATCTCCTGGATCTTTCACTCAGTCTGGCCATTGGACTGTGGATGATATCCATAAGTTAAACTGATGGAAACCCCCAGTAATCGGAAGAAGGCTTGCCACACACGCAAGGTCATGTTGATGCGTATTAGGTTGTAAGCACTCCTCAAGTCTAACTTGGTAAATACCCTCAACTCACGAACCATCAAGTACAGATACTTCCCCTTCCTCTTGTCCCAGCAGCCCTGGAACAACTACATGGTCCCGGATATGGTAATTGATGCAAGGCCTCAAACCTCTGTCTTTCTTTGCCACAAAAAAGAAGCTAGACGCATCAGGGGAAGTAGATGTATGTGTATTCAATATGTATTTTGTGTATGTTATATGTATTCAACCATGGCCTTCTGCTCTAAGATGGAAAAGGATATATCCTATGTTTAGGTAAAATTGCCCCAGGCAGCAAATCAATAGCACAGTCTCGTGGCCGATGTGGTAGTAACTGGGTAGCCATCTGCCTGCTGAAAACATCCTAGAATGCCCAGTACTCTTCAGGAATCTAACCTTGAGATGAAACTGAAGGACTTTCAATGGAGGTGGAGCCTACTAACAACAGGGAGGACTGAAAAGATCAACAAACGATTTCTCCAGTATTCCTGTTTATTGAGAGTTGATGTAATTATAACCATGGGCGTCCATGGAATCCATGTTGGAGCCCTCCAGCACCATAAAAGAGATGAGTTCCTGATGAAGCCAACCTACACTGAGGGTGACAGTGGGGAAGTAGTATCGTATCTGACCTCAGTCCCGCGGCTTTCCCAGGATGGTTTGGATGCTCATGGTTTGTGATATGGTCTTTCTGAACAACTGGAGTTGTCAAAGTAACTCTAGGAAAATGAAGTTGCCGGATAAAACCTGAGCCGATGAGGGCTTTCGCTGAAACAGAAAGTTTAGGCGAGGTTTTGGCTAAATCAGAGATCAGAGGAGGTATATTAATACTACTCACCACTGGGCGAGGAGGTCGAATTGGGCAGTTGGTGAGAAGGTGCCCACTGTCACCACAGTATAGACACAAACCGTGTAGTATCTGGTCTGACCAAAGGTTACCAGTTTGATCATAAAATACATGTAATAAATGTTCCCCGTAGCTTAGTTAAATAAACCTGCGTGTGCATTCCCGAGAATTGTTTTTGTGTTTATTGCTCACACGATAACGTCACTTAAACTGCCTTGATTTCGTTACCTGCTCTAAAGTAGTACTGTGTTACAGTAAGTGTGTCTTTTTAAGGCCAGAAAAGTAACATTTCTTAGTGTTGATAAGCGATCCACTGAATACCCGGTGGACGAGTAATTTAGTCTATCGCTAGTATTAACTCTACTGCATCAGGTAAAATCTATAAAACAAGTATGATTAATTACATTTAATCATGTGTGATTTTTCCCTTTGGGCTAATCATCTAGTGTTCCAAATACACTACAACCATGAGTCATTCGATGTTGGTGTTCTGTTGGAGTTAGGTGTTGGTTATTATGCATGGGTTCAGGTGCTGGAAGGGAATGAATCCACAGATGTATAAACTGTAAATTGACAGAATGTAAACAGTCTTATCTCTTTAGAAGAAACCTAGTGGAGCAGACTATGGAGAAACCAGGAAGACAGATAAACAACCCAACAGGTTAAACAGGAGTCAGAGCATTGAGCAGTTAACATCAAAGAGACCGGACAAAACTGGAGTGTCAGAGTGGTGTTTATATAGAGTCCTTGATGGAGGGAACGAGTGGGCGGAGTTGTGATGTCTGGTGTGGGAGGCATGGCTGGACCTGTGACACGTGCATAGTTATAATAGCTAAATAAATTGCCTTATCAACTATTCACAGCGAGCAGAAAACATCAATCTCTTGTTGCTGATGTCAAAGCTCTTTGTCCAAATAAACTGCAGGTATTTTGGTACAAATCACTTAATGAGAATGATTCAGATTAGACAGATGCAAACATGGACAGATTAAACATGCCCTCATCTTCAAGAACCATAATCATAACACATTTAAATGTTTGATTTTGAAGACAATTTGATAAACAATACAATAAATGGCTTTTAAAACCTTTCTGGTTGGGACACCACCTGTAAAATCTAAGTGTACCATTTTAAGTCAAATAAAAACAATAAATAATGTTTTAATTTAAAACAATTTGACATTGTTTGAGCATTACAGGTGCAGGTGTCTGCTTTCAGTCAATATACTTTCAAAGCAATAAAAAAGTTGTTTGCTATGTAATCATTAACACTGGTTGGTAATAGCAGAGCTGCTGCAGGGCTGCCCTTAAATGTTTGGTCTAAAGGCAGCCTAGGTTCAATGACCGGTTCAGCTCAGAGCCATTTCCTCATCACCTCCTCTACTGCATGGCTCCATATTCATTAATTAGGGCTGTCTGATAGTGACCCCTTATCAACAACTGACCCCTGGAAAAGCCCCTGATTCTCACACACAGCCCTGGTAATTTACACATGATTCATGAAGAAAAAAATCACTCTTCAGTTACTTAACACTCAGATCAACATATGACTTCTAATTTTTTCCCCAGGCTGAAAGAGAGAATGTGTACAGAGATTGCACAGGTGAGCAGAGGAAACCACATAAACCAATGGCGCTCAAGAATGGCAGAAAGAAACAAACAAGGGGATGGATTGGAATGAGTTTAAATAGAACAAAAGCAGCCAGGAAGAGCAGGAGTGTGTTAATGACAGATGAAGGGATATGTATTAATGATAATGGACAGTCGAATGGAATAGAGTTTTACTTATTCAGGATGGCTCACTCTGTCTTTTTATCCCTCTCACACATTCATACTTGGAGGAACAGAGACAGAACAAGTGATTCACAACTAGACTTTTATATAGACTGTTAAATTCAAATAGTTGGTTGCTAGAATCTTCAGAATTGCTTTTATCGCATTCATATGTACTTATTTTTGTGTTTGGCTATGTGGTTAAAGCTCCCCAATTTAATGAAAGGTGTTTTTCAACCATAAATATAAAATTGTAAGCTCCAATTACTTTAAATGGTAATAGCACACCTCTCTTCAACAGGTCACACAGTTTGAAGTTTGGATGCAAAACACGATGTTGCTTCAGATGCAGCATTTTAAAATTGCCAGATTTTAAAATGCTGCAGTATACTGATGCTTGTCTTAGTAAACAGCACAGATAAAACACCAACCCACCGATAATGTTAAAGACATTCACTGCCTTATGTTAGATTCATTATTATTCACATATTAAAATAAATTAAATGAAAATGAAAGGCTGAAATTTGAATAAAGAAAGAGTTTAATGTGAAATTAAAGTGGTAAAAGAAATCTGGCATACGTGTAATTGATAGCAAAGAGTTTAAGCGTGTTCCTGCAGAACTTTGCTCATGTACAGCTGCCTTTGATCATTACAGCCAAGCATAACTCTTATTGTGATGTCAGCCATATATGTCAGGGAGTCATATCAGCCATTCCACTGCCCGCTTTCCTCTCCTGCATTCTGTCAATCCATCACAGTCCCAGCCACACACACCCGTCGCCCTGTGGCGGGCTGTAGCTGCAGGCCACAGCTACCTCACTGGTGGCCACTAGCGCATTATGAAGGAGCTTCATTTCCCTGTAAGGAGAGGGAGCCGTTGCATTAACTGGATCATTGAACTTTAAAGCACAGCGCTAACAACACAACCATCCCGTCTTAAAGCTCAGTGTCGATCTCTGCAGGTTGTGCCAATCTGACTTCCAGTATCTGTACTTATTTATAGGACTGATCCTCACATAAATAAATAATCATTAAATCTGAAACATTGTTTTTTTTTACAATATTATATACATTTGATATATCAAAATATGTTGTATATTGAAATTGAGTGCATATTACAAGCTTTGATGTGCAAAAGAAAAAGTCAGCATATAGTTGCAAAATATCTACCTTTCTGTTAATCTGAACACAGGCAGAAAAACCGACAAACACAAGCAGTCACAGACAGTCCTCATACAATTTACATCAGCTGCAGGTTTTTTAATACTAAATAACAATGACAGTAAATGTTACATTTATTATAACGGGTATGTGTGATGTTTGTTACAACTGTATTTAAAAAAATCATGTTCTGTAAGTTCTGTTTATATATACAAAACAGAAGACTATGGGAAAACAGAAAACACAGGCATTACACAGGATTATTGAAGACACAACATAACGACGATGGTGAGAGTTGATACATTGAGAGAGATATGCACAGAGTGATGGTCATAGCGGGCACGTGGAGCATGGAGATAGGAGGAACCGTTAGAAGGCCTCAAAAACAGCTATTGCCTGTAAAAAACAAAAACAAGAGCTTAACGTTCCCCAGCTTGTGGATTTGATGCCCGAGATGGGGATGATTAGACCAAGCTCATTATTGGTAAATGCTTTTGAACCACTGTGCTACTGACGCATAAACATACAAGCTGATGTAAATTACAATTTCTTTGTCATAAGTCACACACTGACCCGCTGGGAAATAATGCAGCAGTCTTGTGTCTTAACAACAGATTACTTCCTGAGCTGAGCTCTTCACCTCTTCCACAGGATTTTTGTTGCCTTATACATCCATTGATGTTCATTCTTTTCTTCATTCTTTCATTGATCTCTCCATAGCATTAACAATCTGCCAACACTTCATGCCTGTGGGGGTCCACAAAACCCATTATCAGGTATAGCACCCACCTCCATGCTTTTTAACTCCAAGATAATTGATTTTTGGAGGGTGTGTATATGTACATGTGTTTCTCTTTCATCTTTGATGAAGATCTGAGGCCATTTTCATAATAAAAATACTAATAAAACAACAACAATAGTTAATAATAAGTTAATAAGTTAATCTTGTTTTAAGCCCAAGGTTGCTTTAAAGTTAAAATACAAGCATACAAACAAGATGTGTGCAGTTCACTTTCTCTTTGGCCAATAAGAATGCAAATAATCAATAACAATTCATCAGATAACTGTACTCTACAGAGGAAACAATAACATCTTCCTTTTTGAATGGAAAACATTCTCTAAGTGACAGGTATAAATGTTGAGCAGCATTGCATTATATCTGTATAGCAGTCCTTTTGATGGTGTTATAAATCTTTATAACAAACACAAACATGAGTCAGCATGTTTTTAAACTTGTAACAACCTTAAAAGAACACCTTCAAACAGTCAATATATGAAAAAACTGACACAAGTACTCAATTCTTTTTGCATTCACATTGAACCTTAAAGTGGGCTCAGACTGGTTCACTTTAGTTGTAACCAGGCCACATCCTATTCACATTTCATATCCTGAATCAGGATATTAATTATGTGTAATAATGTGAATTTCTCTTCTTTATCTTATTCTCATTATTATTAACAATTCAAATTATAACATTATACAATACTTATATATTTCTGTAATTTCCTCTGGATGGCAAGGTGCTGTGGTAAATCTTTGAAAGGCCTCGAGGAAGACCTTTGAGTTTCTGTTTGTACGTTCTGAGTGTCATCAAGAAATTGTTGCACAACATTTCTGTGTAGAAGTTAATAAAAATATACACATCACTTATTAATACATTTTTTGAGTCATATACTCATCAGTCATGAATAGCTATGGAACACAAGTCAATATAGTCATGCTGTACTGTATCAGCCTGGTAATTAACATTCAAATAGAATCAGGCACAGTAAACAAAAAAACACAAACAGAATTGTTTGCTCAGTTAAAGTAAGGCTAAATGACAACCAAAACAAAATTCACAGAAATTCACACCCAGAAAAAAACAAACAAATTAAAACATATAGAACAACATGTATGCATCACACCCCCTGTGCATATTGTAGTTTAAGATAGACGTGCATTCTGTTTGTTTGTGTGCATGTAAGTACAGTGTGTGTGTGGCTGGTGGTAAGGATTGTGCTGGATATCTGCCACCCCCAGATTATTCACTCTACTGGGAATTTTAGCAGATACTGGCTGGTCTGCAGGGAACGGAGTCAGAACAACAGAAGGGTTGCACTGCTTCACGCCAGTACTACAGGAACACCAGTTCCTAATAATATAAACCCGTCACATGACTAATTTTGTTGTGGTAAATGGAAGCATTTATAATGATTTTGTTGATGATATTTTATAAACAATTACATTGGACTGTCAATTCATTTAGAGTGATTATAAATGACATGATAAACAAAAATGAAGACTTATTCAACTAAGGAACATTTATTCACGTTTTTATATTAAAGAATGTTGACATGCTTTATAAATGTTTTATGTTGACTGGAATGATCTCGTGTTTAAAAAAATGTTTTGATGTTAGGCAGAACAGACAGAACCTGGGTCTCAAACTCAGATCACCCAAAGTGCTACCATGCAATAAGGCTAATTTTAACATGACAGTGGGTCTTAAAAACATTGATGTAGAAATCACTTTTGCAGGTTTCTGGTCTGTTGATAGAAGATGCATCTAAGGGTGTTAATACATGCATGTGACATTCTATGTCTTTCTTCATCTTTTGGCTTTGAAATCTGAGGTAGCAGTTGCTGTGATCCAGCCTGAGGGGCAGCAATGCATCTTGGGAGTCAGGTAACTGGTCATAATAGTGTTGCAGTGTTTTTCAGTTGAATACCCCAGCACCTTTAATATGTTGCAGTCAATAAAGTTAAGAAATAGGTAGTGTATGTATAATGTACCCTTTACAATTTATTTTACTTACTACTGAAAAACCTAAGTAAATTCTAACTGATTTGCAGGGGTTGTATGCAATAAAATATTTTTAACAGATGTGAAATATTTCATTTTCTTAACCAGCTCATGTAAATTAAATCTCAGAAATACAAATACAAAAGAAATGATCTGTAAAGGTTAATGTCTATATATACGTATGTCATTGTGTGATGGTGTTTATGTATGGCTGCACAGATGCCAGGATAAATGTGTATGATTGTTTATTCTTCATGACATGGAGTGGATGGAGTGGATGACACTATGTGTGTGTGTTTGGTGGTACTTGAAGTTGAGTTCTGTCCTTGCGTCCCATTTCCTGAGGGCTTGGACTTCAAGAGTTGTCACCTTGGGGAGTATTCTGGGACCTGTGAAGCGCTCCACTCCTCTGTAAGAATGTCACCTCCCGCCCTGGGCAGTTTTGACAAACAGAGTATATATTGATACATGATAAAGTATGCTAGAAATCACCCCACTGCTAAAGGCTACTATAGTTTTAATATCATCATTTGAATTAACAAGCATTCTGTGGAGGAATAATGAGTCTTCATTATTCAAAATATCATCCTTAGCCACAGAGCTCTCGGGCTATTACAGCATGAGAACTTAATGAAGAGAAGATAAAGAAGGGTTGAGATAAAAGTTTCAATGGCCTCACTCAGTAACCAGAATGAAATTTTAATGTGGGGTGGGAGGTGATGAATGGCTGGACTGGAGCTCACGCCTGCTGAGGTGAAGCCATCTGATGACCATACACAGGATATGACGTATAGATCCCATCCATACCAATACCAGTGTCTTTAGATATTGATTGAATGATGGAATCTGGGTCTGTATGAGGACCTTTTTAAAGCAATAGTTTATCCCAAAATGAAAAGCAGTCTATACAGAGCATTCAGAAAGTATTTCAACATTTCTAAAAATCTGTTATCACTTTGTTATTATAGGTTACTAAGTGTAGATTATTGAGGAAAAAAAGGAATTTAATCAATTGTAATATCAGGCTGCAACATAACAAAATTTAAAAAAGTGAAGGGAGTTTGAATACTTTCTGAATGCACAGTATGTTTGGAGCGCTACATTCAGAATGCTATAAGCATTCTATAATGCTATGTGCATCACATGAAGCTGACAATTTTATAACGCTTTTTATGTATTTTGAAGACTGTAATTATTGTAATAAAAAGGGTGGGGCCTTTTTGCCATTTGTACCAAATGACTGATGACTGATGATCAGGAAACCATCTGCTTAATAATGTAAAATTAATGATCTCACATTATCCATTATCATGCCATTCATACAGCATGTTAATATCTGAAGTTACTTACATTATTTTAATGACATACATTTCATTTATTACACCTGAGGATAACATCTAAGACCAAAATAGAGTGTATGTTGACATGAGAAAGCATCCATACTCTCAAGTTTTTCAAGGGTTTCCCTGTGGGCTAGGTTATCATTCCAGTAAAGCCACAGCATCTGTGTTTGCTTTAGAAAATTACTTACACCTTGTCACCATACATCAGCCTCTATACATGTGCTGCCAATGTGCATTTCACTCTATAAAATGCTTATGTTGGGCTGTACAGTCTTTTTTAAAATAACTAATGAATGCCTCTACTAGCAATAAAGTTGGACATCAAACTTAAAATTAAATATCATTTGAGTAAGTTGAGCTCAGCAGTTTTAAGGTTTTACAAGAGTGCATTTCAAATTTCAAAGATTGCTCTTCTACACTCCCATAAAGGATCTCCATAACACAAGTCTATTTATGATGGTCATATAACCATAATTAAAAAAAAACGTGTTGCCTTGGGTTGCATGGAACACAGATAACTATGCAGACAGGAAAGGCAGACAATTTCAGCAACTTCCCACTTAATATTATGTCATTGTGTATATTTAGAATGCATTAAATTTTAGCTGTAAAATTCCTCCTAGCAAGACAAAGAGATCATTCAAAAATTATTTCCATCACGATATATATGACATATATAATAATTGTAGTGGACAAAGTAGGTAAACCAGTAAAAGTGTAGAAAGTCTAAAAAGTCCACAGGCCAAAAGTGACCATACATTTAAAGTGTTTTATTAAGTTTTGTAAAGTCCACACATATGCTCAAAAATGAGTTATTACTGGCATATGGAAATCAGGCATATGGTAGCTGGCATAAAGGAATATATAATGCATTGGCAGAGTGTAGTCTAAAGACATTTACAGCATCATGAATGCCATCTTGATTACTTTAGCCTCTATAATTTGGCCCACTGCATCATTTCATTGAGATTTATAGTTGTGGTCCACATGGCTGAAGTGTTGCCCACTTCTGAATACAAGGACCTCATAGCAAGCATTCACATGCCCCAACCAGACAAAACTATAAAACAGCTCAATCATCTCATTTCAATTCATGGTAGGCTACAAGCCAGAAATATCATAATTTCTTTTTTCTCCTGACCAACCTGTGAAACTGACTCTTGAGATAAATACCTTCCTAGTCGGTGCCAATCAAACTTTTAACCTTTTTAAGGGCAGTTCTAATCAAACTTTTAACCAGATTTTATGCCATCTGAAACTCAATGACAAGCCGTTCTTGAAGCCCTGCTGGAGTGATGGGTTGATTTGGTTAGTTTTGGAATCAGTTGACACCCACAAGCTTCTGTACAGGTATTTGATTCAAAGAGGAGGAGTGGCTGGCACAGAGTATTGTCTCCTGAGAGAATCTTTATTCAGATTTCCATTGAAATCATAAACAGTTGATGTTTAACTAGATCAGATCAGTGTCACACAGCTTCAGGCCGGAAGAGGAGCCACAGCCGTTCATGTGCTCTGTTATCTAAACATCTCGTTTGCTTCCTCTGTCCCTCTTGTAATTCTGTGAACTGTTCACTTTGGCTCTGGAGACATTGCCAAACAATAAGGAAATTAAATAGAATGTGAACATAATATTGTGATATTATCATGTTTCTACAAAGTATAATGGTATATGAACTGTCAACAACTATTATGACATAAGTCATAATGACATAAATGAGTAAATAATGACAAAATTTTAATTACTATTCATATTCCACTCCTATTTCGTGACAATTTCAATTAATTTTGGAAATCTTACTGTAGCTCAGTTGACAGAGCATTGTGATAGTTGTGCAAAGGTTTGAATCCTACAATGCACTGTAAATTAATTTAGATAAAAGCATCTCCAAAATGCATATGTTATGTACAGTAGCTAAGTTATTGCTTTGACTAGTTAAATGACAACAACATTTTGAAATCCAAATTTTACTTTGAAATTTTCATAGTGAAGATAGTTCATTGATTAAACAGCATGTTAGCAAACACATCTTCCTCTACAACAGACTCTGTGTTCAGTATTCTTTGTTGACTGTGTAGATGGTCAGGTCTAGCTTATCTTTATTTTTAGAATCAGAATTAATATTTAGCACTTATAAAAAAACTGCACACTAAGCCTTGTTACATTACAAATATTTCAATGTAGCTTACTATTTTCTCTTAAGGACAAATGTCAAGTAGCATAGCGTATTGTTGGGTATTATTGAGTAGTTGGTAGCTTATCTTTTGAGCTTACCTAACACTTACCCAACAAGAAATTACCTACCTTACAGTCTACTGCTAATGACTGCTACAGACAGACATGCGGTAGAACTAAAACTGACAGAACCATACTAGTTAATCAGGCAATAATTTACAACTCTTATCTGTGAAGACAAATCTACACTTGAGCACAGTCAAAATCAATAAAGTTTGCCACAATAAATTCTGGTTTAGACCAATCATTGCCTGAGGGTCAAATCCAAAAACAACAATCTAAAGAGCAGCCTCAGCTAAAAGGGCAGGCGTTATTTATTATAATCTTTAAAAGTGGGGGAAGACATTTGCATACACAGGACGTATTTTACAGGCAGTGACACACAGAAACACTTTCAAAGTGTCCTAGCCTCTTTATAGGCAGTGTCTGAATAAAATCATCTTTAACGAAATGCGCTGATATAGATGGGATGAAGAAATACACAGATACAGTGTTGGGGAGCAGGTAAATAAAAGAAGCAACTAACTTATGCATTTGCAAGCTCTGCCCACATGTGACAAATGAAAGTTGTCATCTAGCAACAGCATGAAGCAAATCATGTCATTGCTGTAAAAGACTATTGGCTATTTAAAATAAATGAATGAGCCCTTTAATACTGTACATTCCATCCAAATGGCCTCTTTCAAGAGAAAATACATGAACACATGAACACAAAGAACAGCACCTATCAAGCCTTACATTGGCTTTTTTATGATTAAATTATGATTAATTTGTGAAGTGGCTCAAAAGTAGCTTTTCCAACATTGGTGTGGTTGGATTAACAGACAGATACTTGTGGAAATTCCTGTATACAATAATTTGCACCAGGTAGAGTTGTTGCACAACTAAGACTAAAACAACTAAGGTTCATTTTCACACATGGATTGGCCTGATCTAACCCCATTAAGTCTTTGGAATTATGATCTTTGGAATACAGATAGAGATGGAACGGCATATCTTGCTTAATATGATACCTGTCATCTGTCATGTTAATTGACTAAATAATTGAGTATAAATCACATGGACTCAAAAGTACATAGTTTTAGTTTATCTGGATACATTACCATCTCATAAACCATTAAGATAGGCATCCACATGCAATTATTTCTATTATTTCTGACAAGTATTTCTGATGGATAAAGTCTATTTATTTAAATGGTCCAAATGTTTTGTAGTTTTCATTAGTTCACAACAAAACAAAAAAATTGCAATAATACCTGTTGAAATGATGATGCAGCAAATGTGAAATGTAATGAAAGCTAAAGTTGGTCCAACAAAATATTAGAGCATGTGCCTTTTTTGTTTAGTTAGTGTACTTTACATCATTTAAAGACACAGTCCTGAAGGGATAGAGAGGTTGGCATGTTTTGCAGCAAGCTATGGTGAAATTACTCCTGTCTGTGAGAGCAGGAGAGAGCAGTGTGAATGACATCATCATCCTGTAATCTGGCCTTCAGCGTCAGCGTGGACTGAACTTTAAATATCAAACACAGCTGCAGTTACCACAACTGTCTGTCACTGTCTTTAAAGGCCACGGAAGTACAGCTCAGTCTGAACGCATGAATGCACAGAGAAACACACACCACAAGTGAGGTGTTCTCCTATTAACGCTTTCACTATCAAATTCAAATTGTCAACTAAATCTTTGTGTGGAATCAGGTACTGGTTTACAATGTTATGAATATTACACATCATGTACTGCATACTGCCTACTAGTTGTATTTTCAACAAACATTACTATATTATATATTCATGAGTTTATAAAATTAAAGGGATAGTTTACCCAAACATGAACATTCTTCTGTCGTTTACTCACCCTTATGTTATTCCAAACCTGTATGATGTTTTATCTTCTGAGGAATCCAAAGAAATTTTGAAGCATGTTGGTAACCAAACAACCGTGGCACCCATTCCATCATATTCAGAATCATTTAGAAAAGACAGACATAATGTATATGTAAGCAATAAGATATGAGCGGCTGTGCTGTATCATGAATAAGTCACAGCTGAAGGGTGTTGTTAGGCATGACATTAAGCAGAATTACCACAAAATAAAAATATTAACAAAAAAATGTATCAATGCAACCTTCATGAAGTAAAATCACTGAAAGCCTTTCTTCAGCTGAAAAATAGTCCCTGACTGATTGAAGTACAACAGAATGTCACTAGGTGTAATATGCGTCATATTATTGAGCCATTTTCATATGCTGTGTTTTCATTTTTTAATGAAATATTAATTTAATTTATGTTTATCCTCACGTTTACATTGCAAAGGGTGGTTGCTAAGGGCGCTGCGTACTGACACACAAGATCGCTTTTGACCAGTCAGAATCAAGGACTGGAACTGTTTTATAAAATATGATATAATGTATAGGTATTCTCTGCTAATATTTCTCTGTAGTTCTCATTAGCCCTAGAAATGAACTCATTAGCCCTACAATTATTTCAATTTTGGGTTCTAAATCGAAAAGTTTAGTCTATGCCGCCGCAGGCAGAGGGCTGTGCAAGCCTGACTGTGGTCAGGAGGAAGCTGTAGTTACTGGAGAGCGAATGAAAGTGTTTTCAGAGAGGTGTTCTGGTGCCCAGGGTGGATGTTTCTGCCACTGAAAGTTGGCTGTGTTATGCTGTGTTTTTTGCTAAACTGCTGCTTGGTGTTCAGTGTTCTTGAGTAGAATAACAGTTGCAGCTCAGTTACAGCCACACTGAGAGAAATAGCAGTAACTGAACTGAGCTACACAACGTCATCACTGGTGTCCCATTATTATCTGTTGAATCAATAAAGGAGGAAATGAAGTACATTTTTCCAGAGGAAGGAGGACTGTTATCTAACTTGAAATTAACATTTGAATGACAAAGCAACATTTTTGCATTGTTTTGTTTATTTTCAAATGTCTGCATCGTACCCTAAACATTTTGGGTGTTACAAGGCACGGTTGCCTTGTAACGTGCCTGAGCACGATTGTAGTAGTAGTAGTTTTTGTAAGCATGTATTATTAGAGTGTTCATAGTAGTATGTATACTGTATGGAAAAGGCTAACACTGTTTCACAGAGCTCTTTTTCACAGGAGGGAATTTGCCATCAGACTGAGAAACAATCACATCATAGGTGCTGGAAAAATTCATTTACTCAGATTTAGTTAAGGCTTAATTTAATGTCACTGTTGGTTAGGAGAACAGACAGAGAGAGAAAGAGGAAAGCGGTCCTGCCTTGTCGTAGTCATACCCCAGGGTATCCTTTGTCTGCTTCTCGCCAAACCTGGTCCACTGTGACTCCTCAGCCGGCTACTTCTACACCTTAGCCTCCAAAAAGGTCTAGTCACAGGAAATAGGCACCAACTGCCTATCAGTCAACTGACAAGAACGGTCCTTAAAACTGTAATGGAGGTTTACCCCATAAACCCTCATGTTGCACTCAACACCCTTTGAATACATAAGGCTGTGAGCCATTTCCAGTTGAACCCTAAACGACTTTCTGAACGCATGTTATCACATGTTGTTTATTCTGTTATGTTACTGAAATGCACACACGGACAATACAAAGACATTTGAAATCACTTACAAGTTAAACTGTGTTGCTGTGTTTTCTTTCTGTCACTCACACAACATTGTGTTGATGTAGTGACATTAGAAGTTCGACCCTGGGAGACAGATCGCACTGCTTTTTATATAAAATGGCAATGAAAATTGTCCTTAAAATAAGTGCCAATAAGAATTGGCAAGTGGGATTTGCATGCCAATCTCTGCCCCACATATCTGGCTATAAAAGGGGAACGGTGTACACCACTCATTCATGTTTGTTCTTCTGAGCTGATCCATGCAGAATGCTCATTCGGGCCAATTGAGTTTCCGGAAGAGATGTGTGGACTGCTATATGGTGCCTCACTATCACTTTTGGACTTGTGATGGATTATCAATTGCAGCATCGAAAAAGTCATGGCGCAGGTGCTGGGTTGAGCAATGTCCATCATTACAGGTACAGGAGCCACATCTAAGGGTAAACCTTGCTTACATGTGAAACGCAGAAAGAGTATGCTTTCTTGATGCTCCCATTTCTCACAATAGCCTGTTTTCGCTGGTGAAGAAGCAGACAGAAGCAATTAAACACATCCTGCCTCATTGTGGTCATACCCCAGGGTACCGGCCAGGACCCAGAGGCAGCCCCCTTCATATGCTCCTTGCCAAACTTGGGCCCCTGGACTCCTCAGCCAGCTACTTCCACACCTTAGGCAGCACCTTGGCCTGCGAGGAGATCTAGTCACAGGAAACCGGCACCGGCTGCCTGCCAGTCAACCGCCAAGAACCTTCCCACACACTCTGCACCCTCTGTAGTAGCCGCGTACTTTCATTGTTTGATTCTACCTCCACACAGACCTTTTCTTCGGTTTGTTTTTGAGGGTTGAATGTTTCGACCAAGGGCCCCTGGCAAGAGTAGCCAGAGGAGAACTGGCTCTCCCTGCTAAGCCTGGTTTCTCTTAAGGTTTTTTTCTCCATTTATATATCACTGGGGTTTTGGTTCCTTGCCACTGTTGCCCTGTTGGCTTGCTTACTGGGAGACTGATATATTAGAACATTCGCTTTGTACATTGTGTTATTACCATTGTTTAATGATTTTATACATTTTTAATTTTCTTCCTTTTCTCTTCCTAATTTTCTCTCCTTCTTTCGCGTTTATTTTAAATTTTAGTTTTCATTTTTAAATATCTTTGGATACTTTGATTTGTACAGCTGCTTTGTAACAGTGTGCTACTGTAAAAAACGCTATAGAAATAAATTAAACTTGAACTCCCCTTTGGTCTGTCCCTGTCCTCCTGCGTCTTTACCAAAGTTGCAGAGGCTGCGCACTCCCCTTTGAGGGAGAAGGGCATACGTATTCCCAACTACCTTAACAACTGGCTCATATTGGCCCATTCTTGTTGTGCACACAGGGATGTGGTTCTCAACAACTTGGGTCAATTGGGTTGGTCAATATGACAGCATGCCTCTAAATTTCTTTATATCCTTTATTGCACCTTGATTTTTTTCAAATTTTAAATGGCTTTTACTCATTTCTCATGTAAGAGGGGATAATGGCTGTGGAAGAGTGTTTAAGGTTGAAATCCGAGGTGCAGTGAGCCCAGAAACCATAATGATGATAGATCACATCACTGACTGACATCACGCCACATTCAACAGGCGCCACAGACTGACACCACATAAATATTCAGACATACAAGTTGCAAGTTTCTATTTGCACGTGGATTCTGATGTGCTTGCACTGTTATTGTTGTTTTTGTTATTTTACTAAATGAGATGTGCAATGCTGCTATTATCCATCTGAAAGGTCAGTATGGTCATGCCTTGTACTGCTCTGAAATGCAATTTTTTTTCCACAAGCTTGCATTTAGTGTGACCACACCTTTATACACTGAGGGAAGTTTTCTCAGATGCCCAGTTAGATTATAACATTACATCAGTATTACACACAAAAACCAGACACTAACAGGAATTGTAATCTTCTCCACACCCTCTCCTTCCTCGCTGCATACTGAAATGTGTTCCTTCTGAGCATGGCCTGCCCTAGAATTTTGGGGGCCCTAAGCAAATTTTAAAATTAGATCCCCATCCTCTAATGTACACAACATGCTCCTCTTCCACAGATTACAGCAGGCTGCTGTAAAGGGGACAATACGTCAAATTAACAATACAGTGTTGTTACAGACACGGTTGTTTTCATCTACACCAATCACAGCGCACCCCATCACCTGAGTTCTAATCACACATCTGCAACTCGTACTGCTAATCATCAAGATTTCTATTTAAACACACACCTTGTCCCAGCTCACTATCTGGTCTCATAGATGCAACGTGGGCGCATCCTACGATACTCCTCCAGCGTGTGATCGCCCTGTATATTATCATCTCTGTGTGTTAAATGTACATGTTAAAAACTAAAACAATTCACAACAATTCAATTTTATTTATATAGCACTTTTCACAATGTTACATTGCTTCAAACTAGCTTTACATGTAATTAAAAATAAAACACAGAAAACAGAAACAAAATGTCAAATGTTCAACACAGAATACATGGCATTATTGCAAATGATATGTGTGAGATGCACATTAATGAAACTAATTAAGAATACTAGGGTTGTAGTTATGAATAAAGAGTTGACTGAACCGATTAAAACTACAATACATGTGGACCACTTAAATAAATGGATGTGCATTAGAAACCTGTTATTGTGTGCGAAGGCTTGTATCTCTCTCAGTGGTCTATGAGAGAGGGTAAGGTATTCAGACTGCCTGCTTAAACAGTATGTACGTCTGAGACTGAATTAACATGATAGATGAGGTAGGTAGGTATCATAAAGCAAGAAATGCCGTTCCAGCTTACATGGAGATGGCACATAGAAAGATAACATTTTATGGGACGGGGTATGAGGGATTTGCAATAATACCATAAAACACACACAATACCCAAAAATTAAATACATACACAAAATATACAGAATACAAATACCTGAAAATTACACAATAAAAGAGAATGAAAGAGAATTTGAGACAAAGAAATAACAAAATAGTAGTCTTTAGGACTGTAATGATTTCGCTAGCACCAATACTAACAATTTACAAAACCCTAAGTTAACTTAACAGTGGCAAGGAACCAAAACGTCAACCAGGTCAAAAAGGAGAAACCAGGTTCAACTGGAAGGTTTTCCTCTGACACGTTAAAGCTGCAATTTGTAACTTTCCTGGATATAAATTGAGAGATAATAATAATTTATAATTATTTATTGACTTAAAACTGTCATGTCTGATTTTGTGACAATATCAAGCACTAAGGAATGTTACAGAGATGGCAACAGAAGCATAATGTTACTAATTGCAGCTATAATATCACATTGCTGTGATTAGGCAGGGAACAAAAAAATAGAAACTAACTAGGCTGGATGTAGGTATGCAGATAATTGTAAGTGTAATAAAGAAGTCCATCGTATTCCCACTTATCTGTCTCAGGAGTCGTCCCATCCTGTCCCCCACCAGCTGGTCTGGATAAAGTCAGGATCCAGCTGACTATAGAACCTTGGGGAAACAAAACAGACAGATTTAGTGTGGTGCCAGTACATCTGTTCTTATGGGAAGTGCCCCTGGTTCTGGTTTACCTAATTAATGCAGCCTAAAAATCCCTTGCAGGATTTGAGTAATAAATCCATAGGAATATGTGTAGGCTAGATTAAAGGGGTGGGTTTTTCATCTAGATTTAAACTAACATAGTGTATCTGCCTCCCAGACAATACTGGGAAGACTGTTCTAAAGTTTTTGTGGCAAATATGAAAAGGAGCTACCACGTTTAATTTTGAAATTCTGGGTATTATCATCTGGTCAGAATTTTGAGATCATAGTGAAGTTGAAGTACTGTTAAAAGAGAGGAGCTCACTCAGGTATTGAGGAGCTAAGACATTCAGTGTGTTGTAAGCATTCAGCAAAATTTAAAAAGTTTATATGATGCTTGATAAGAAGCTAGTGCAGTGTTGACAGAACTGGGTCATATTTAGTATGGTCATATTTGTTCGTTTTTATAAGAACTCTGGCTACTGCATTTTGAACCAGCTAAACAAAAATTAAAACTTCTGTTTTGTCTGTATTTAGCAGTTGAAAGTTGCTAGTCATACAAGTTTGATATTTACCATACATTCTGTTAGTTTGGTGAATCTTGTTGGGCTTCAAAGAAATGTACAGCTAAGTGTCTTCAGCAAAACAATGAAACCAAATATTTAACAATTAAAACAAATAAAAAATAAAATCTCTAAATAATTTCTCCCAAAGGTAGCGCATACAGAGTAAAAAGCATAGGCCCATGCACCGAGCCCTGTGGTTCTCCACACTGAACTTGTGATTGATTAGACATCTTATCACTCACAGTAACAAACTGGAATTGATCAGATAAATATGATTTAAGTTCCATTTATGCCAACATAAATTTCAAGCCTATTTAAGAAAATGCTGTAGTCGATAGTGCCAAAGGCTAGACTAAGGTTGAGTGGCACTAGAATGCAGCCATGATCAGCGTACGAGAGCAAATAATTTGTCACTCTGATGAGAGCAGTCTCTGTACTATGAAATGGTCTGAATCCTGGAAATTTTCAGATTCCATTTTTTTTCTAGGAATAAATATATATTTGTGAAAACCACATTTTTCAGTATTTTGAAATAAAAGGTAAGTTTGAGATGGCTATGTAATTTACTAGTTCCCTGGGATCAAGTTGTGTTTTTTTAATAAGGGGTCTGATAACCGCCAGTTTGTAAGGTTGTGGGACACATCCCAACACCTATAATTAATTAATCTATAGTAGAAAATGACTGGAGTTGTTGCTTGGTCAAATTATGATGTATCTGATGTGATTGTGTTGTAGGCATTTGCATTTTTAGGATTTTTTTCTTTAACAGTATCTATTCTGTTAAGGAAATTCATAAAATCATCACTGCTATGATAATGACAACTGTCAGAAGTAGTTGACGCTTAATTTTTGGTTAATTTAGCCACCAATCAAATAAATCAAATACATGTCTAGGGTTATGTTTATTGCCTTCTAAAAAATTTGAAATGTAGGCAGATCTGGAGCTTTTTAAGGCCTTTCTGTAATTTGAAACACTCTCTTTTTATGCTGTATATCTCCAGTTTTGTTTGCTTCCAATTATGCTTCATTTTCCAGGCTGCTCTTTTTAGGGTGTGGGTATGTACGTTATACCTCAGCGTTGGGCTGCTGTCCTTTAACCATGGGAGAGCAACTAATGTGTCTAAGGTGTTAGAGAAGATGGAGTTAACATTTTCTGTACGTCATTGAAAGTCAAATGCATATTTTTCCATTATCTACATGAATGTTAAAATCGCCTTTAATTAAGACTTGATCTGTGGCAAATACTACTTCTGATATAAAGTAAGCAATATATGTAAATATATATAAAGTATTCTTTGATAAAGTCTGTGTGGTACCCTGGTGGCCTCTATACAGTAGCCAGTAGAAATAAGAAACTCAATTTATCATTTACACCAGATGTTATAGTGAGCACCATTATTTCAAAAGAATTGCGTCATCATAACTACAAACAGTGTAAATAAACATGATATTAAAAAACTAAGATTGAAAAATACTTATTAAAATAAATTATTTTAGTATTTAGTTTTAACATTATTAAAATCAAAAGTAGCTATCTGTTAAGTAAAGAATAATTTTCGATGGGCCATTGAATTAGTGGAAGAATAATGCGTCCATGAAGTGAGTGCATCAAGGGTGTGCATCATCGTGGGTGTGAATCAATTATTGTTGTTGTCAATTGAGTCAATTGAGTCAATTGACAACATTGAGTCAATTGTTACCACACCACAAGACGTAGTTCAGATGTTTTATTTCAATTGTCAGGTTTTTGTTCCTAAAATGCTTATTTGGGTAGGTCTAATTCTGAATTCTTAATTGCATCTCAAGCCATAGTTGCTGTTTTGAAAATGTCATTTAAAACTAGTAACGAAGGCTTGGGTCATAATAACACAAAAGCAGTTATTAGAGAGACAGAGACCATGTACATGTGTTTGCAGTAATGACAGTATCAATATTTATCACATTTTCCTGTTATCTGCAGTAATAAATAATGATAGCCCCTGTGAACATGTAGGCATATCAATATTTATTTGATTTTTATATTATCATCATGAAGCGAAAGAAAAGTGAACAAGTAGCCTATCCATGTTTATTTGTTCACTTTGCTTTTAATTACCTTTTCATTTTTATTCAATTTATTTACTACTATATTTGTTTTGCCAATGCTTTATTGGAACTAAACTGCAAGTTTATATCAGTTAAGTCTGACACTGAAGCAGCCGCAGCGTGTTATGCTTACATAAGGCAGATTGCCATTTAAAGCGGGCTGCTGCTTATTGTGAGTGCCCAAAGTACAAGACAGACCACTGCTGGCGTTTATGAGAATACTCATATACTGTGTTCAATGGACCTGGCTTAACATGAACTAACATTAAACAGTGGTATTTATTTGAAATTGTAAGATAACTTAGAGCAATAATAAGTTCTCACACACATACACACACACACCCTACTACTGTCTGTCCAGAATTAAGCATTTTTAAAAAAATGATACTGATGCTATTGTTACATTGCCTTCTAATCACAGTGCTCGCAAAATGCTAAAACGATGCAAGCAGCAATTGCCGTTTTCAACAAATGTTTAATATTTCTTCTTAACATTGAACACCATTTTCCTGCTCCTTCCTTCCCTCATCCTCTTCCTTTTATTTCCTCTGCTCTGGGCCAGGCTGATGATGCTGCCTTTTCATTTTTAAAAATTGCACACTTTACCCTGAACACAGTATATGCAACTGCTTGTATCGCTTATTAGGTAGTGCTGGTGTTCTGCTGAATTATCTTACCTTGTCAGATGTTCCTACCGTGGCAAAAAATATGCATCCTACCACATCAAAAAATCCTACTGCTGGCTTCTGTTTGCCATTTGTGAAATGAAATAATTCTATGTAACTTTGCTGAAGATTCCTAATAGGCAATGGTAGAATGATTTGACAGTCAGACATACCCCATCAAATTGTTCTACCAGTACAAAATAAACGGGTAGGATGATTTGACAGTTAACAGTTCCCATTACTGCTAATAAATAGTCAAAACATTGCTTTACATGAAGTCTATGTGCAAGTAGTAATGACACAATATTGATGTGCGCATGAGCAGTAAGCCCTGGTAGGACAATCTGATGGGTAGGATGAAATGTCAGGCACCGTTTCTGAGGGTTAAATATCATGCTTTGGCCAAAGGTATGATCTTAAAACTACTCTGAAGGTTGTTACATCTGTTTCATGGAGCGTCAGTTACTGTAGCTCTTCATTGTCACTGTAATCGTCCTACAGGATATCAGAAAAGATCTGAGATGAGTGTAATAACCTACGAAGATTATTCTGCCGTGTGTGTGTGTGTGTATGCTTGTAATATATGAGAGACTCGACTCAAAATTGATTCAAATTCTGTAGTTTGGCATTAGCATATTACTAAGCTAACTAGCTTATTGTGATACTCTATTAAATATAACAATAGATAGCACCAAACAGGTAATTCTTCTAATTTTTATTAAACTATACAATATTATTTTATTAAACTTACCTTTAAACAAACCTCTTATGCAGGGTAAAAATCTCAAGTTGAAAAGCTATTTTGCTGGCTACAATAAATACTTACACACACTGCAAGTATATTAACACACACTGATCAGTATGAATCTTGATCTAGATCTACTAACACATCTGTTCTGCCTTCACCTTGAGTCACTGTAAACACACACACACTTAAACATAGAAACAGTAAACAACAAGAGCACACCTGCACACACACACACACACTATTGCAATGACACATGTCCAAAAGACAACAGTATTACTATGGTACATAGTAAAACAAACAAACAAACATAATATTACAACGGTTTACAAATGTACAAATGGCATGTACCATATGGCAGTGGTATGGTACACTTCCTTACATGCAGGTGGCTGGTTGGCTGGGAGATTAGAAGTTTATCTCAAAACCAGTTAGATGGTGTCTTCCTTTAGCTCCCAGCTACAGCAAATTGAAAAGATTTGCATCATGACAAACATGTCAGGACAGAAGAGCTGAGTACAACGACTAGTGAAAAAGTGGGCAATAAAACTGGTGTGTGTAGTTTGTGCCAGTGAATGTGTGGTTGTCATATGTTTTTCCTTTCAGTGAAACAGACCAAACATACACACACACTGCCTCTCTCCCTCAGGGGTGTGTGCGTGTGTTTCTGTCAGCACACAGCAATGGCACCTTGAAGGATAACCACATACACAAAGGGCTGGGCTGAGCCACAGGGTTTTAGGAAAGCCCTGCTTTCTCAGACACATCTGTGGTCTTCTACATGGGTGTTGTATTAATGTGTGTGTGTGTGTGTGTCAACAGATTTCTCTAACCCCTTTTGTTGAATAAAATGTTTTAATATAGTGTTAGGGGATGTGTGTGTTTTCGTGTGTGCTTGCATGTGAATGGAAAGCTACATTTGAAATATTGTTTGATAAATTAAATTCTACCTGTCTTCATCCAAAAATAAGTCATATATTAATTACGTTGTAAAGTATTTTGCATCATGGTGTTATTTATTTTACTACCTTAATACATACATTTACATGCATTTGTGTGTGCTGGAAAAAAATACTAAAAATACAAAGTGTTTTGTTTAGGGGTAGTCTTAGTATTTGGGTTACTTTAATTTAACTTTGTTTAGCTTAATCAAAAAAACTAGGAATGTCTTCATTTAACACAGTGTGTGTGTGTGTGTGAAAGAGAGCCCCAGTCTGCACAACTAGTTTAAAGATGCTTTAAGAACAGTCTCTCTTTCTCTCTCACAAACACACACACGTTGGCATGTGGTTTACGAGGACTCTTGTCCTCGTAAACATGTGTATAACAACATAAACCATGTAAACTACATATTAACCAGCACACACACACACACACACACCTGCCTGTCAACATCTTCACCTTACTAAGGGAATTACACAGGCAAGTCACAACTGAGACAGAATGTGAAACAAAGACTGGGAGTGAATGAGAGAGAACAACTCTGTTGTAAACTCTAGTGAGCTGCCTTGTCTAGAGTCTGCTTAGACACGAAACGTCTGGGTTTTGGTAGCATGTTGCTAAGCTAATGTCATGATACTAAAAATAGCAAAGCATAAAAATACAAAAACAAAAGTACTGAGTAAATTGGGTTGGTCTAATTTAAATAACTATTATTATTATTATTATTATTATTATTATTATTATTAATACAATTTTGCTAATTAAATTATTTATTATACAGTATACTGTGTCGAATATTTATATTTAAAGCTGCAATCTGTAACTTTATTTGATTAAAAATGACCAAAAATATGTTATTGAGCCAGTACATAAATCAGTGTTCAAAACTGTTGCTTACCTTACACTCGTTTGAGTGTAAGGTAAGCAACAGTTTTGAACACTGATTTATGTTTGGTGAGAGTCATTGATCTAAATGTTATGTTTCCTTCCATGCTATAACTGTGTCTGGTGACACAATTATAGCATGGAAGACTTTTTGACTGGCCACTGAGGTGTTTTGCTGGTGTCAGACACAACACAAAATGACAATTTTTACCAATGATAGCATTCAAAATGCAGATGTAACATACAGCTTACAGACGAGTGTAGTTTGATTTTGAAGGCACAGACATGTTTTGCCTCAAAATCATTATCATATGATTGCTGTGTGGCAATCCAAATAAAACACGTGTAAATTTCATTACGAGTTCTCAGCTTTCTGTTCATCTGACCCCACAGAGTGTTATTAGCCCCCTCTAGCCCCAGAAAGAAGCTTAAGTCTGGGACAGAGAATTCCTCTGTGACCCTGAATCGCCTTTCACGCAAACCCTTAACATGAGAATGGCTTCAGCTGCTAAGGCCAAATGATGAAAACCACAGTCTCCCTTTCAACACGCTGATTACACATCTGTTAGCTTAACTCTACTCCAATGGCTTATACTGAAGACAGCGTAAAACAAGCTGAAGCTTGCAGGCTAAATATATAGCTTCAACCACTCCTAAAGACAGAGCATTCAGGTAAGACCAGGTCCGGGCCTGTATCATAATCAAAGTTTAATGTCAGAGGCTGTTCCTCTTTGTCTGTCTCTGTGTGTCCATTCTAATAGAGGCTGACAGTAGCTTTGCTCTTTCATGGTCTCTGCGTCACTTGGAATCAGTCATTGTGAAATCAGGCGTTAAGAAGAGGGCATGGCAGGCGTATGTGAACACCCTCCCTCTCTTACCATGTTCACACAGACAGGCCAGGGTGAGGGTTAAAGCCAGGCTTTTCTCTGGATGTGGGTCAGTCTGCCCTGGCCTCTAAAACTGATTTTTTTTTTTCTCGCTCTGAAAAAACTAATATGCAGCCAGTGTCATTCTAGTGCACTGGATCATTTTCTAGCTGATTTTCTTTTTTTCCACAGCATCCTAAAATGACAATAGATACATTCAATAGCACAGAGATCTCATAATATGAGAGACAGTGAAACTGATACCCCCCGACACTTTACAAGTATGGACCTTCACCAATATGTTTGTCTGTCATTGCAGAGAATGTACTCAACAATGGATGCCTTGTTCAAAGTGTTCTAGAGAAAACATAACAACTTTTGGTTGTGTGAGGGAGCGTCATTTTACACGTCTTTCTGTCACTTGTAAATCACTGATTGAAAACACCTTCATTTGCAGCAGTCTCTGCTGCAATGTAAAGTGGCAGTTTAACAAAGTCTAGCTCCAAACATATATGAAAGTTTTAGAACAGGTATCAATTTGTCACTTTTGGGAAACTGCAAACCTGTATATGAAACATGAAAATGAAAAACACCACAAGTTAGTTCACTGCACAGTAAAAGGTTCAACTGATCAACTGTTACCTTAAAGGGATCGCTCACTCAATTTTTTTTTTGTCTTCATTGACTCCCTCATGTTTTTCCAAACCTCTAGGACCTTTTTCTTCAGTGGAACAAAAATAGATATTTTGAGAATTGTCTTAGTAGTTTTGTGTCCATACAATGGAACTTAATGGGTGCCACTGTTGTTTGGTTACCAATGAAGGATCTTAGGATCTGACTTAAAAAAACCTCTGTGTGTGTGTACTATCTGAGAGATGACTGAAACTCTGACTTGAGTGCAGACATGCGTCTGTGCTGTATTTATATTTTCATTTCAATCTCTCTTTTATTCTATTATACTTTTATTAATGTTATTTAAACTAATTAATGTTTTTATTAAATGTTGGGTTTGTATTGTTTTCACAAGTAGAGATAAGGGAATGGTCTCCATCTCAAGGTTTTCAATAGCATCACAGGACAATGTTTGTGAGGTAGTAACTTTCAGTTATCTCTGGTATGATAAACCTGATTGAACTTGTGCTGGTACAACAAATTTAGACTTAACATTGGGAATGCAACTAAGGTTATTCAATAAACTCATTTTATCACCACTTCTCCTGCCTGATGTTCTTCCCCTCCATCTCAGAATCTGCCTCAAGGTTGAGTTTAAGCGTAAACTCCCAACAGGTGACGTTCTATTATTGAACAAAATTTCTCTAAAGAGGAGGCTAGTTAGACCTAGTGCAAGACCTAGTAAACTGAACCTGATCCTTGGGTGTTTGGATCTATCATTGGTGTTTGGAGTAGTCCGGGCAGGATGGAATGACTGCTGAGACAGTCAGACTCTGGCATTAGATGTGAGAAATTAAGGGAAACTACAGGTCTTCTAATCGTGCTGCTGCCACTGAGGCCTAAGTTAGTGCAAGCTGGTTGTTTGTCATCTTTAAACAACGAATCAAAAACAATGTGTTTGTTAAGAGAATTGATAGTAGTCCAATATGGGTGGGGCCATGTCAACTAATGATATGTCTGCAAATGGTAATACAGAGATTAGACTTAGGAAGTAGCTCGGGAGTTTTTGCATAAGATAACTAAAGGATTTAAAACAGAAAAACAGAGGCAGTAATAGCTGTTGCAAAAATTAAAATCCATCTGCAGAAAGATGGTTCCGGGGGACCTAATGACATCAGAAAGTATCAGAATCAACGCAAACATTGTATCCTTAGACATTTGAAAATAATCAGAAGTCAAGGAAAAGGCAAGATAAAATTTAAGGGTTATGCTAAACAAATCTCAAGTAGTTAATAGATCTACCGTTTTCAGTTGTGGTGTTGAAGGTGAAGGCTCATACAAAGAGTTTTCTTGCTGACCTGGCAGCTAAGGTTGCTGCCACATGAATGGCAGACATTTCTCATGCTCGGGCATGTCAATGTGGGTCATTGCACACCACTCACAGTTCACAAACTTTAATTCAAAATATGTGCTCTTTGAAATGGGAGTAAATTGAGAATTCTGTGAATTTTTAGATGGTAATTGGAGATATCAAAAATCAACCTTAGTTGCTAATAGTAATCCTGCTTCGTTATGTGGTCACACAGATACACAGTGTAGGACACTTTGGTGTCTCTTCAAATGTGTTGAAATAATACATGAGGGTGCTCTGGGCTGTTTTGAGAATTGTTTAAGAATAGTTTTGCAATTATACTCTGAGCTGTTTTGATAATTATTTTGTGAATTCAAACAAATTTTAAATTTGCCTCTGAAACTTTTTGTAAAATGTAAGAGTTACTGGTATGTTTTAGGTTTAGTCTATGTTTATTAGCAAAGAAAAACAACTAGGCTGAGTTCTTTTGTTTTAATGGGATGAAACAAATTAAACAAGTTCATGATACATGGAATTTGCATGGGACATTGCATTGTGCCAGACTAAAGGCTAACAATCTGCATCAGTGAAATTGCTAGGTATGGCTACATGGACACATATTAGTGACTGCAAATGAGCTCATACTTCAAAAAAATCTGAATGAGACTGGTGAATAAACTAATGATGCAGAACCTTGTCTTTAATGACTTGGGGGCCAGCCTCACAATGAAGATAGTGGAGGGCTAAGGTGCATTTTGTTACACCAGACTACAGCTTGGTCGCCAAATTGTGTTTTTTCTATAATAGAGTAAAATTAGTCTAGATAAGGCCCAATTCTGTTGTAAGTTTATTTTCTAAACAGCATGTCCAACTACTATGAAATCACAAACCAGTCAAATTAATTGGACAGCATTTACCAGTGTACCACAACCCAACTTTTCCACCCACACTCTGATCTGCAGTAATTCTGAAAGATCAATGCTGTGCAGTAGTGTGCAGTTCTGCACAAGCATGCATGCTGCAGGACTGCAGTGTTCAGGTCAAAGACTTAATGCCTCACCAGTGCTCCTTCAGTTCTCTCATTAGCTCGCTATTCATTATCAAGTGTGCTGTAGGCACACCTTTTCTCAATTACATTCATTTAGGTTCTGCTGGGTAATTACATTTAACTCTGTTACCTGTAAGGTGGGCAACGGTAAATTAATTTATAGGTTTTTTTGTCTTGTTCTCTGGGGAGGACATGATGATTGTGGACCATTATTTGGTGCTTAAAAGTAGCAGCACAAGAAGGTGCTGTGATGAGTAGAAAGATGGATATTTCAAGTTAAGAGCAATTTCAAAATGCTCAGAGATGTGAGATGTGATGTTTCTTACGGGCACAAAGTCACAATGCACTGTTTGTAGCAGGTGCTGTTTCACAAAAAATTAAGATGCTGCGAATAACAAACTACATCATTTGTCACTAATATGCATGTATTAGAGTACAATTCCAGAGAGGGAAAAAAAAGAAATGGAACTTTCTGATAATATATGACACAATTTTCAAAACTGTTTGCATGTAAATTACTAAAGGAAAATTCCTTACAAGTAAAAGTATTTAGGTTATTTTCAACTTTGTCTATTGACAACATCTAAGGATTTGCACAAATTAATGAGGCAAGTGCAAGTTTACTGGTGCTGCAAAGTTGTCTAAAGCATTCATCTGAAGAGGTAGTACTACATTTCTGGGCACACGTTTCTGGTTATGTTTTATCAAAATTATTTCAGTGAGTGATGTTTGCTCAGAGTCAACAATGTTTACAGCTTCTAATGCAATAATTCAGATAGTTGAGTGGTCGCATCCTGGTGTCCTTGTGTGGATATATGTTCAAGTTACTGGGGTTTCTTTTTGTAGCTGTTAGCTGAACACAAGCTGAACGATTGGATATAACTGTATAATAATGTATACTATAACATGGGCACCCTAAAATGAAGTGTAAACTAAGTGTATTACTGTTAACTCATTTCCTGTTTAAGAGATACATTTATTGTCTATATGTCACAGATGCAGTACACAGACATTAAGTTGAAAATCACCTGGAATATTCTTTTCAGCTGCAAATTGTTAAAATGTCAAAGGTCTATACCACATCAATCCATCACTGTTTTGCAACTATATTTAGCCATTTCTTCAAAAAGCTTTCTAAAACTGATTCAGCGGGCAGCGGTCACAACAGTCTCAGACCCTTTTTATTCTCCACATGGCATTACATACATACAGCCTGTGTGTTTTGTATGTCAAGTGTACTTTACATATGTTGGGTGGTTCTCATTTCCTGCACAGCTTCCCTTCTTGTTCAAGTGTTGCTGATTAGTGGTGAAATAAATCAGGCTTTGGAGGTTGAAACACACACATTGGCAAGCAGCAATGCTTGTCTGTGACACTGAAAACACTCAACAGCTACTAATGACCAATTTGCCAAATTACCAAACCCTTATTTTCAGTTTTCAAAATGAACACTCCTTAAGACCATTTAACTGAAATTCAGCAGAACGATGCCTTATTGAAAGCATTTGTTCTCTCACAATTGAGACAATTTTTCACCCTTTAGCTCAAACCCTGCTATAAACAGCAATGGAGTACAGTGTCTGGGATGATATTCACACCATTTAGTGTCAAAAAAAGAGATTGATTTGAACACCATTTAAACACATTGCTGTATTGTTGTGATGGAATGTGTCAGGGACACACCCCCACACCTACCACCAATCACCCGAGTTCTAAACATGCACACATGCTACTGCTAGTCAACCAGCACATAAAGCCACACGCACTCCTTACCTCTTTGTCCACTGAGTTCATTGGAGCAGAACTATGACATCGGGAATTGTGAGCTGTTGGCCATTGGCCTTGGAAGAATGGAGACACTGGCTGGAGGGAGCTCAACATCCCTTTACTGTTGTAACCGATCACAAGAACCTGGAATACATTCAAGACAGCAAGAGATTAAACCCCTGCCAAGTCCGTTGGGCACTCTTCTTCCCCAGATTCCAATTCAACATAACATACCATCCTGGATCCAAGAACGTCAGAGCCAACTCACTTTCCTGCATTCACTAACCCTAAAGTCCATCTCCTCTAGAACCCATCCTAACTCCAGCCGTTGTACTAAGTCCCATTCAGTGGGATCTGGATGAGCAAATTCGCACAGCCACCCAAACTGAACCTGCACTGCTGGGAGGCCCAAAAGGTAAGACATACATGCCCACCTCCCTCCATTTAAACTGTCTGTGATTACTTCATGGTTCACCAGGCTCTGGACATCCAGGCAGCCAACATACTCTCTCACTCCTTCAAGATCAGTACTGGTGGGCCCAATATGGCCCAAAAAATGAGATGTCTCCCATTACATTCGAGGATGCTCAGTCTTTGCCATCTCCAGTACTCCACGCCAACTTCCCTTTGGTAAACTGGTTCCACTACCCATACCACAGAGGCCATGGTCCCACATTGGAATCGATTTCATCACTGACCTTCCCAACTGTGATTCCCACACCTATATCCTAGTAGTCGTTAACCACTTCTCCAAAGCCTGTAAACTTATTCGCCTTAAAGGTCTCCCCACTTCTTTTGAAACTGCTGAGCTACTATTCCAAAATATTGTTCACAATCCAAACCGTATTCATCCCACTTTTCCTCGTTGCCGTATGAGGGTGTCAGGAGCCACCCGATAAGAAGGGAGTAATGTCAGGGACACACCCCCGCAGCCCCCGCAGTTTTGGTAAACTTATGCTGGGTAATAGATGTTTCAGTTGTTGCTAGGTTGCTAACTCATTACAGTTGAAATATGGCCGTTCTTTCTTCCATGTGAATTCAGTTCAGTTATTATAACAGTGGCCTACATACCTCCACAGGTGGATAAAGGCAATGCAATGGACATTCTGTAAGAAATGGTTTGAAGGCTAGAGAACAAATACTCCTACCCAATTTTCATAGTTGTGGAGGAATGATTAAGGTCCTGGGTCTAACCTGAAAAAACATACATTTTCCTCCTTAAGCAGAGTAGACACTCGATCACTGCTACTCTGCACTCAAGGACAGCTACAACCCCTCCCCTGCCCTGCCTTCAGTAGCATTCTCCTCCTGCCTGCATACAAACAAAAGCTGAAGCAGGAAGAATTAGGACAGTCTATTAGTGGAGTGAGAAAGCCAACTTCACAGGACTTTTTCCAAACCATGGATGCAGCAGACCTAGACATTAACCTCTTTTTCTAGCAGATTAGAAAGGGGCAGCACCAGGTTCAATAAACTAGTGTCTAAAAGATGTTGTGTTAAGGTTGTTTTAAGGTTGTATTAAGGTCCCTCTGATGTCACTGAATGAAATATGTCACTTAGAAAGTTACTTTGAATAACTCTATACTCAAGCCAGTTCACTAAGTCAATAATAAACTTTTTAGAAGGAAAACTCTTAAATAAGTGACAAAATAAGTAATTTAATTAAAAAAGTAGCAGTGAGTAGAAATAGTTCAAGGAAACAGGTTTCACGTGTTGAAGTAGTCACACAAATTTATCTCCACAAGGGAAATATCACAGACGTTTGAGTTACGAAATTAACCTCAGTCAAATACACTTTAAACTTGAACAAAAAAATACATTTGAAAAAAAAATATTACTCTGAGTACTTTAAGCACGCTGAATACACTAATATTAATCACTGTGGGCCCACACACACACACCAAGCAGTCACTCACAACCCACCCTGTTGCAAGCCTGAATCGTAACTAGTGTTTATGGTGACCAGAGAAACTGAAAATTGGCCTCTTCACTCTCCTGAGAACAAATAAAATCAACAACACCTCAGTTTCGTGTGCAATGCAAACCGAGATCCTGTATTAGGCCTGCTGCTCCTCGATCTCTCCATCGTCAGCCGACGAAACGCACCTCCCACGTAGCCAGCGAAACCCCAGACTTCACCTTGATCCGTGACATTACCTGGTCCATTTTCCGTTATCCATTTTCCCGGGAGGGAGAGTCTTAACACCTAACAACCAATAGAAACAAAAGAAACCTAACATATTTGTAAATATCACATATTTCACATCTGTGTAAGGGTGGTGTCACTACAGTGGTTCAAGCTGTAGGAATGCCGAAATGACTAAAAAAGTGTTAACAGCAAGATGGTATAAAACTATGTATTTTCTGTCAGTTTCCACCCTTCTGCTACTTATACCAACGATGGAAATAAGCGCAGTTATGATAGCTAAATGTGGGAGAGTGTTGCTATAATGTCTATTTTGTATTACAATAGGTATCTTTAATTATTAACAATGAATCAAAACTAGTTGGTACACAATTTATAGGTTTATTAACATTACTGCCTGAAGTTAATATATAAAAATGGATACAATGAAGATTCATACAATGGTAAATGACATATACAGTACACAACTTTAAACAGTGTATGTGGAGAATATTACCTTGCAGACAACGAACATAAGATAAAGAAAGAAAGATTAGAAAAGAGAGGGCTGGAAGTTGGGCCTAGAGCTCAGATAAAGAAGAAGAGCATAAAGTAAGTGCAGAATCCCAAAGCAGAACTCAAGGAAAAACACTCAAAGAAAAGAAGAGCACAGAGAAGAGGAGTGCAAGAAGAAAAGAGCACCATGGAAAAGACCCAGGAAAAAAGAGGCAGAGCATATCTTAAATTCCCTTTTTATCCTTTCCTTGACCATGTGACTAAAACCAACCTAAGACAACCAAAGTGACCAATCAGAAGACCATGTTTAACCCCCCACTGTACTCAACAAAAGTTAGACCCCCTGCATGCAACCCAAACATTTCGGCCAACGGCCTTTGTTCTCTATTAGCTCATCTGTGGGCTCAGGAATGCAAAAGGTCCCTTTAAGCAAGGAGATGGGCTTTGGGGCACAGCAATAAATGCCATTTACAATTCAACCCTACATGTGTAAAGCAATCAAACCTGACATACGATCATGCTCTTAAAGGTACATATACACATTTAGATTACATCTAAATGTAAGATTACATTAGATTACATCTACATTAATATTGCGATGTATAATTCACATTTTAGTTCTGGGTTACAACAAATAAAGAAATTACTAAATGAATATAATTAAACCCAATACCTGTACAAAAATGCTCTGCTGTGTTACACGTAGATTGGATTTTGGACTGGATGACAAACAGATGCCAAGTGGTGAGAACTGGAAACAACTTCTCCACATTGACTCTGAGCACAGGAGCACCAAAAGGTTGCATTCTCAGCCCCTTTTGGTAGTCCCTGTTCATGCACTGTTGTTGCCAAACAAACATTATCTTTAAGTTTGCGGATAACACATCCATCCTGGGCCTCATCACAAATGGAGAAGAGACAGCCAACAGAGATGAGGTGAGACTGCTATCACAGTGGTGCAAGGATAGCAATTTCTGTCTCAGCAAAACCAAAGAAATGATTGTGGACTTTAGAAGGAAGCATGAGGACATATATGCCCCCTTACACATTGATGGGGCTGCTATAGAAAGAATCGGAAGCATCAAATTCCTTGTTGTGCACCTCTCTGATGACCTGGACACTGCACACCCTGTCAATCGTGAAATCTGCTCATCACAGACTTCACTTCCCATGGAAGAAAATGTAATTTTAAACTTAATTTTAAAACTTTACATTACATATACTGCATGTGTTACAAGTATGGTAAGGAACAGGCACCTTTTCAGTGTAACACATTTATTAGAAGATAGGTGAAGTATAGTAATCTGAAGATAAAGAAAATAAAGAATACACAGCAATTACAAATGAAGCGTCTCAATCTGTGTGTCCTCTGCTCGTAACTGTTATTAAACACGTTCGAGCAGATCTTTCTTGTTGACAGCTCCTCTAGTGGTTTGGGTATAGTACATTGCTGCATACACATAAATAGCTGCATCCTGACCGAAGAGCTCTTAATTAAAATAAACTAACATGAAACAAACAAAAAAACACTTAACTTAGTTTAGTAAAATTACCACCTCTGAAATAAAATAAAATGTTTTTGAAATAGATGATTTGGACCAAATAATGAAGAAAAAAGCAGCCAATAAGAGCACAGGATAGAGGGGAACTCCTTCAAAACTCTTTTAAAATCTCAGGATGATTCCTCAAGAAACTGGGTGATGGAAAATGTCAAGAAAAGTTTTGTAAATTCTAGACGAAGGGTGAGTATATTGAATATGCTAGAATATATCCTATTTTACCTTATTTTAATTTTCTTTAGTCACAACATAATTCCTAAAGTTATATGTGTATTATTTCATAGTTTTGATAAGTTTACTATTAATCATAAATTAAAAACAAATATGAACAAATAAAAAATAAGTGTTTCCAAACTTTTGACTGGTAGTGTAGTACAACAATAATATTTTAATTCATTCAATTATTTAGTATGGTCGTTTATGAAAACAAAAGTGCTGGTGAACAGCCTAGCATGACTACACTTCTTATGGAGGCTTAAGAAATTTGGCTTCCCTCCTCCATATCCCCATCTCCTGTGGTGTATTTATTTACATTGTGGGATATTATTTGTAGACAAACTGAATAAGCTAGTGATGGTGTACAAAATGTGTACCTATGTGAGTTTTAGTATGTCCCCACATATAGCGGAATGACAATAAAGCTCAACTTGACTTGACTTGACTTGAGTTTGAAAAACACATGGCCAAATGTGTCCATGGTTAATGAGACAAATGTATACAAACAGACCAAGTATTAACGGCTGTGCATTTGTGTATCTGTCTAGAGTACATCTGTGACTTTCTTCCATAGTTAAAATATAGACAGATCAAACAAATTTGTGTGTGTGACATGAAAAATACACCATGCTAACACCACTTGGAGAAAGAAATATAATTTTGTCAAATTCTTTGTTTTCTCTCTCACAGACCCAGCATGGCCTCTGAATGTTAATTTGACCTTGCTGCACTGAGTTTTGAATGATTAACCTGTTCAGACTGATGATTACAGGTTCAAAAGAGTCTGGAGTTAATGCCCATGAACTGAATATGCTACTGGTTAATAGCACATCAACAGCACTTTCTCAATGTATGCAGGTCCAGCACTCAAATAATCATGGGCTATTTTAGACAGACTGGTTTCCCATTTACCTACACCACACATGCATTCCCATCTCATTTAGAAGATACTGTTACAATTCCCTCAAACTCTTCTGTCCATGGTTAATATTTTTCTCGTGCCAGACAGTTATCTGACACATAGGTGTCGATTAGGTCATTGTGTGTAGCTTTTTAGCATGAGCTCATTTTAAAAAAGGAAGAAGTAATGCTTGAGTGCTCGTATATGTGCATTATTTTACAAACTGACTAAAGTGTTTAGTTCAACATCTTGTCAGAACACTTTGCACAAAGCCATAATGCCATAAAGGCTTCAATGACTTTGGGTATTGTAGAATTTTCCTTAAACAGCTAAACAGTAAACAAATATTAGTAAGTTGTGGAAAGTAACTATAAAGTGCTTCTTGCATGGTTCATGTAAAAGCTGTTAATATGGGTGTGTACCAGTGAACTGCATCCCAGTTTGAGGTGGTCTTGGGTTTGACACATTCATTCTGGTACAAAACTCTTTAGATTTACATTAAATTTACATTTATTCATTTAGAAGACACTTTAAAACAAAGCGACTTGCAAAAAGAGAGAGCACTTACCGCTCTCTCTTTTATCTTCATTTAAATTTTAAAGAGTGTGATATGAAACACAACATGCTTGTTGTGGCTAGTTCACATTAAATCCCCAGATGTGTTCTTGCTCGGCCCCTTTTATCAAGGATGTACACAGTATGAAACACATCCTTGAAAACAGGGGTGGAGCAAGAACACATCTGGGGATTTAATGTGAACTTGGCTAAATGTGAACTTTGAATTAGAATGGTATAAGGGCAGTGACCGATGACGTTTCAGAAGTGCACAAGAACACAAGTACAGACAAGAACACATTGAGAAACAACCTTTTAGTGAAAGCAATTTGTACAACCTTTAAAGTTTCTTATGTACAATTACAATTTTGATTCAGAATTTGCTAAATAAATTAAAATCCATGCATCTCTAGCAATGACCCAGAACACCTTAGCAAACTCTTGTCATAGCAGCTACATGGGGACACTGGCTGGAGGGTGCCCAGCATTCTTTACTGTAGTAACCAATCACAAGAACCTGGAATATATCCAAAACACCAAGAGACTTAACCTACGGCCCTATTTTTCACCAGATTCCAATTCAGTATTACATACTGTCTTAGACCCAAGAATGTCAGAGCTGATTCATTTTCCCGTATTCACCAACCCGACAGTCCATTACCTCCAGAGCCTATCCTCCCTCTGGCCATCGTAGTAAGTCCTATTTAGTGGGATCTGGACAAGCAAATCCGTATTGCCACCCACACTGAACCTGCTCTGCTGGGAGGCCCAGAAGGTAAAACCTATGTACCCACCTCCCTCCGTTTAAACCTTCTGGGCTCGCTCTATGCTTCCCCCGGCTCTGGATACCCAGGCAGCCAGCGTACTCTCGCGTTCCTTCAGAATCGGTGCTGGTGGCCCAATATAGCCCATGATGTCGCCCAGTACGTCAGGAGTTGCTCAGTCTGTGTCATCTCCAGTACCCCACGTCAACTTTCCACCTGCATTTTAGTAGTAGTAGTCGACCATTTTTCCAAAGATGGCAAACTCATCTTTCTCAAAAGTCTTCCCACCTCCTTTAAAACTGCTGAGTTACTGTTTCAACATATCTTTCGTAACTTTGGCATCCCGAAAACATTGTCTCTGATCGTGGGCCCCAGTTCATTTCCCGGGTTTGGAAATCATTCTTCAAACTACTTGGACTCTCAGTCATTTTGTCATCCAGATATCATCCTCAGATATCATTGGCCCTAATGGCCAATGAGCGTCAGATTCAAGAGTTTGGGAGACATCTACGGTCCTATTGCCATGACAGTCAACACAGCTGAAACTGTCCCCCACCCTGGGCCGCATATGCTCAAAATTCCCTAAGACAGTCCATTACTTCTCCTTGAACAATCTACTCCACTACTCTACTCTTTAAACACTCCTTAAACCTTACACTAACCCTATCACTCCCTCTGCCACAGACACTAAAGAACCCGAGGTGCCTCCTCCAGAAGTTGCGGAAGAAGCATCTATATATAGAGTCGATTGCATCGTTGACTCCCGGCGACAAGGTGGGTGTTTAGAATATCTTGTGAACTGGGTTATGGTCCTGAAGAAAGGTCCTGGGTCGCTCGAGATAACATCCTTGATCCATCCTTGCTCACTGACTTTTATCAAAATCATCCTGATCGCTCAGCTTCCAGAAGAAGAGGCCATCCTCTTCACGCCACCTGTGGATTAGGGGGTAATGTCAGGGACAACATGACAGGGCTAATCAACTAACATTTATTTAGCCACACTACTGCTCACCTCTTTGTCTGATCTCACAGCTTGTGTTAGTCTCACAGATAAGTGTTTATTCACACAGATCTGCTACTAGCATTCTTACTGATATCAAGTAATCCTGTCTTCATTGTCTATGCCTACCCAAGAGAACACTTCTGTTCTTCAGTATCTGAGTGATAGGGTTAGTGAAAGGTTTAAGGAGGGACACATGGAAAGTGGGGTGAATTCGATACTGTGGGGAGTTGTAACTGGAAGGTGACATCATTGATCTGCCTCTGAATAGTGAAGGGACCTATATAGCAGGGACTCAGCTTCTTACTGGGAAGCTGGAGACAGAGATCCTGGGTGGATAAAGTTAAGTTTACCCAATGACGATCAGACTCATGTTTATCTGCAATTAAGATTCTCTTGTTTGAAATAACTCTCTAATAAAACCACTGTTGTTTGGATTTAAATGTTATTTTATGTTACAATATAACAAATTTTATTATGTGATAATATATTTACAGAATTTGATGACTGTAGATAAAACTACTTCACCACTTTAGTAAAAAAGGGGTGTTACAGAGATCCCACCTCTTGCTTATGTCTTAACCAACCAACAACTCTGATGCTTATGCCAAATTTCATGAACTTTTAAGCATACTAAGAATGTCATATTAACATTGAAATACTTTTCAATGGTAACATTATATACACCATAATTTTTCACAGCTTACATAAGTCTCTATTATATGAGGTGTTTGAGACATGAAAAAATAACATATCTGTAACATATTTCTACAAGTCCCTTGGGTAAATATATGGACTATTTTATTCTATTTTTGTCCTATGACAAAACATACTGCTCAAATTTAAAATTGTAAATCACTCAATGTGCACAGTAGATATGAGAGCCTTCCTGTTTTTGGCCATAAATTTATTATCAAAAATCTATTTGTAGTTTAGCATCTTCAATGGCATTATGTTGACCAAGACTGGTGACATGAATCCCGAATAAGTATTTAAAAGTTCACATATGCCTGGGTCTGATGACTCTGTTTCACACATACTCGGTTTGCAGTATGTAGTATGTTTGTATGTATTTTTTCTGTGCCCATGTTAACAGGTTAGAGCATTCACACTGCACACAGATGCGGCACTTTCAGTTTATTGCAGGAGAGGAGCGGTGCAGCAGTGCAGCGATTGTTTCCACACCAAATTTATTTTGCTGCAGTGCATACATCAAATGAGTGAAAGCACATGGTTTGTTCTCAAAATGAACAGACTTACATTAAAATGTTACAAATTCACTGCAAACATTTATAATTAGTAACACAGGTAAACACAAGTAGTAAGTAAAGAAACAGTGGGGGGAGTAATTAAGCCCAAACAGTCCTTCATCTCCTCCGATTCCAATTATCTGGTAAAGACATCAACTACGTGTAACGGGGTATTTAACCGTCTTGTAGGGGAAATGTGTTAGTGCTGCCCTGGAAGACTGAATAACGAAAGGATCTTGGTCCCTGTCTTCAGTGCTTTTAGTCTCGTTACATACAAACGTATGTATGTTGTGTCCTACTTTATTAAGATTTAACTCTACAGACCAGCAAGAGCAGGCTTCAGGTAAAATAATGTCATACAATGGCCTCCTGAAGTAAAACTGTATGTGTGAGACACCACCCAGTATGCTCCTCCCTCCCCGGGTCTAATAAAGTAGGTGAGGCGCCCCTACTCCCTGACAGCTCTCAATGAAAAGGGTACACTGCAGGTAAGTACCAAAATTAAGCAGTATTTATTTTTCTGTGTATATGTTCTTCCTTGTAAACAAGTGTTACTTCTGTTCAAATAACCAACAAAATAAAAGAAAATAATAAAAAAATGACAGTCTTTGAGTTTTCTTTTAAACTCACAAGAACACAATCACCTTCAATGTAAAAGTGGCAGACTTTTTACCTATACAGTGACTTTTCACCTGTTTAGAGGTACTTTAAAAATGTAACACTCGTAATTTTCTGTAAATTAAAATAATTTCTGAAAATAATTTCTCACTGTTCAAATGAGCACACTCAAACACAATCACATTTCGGAATAAACAACAAGGGTATATAAAAAATTGTAACGTATCAAAATGAGTCAAACTGGAAATCAATCCAACTGAGATGAATCAAACTGAGAGGTCGTATGGATGGCAGGGTGATCAAAATGTACACAGTTCGAATGACGTCGAAACAACGGTATGCAGGACGAAACTCACGCCTCCAGCAACTCTTTTTTCAGTGCTCTCAGCCAGTTTCACACGCCGTCCTCCGTCCGATGACGCAATCAGCCGAACTTCTGCTACAACTAATGTCTTTAGCCCTACACAATGGCGTTGGGGTTCACTTAACTAACAAAAATCATACGGTTCATGTATCACGGTTGTCTGTCACGTCTTCCGCCGCAAACCCCCGCTGATCTCTCGCACAGCAAACATGGCTTGTCTCTCTCGTTACACCGCTCTCTCTTCTCTCTCGAACGCGCCGAAAACAGGGCAACCCACCAAAATAAAAGTCCCCAGGAAAAATGCCCCGTTACATACGTTACAGATCTGTCTCAGTTTACTCAAGAACAATTATACTATTGCTACTCACCTGTTTCCCTTATCTTTGTTAACTCTGCATCTCAAGTCTAATCTCTGTATCTAAATAGAACCGCCTATTTGGTACTTACCCATCTGTGTTCCTGAGTCTGCTTCCGTTACACAAGACCAGACAGAACATGAACCAAACAGGTGGGGACCCATTCCAGGAGTTGGTCCAGGAGTTCTGTCTCCTGGTCACAACTCCTGGTCACAGTCACAACAACACCAGCGCCTATTTCCCCTCCTATCACTTCCTCATCTGCACTGATCCTCACTGCCAGTCCCATGGTCAATCCAGTGCCCTACTCTGGCTCAGTGGATGAATGCAGTGGATTCCTCCTTCAATGTTTGCTCGCTCTGGAGATGCAACCACATCATTTCCCTACTGAAAACTTCTAATCGTTTCCCTAGTAAAATCTCCTTTATTCTGTTAACAGGTTGAGCGCTCCAGTGGGCGGAATCGTGGCAGCATAATGGACCAGTCACTCAATCCCACAACTCATTTCTGGGAAGTCTTAGAGATGCCGGATATGCCGCTATTTTTATGCCGCTATTGTTGAGAAACTATAACATCTCAAACAAGGAAAGAACAAGACTATGTCCTTCGTTTTCGAACCCTATCTGCCGCCAGCGAATGGAACGAGCGCTCCCTGTTAACAACATATCGTCTTGGACTGGAGCCCCCTCTCCAGTTGCATCTCTCCTCCTATGACGACAACAACCTGCTAAAGAGCTTCATTCAACTTTCAATACAAGTGGCAAACCGTATACACAGCTGTATGGAGGAAAGTAAGTGCCATAATCCGTCATTTTCCATCCAGCCAGAGTTTCCCAGTCCTCCAGAACCCATCTCCGAGCCCATGCAGCTAGACAACACCAGACTGTCCTTGGGAGAACGTCAACGGCAGTTGACCCAGAAACTCTGCTTATACAGTGGACAACCGGGACATGTGTTACATACATGTCCCATCCGTCCTCCATGACCCGTGGTGAGTGTGGTTTCTAGAACCGCTATGGAAACAGCAGAAGTTCTTTTCAATCAGGTATTTCGAAATTTTGTATCCTGAAGACATTGTCTCTGTCAGAGTTCCCACCAGTTCATCTCACAAGTATGGAGATCGTTTTTCTCTTTCCTAGGTGTGACCGTCAACCTATCTTCTGGATATCACCACCAAACTTCAGCTACCAACCTCCTCTGTTTCCGTGGTCAGGAGAACCCTCAGATGTCCTATGTCGGGTACTCCGGGTCCCCCACAAAGTCAGGTACTTCGGGGTCCTGTCACGGAAACACCAGGCTCCGCCCCAGTCATTAATCCTATTCACCAGCTATCCCATTCACCCATTTACTATGTCCTGGTGAAGACATCAACTATGTTGCAGATCTGTCTCCATTTACTCAAGGACAATTATACTATTATTGCTAATCACCAGTTTCCCTTATCTCTGTTAACATCTCAATAAAACCGCCTGTTTGGTACTTACCCATCTGTGTTTCTGAGTCTGCTTCCGTTACAATTGTGGCTTATATACATATATTTCACACTACCAGTTCTCTGCTTTTTATGATGCAGATGTATAGCAATACATGTGTACAGAGTAAATGTAAAAAGGGAACGGGGTAGAATTGTTCACTGAAATATATGTCATATATTGTATTGTTACATGTATAGAATAACATTTTGCATATGTACAATAATTTATGACATTTTTACGTGTGAAATTTGTTTTACATGTATTTTTCTACATCAGATTTAAGTATGGGTTTACACACACACACACTCCTGCTAAGATCTCTTGACCCATCATGCATTGTACCATGTCATTGAATACTGACACCCAATTAATGCAACACATATTTTATTTATTTTTTGGATGCAGTAATCAAAGAGAAATTCACAGCCAGTCAGAAGACACAATTCCATCCAATTCCAGGAAGTGATCTCAGCGCATACCAACAGTACCTTAAGATGTTCTAAATGCATGCCATGGTCCTTAATGTTCTTAAGATCAAGTTCTAATGATTACCTCAGGACAATTTCTGCAATTATTTGTGGTGCCATTTAGACAATCATTCCATCTGCATGCACAATATGACCACTAAGCTAAAGATGTTTATTTTATACTAGCCTATTCACCCCAGATCTTTTCTTTATTACAGTGAGCAGGCACATAATATGTTTTTAACATAACAAAAAATCTTTTTGTATTGAATCAAGAACAAATAAATTTAAAATCTAAATTATTGAGTTTGTAGCAGTGCACTATGAGATTACAGAATTACCCTAGATTTTTACCAAACTGAACTATCTAAAAAAGCATAGTTTTAATGCAGGTTTAGGACATGTGTTGTATGCATGATGACGATTCAATCTGATGTGAAAAGAATTTTTTTTGAAAATAGAGTTAATTATTGTGGATAACCTCTCAGTCATCAGTGAATGTATTTCTACTGTTCATACAAACTATCACCCTTGGTTTTATTATAACCGTGGTTTTATTATAGTTGAAGTGTAGTAACCATGTTTTTGGTGCATTTATTACCATTTCTATAACAACAGTTTTACAACAAATAACTAATAATAATGGTTAAACTGTGTGGTAGAATGGCTGTTGCCCTCCTCCATGGTGTTATTATTAAGGCTTAGCTTAATAGATTGCGCCCCCAGTGTAAAGGGGGGTGTATTTGTGTCATATTTACCAACCCCTTTTGCATCATCAGTGCACTTGTGATCGGAGTTGGATGCTAGCATTCGAAACGGTAAGAATGCATGGCTAATGTTTTAGAGGTTGTGGTTTACGAGACAGGCCAATGTGTTTGATATATCTTAAGTTAATAGCCACTGTTCCTGCTTAGTTCCTGCTTTAACTCATTCCCCTGTGTTATTAATGCGTTGCTGACTTTCTGGATTCGGGTATGGACATCAGAGATGGTGATTAAATTGTTGGTTGCTATGCAGTTGTCACCAAATGTTCATTTGAAGTTTAAAATATCAATTGATTTACGTTCTGCAAAGCGATTTCTATCCCCAGCTGTGATAACTTGTGATATGGGTGGCACGTTCTCTGCTTGTTTCTCACAAATGGTGTTGCTGTTCATTTCTATACTGCCTGCGATTGTGGGTATATATGCATTGTGTTGGCGCATTTGATCAAGAGAATGAGCTAACGGTGTAACTTCCTGCTCTGTGCTTTTAGATATCTTGTAAAGGCCTGAAATCGTATACTAGTTGTGGGTGCTCCACTTTCTGTCTAGTGACGTTGCTGTTTTGTTTCCAGTATCAGACTTTGGTTAACCTTTTTATTTTATTGATTGTTTTCTCTTGTACTTTATTTTTGATTAAGTGAATGTTTTTTTAAACAAACTGTTTGTTCATTTAAAATGTTATCTCTAAGGTTGGATTAGGTGTGAACCCATAAAGTTTGAGGATTAGGGAAGTTTGAGATAACATTGTTTAAAGCAATTGTATTTTTGGAGTGTTCCTGGCCTACTGGGTTCATTAGAACATATTTTGTATTTTTGTTTTTGTAATTGTGACTCTGAAGAAGTTTTGTTTTAAGTGCTTGCATTTCTTTTCCACTTTAATGTGTATTCTCTTGTCTTGGCAGGATCTGGGCACCAGGGGCAGAGGACTGACTTTGTGGTGGTGTTTCCTTCACCGTGTGTCGTGCTCATCACTAACCTCAGGCTGTGTGTGTGTGTATGTATGGGCACAGTGGATTGCAATGATTCTTTAAGGTGATTTATCTAATTCTGCCTCCTGGTAGACCCAGTCCTATGCCATAATTCCATTTGAGAATCATGACAAGTGGGATTAATGGGTCAGTGATTTTTTTCTAATGTCGTTTTTAAAATATTAAGTCTATTTTTTTTTTAAATAGACTCTGAGTCTTTGGTGACTCAAACCTGTGTATGCCATACGGAGGGTTTACCTAAAATATTAGGGTGAAATTCCTGAGGTGGTGCAGTTGAATTTTAAGCATTTGTATTATCTGACATGTTGCAGCTTTAATAACGTGGGAATTTGTGCCCTGTCTGTTTGCTTATGTGGTTTTTGTAGCAAACCCCTGGTTAATAAAAGTTTTTTGGTTTAAACTGTTCTAAAACCATGGTTATTTTTGTAAGGGCAGATATGCACCATCAGACATTAAAATTATATATATCACAGTGGTATATAGTGGACTGCCAACTGGTTTAGTGTCTGGGTATTGGGACTGGTCCATCTACAGTCATGTGAAAAAATTAGGACCACCCTATGAAAGCCTGTGTATTTTTGTAACATTTTTGCAACATTTTGGATATATGGATATTTAATCTCAATTTTAACAATACCGAGAGATTAAAGTCATATATCTAAGCAATTAAAACTGAAGAGGGGATTTTCTGTAAAATGTAATTCCACAAAATGCAAATTCTAACTGAGGCAAAAGTTAGGACACTCTCACATGTATTCCCTCTTAAAATGGCTCAAATCACACACAGGTGTATCACACCAGGTTCACATAATAGTAGATTGTTACTCAGCATTTTGAATGAGGCTTGCCCTATCTAAACCTCAGACATTTAGTTTGGTGTGCTCCTGACTGTTGAAGTGAGAGTGAGCACCATGGTGAGAGCAAATAAGCTGTCAGAGGCCTTCAGAAAACAAATTGTAGCATCCTATGAGTCTGGTAAGGGATTTATAAAGATCTCAAAAGATTTTGTAATCAGCCATTCCACTGTCCGGAAGATTGTCTACAAGTGGAGGGCTTTCAAAACAACTGCCAACATGCCCAGGTCTGGTCGCCCCAGCAAGTTCACCCCAAGAGCAGATCGCAAGATGCTGAAAGAGGTCTCCAAAAACCCTAAAATGTCATCTCGGGACCTACAGCAGGCTCTGGCTACTGTTGATGTAAAAGTGCATGCCTCTACAATCAGAAAGAGACTGCACAAGTTTAACTTGCATGGGAGGTGTGCAAGGAGGAAACCTTTGCTCTCTGAGAGAAACATCAAGGCCAGACTGACATTTGCCAGAGAGAATGTTGACAAAGACCAGGACTTCTGGAATAAGGACAGATGAGTCCAAAATTGAATTATTTGGACACCAGAGCAGAGGACATGTTTGGTGTAAACCAAAGACAGCATTCCAGGAAAAGAACCTCATACCAACTGTGAAGCATGGATGTGGAAGTGTCATGGTTTGGGGCTGCTTTGCTGCAGCAGGACCTGGTCAGCTCACCATCATAGAATCCACCATGAATTCTACTGTGTATCAGAAGGTGCTTGAAGAACATGTGAGACCATATTTTAGAAAATTAAAGCTGAAGCGGAACTGGACCATGCAACATGACAATGACCCAAAACATACTAGTAAATCAACCAAAGACTGGCTGAAAAGGCAGACATGGAGAGTCCTGGAATGGCTCAAAATGGAGTCAAAGTCCAGATCTGAATCCCACTGAGATGCTGCGGGGTGACTTGAAAAGGGCTGTACATGCAAGAGCCTCTCAAACATCTCACAGCTGAAAAAATTCTGCATTGAGGAGTTGGGTAAAATTTCCTCAGACCGATGTCAGAGACTGGAAGATGGCTACAAGAAACGTCCCACTGCAGGTACACTGAGGTAACGCTAGCTATTAGGGGCTAGGGTGTCCAATATTTTTCCTCAATAGGCATTTTTGTAGAATTACATTTACAGAAGATCTTGAAAAGACTTTTCTTCAGTTTTAATTGTATTAGTTCTGTTACAGATTCTAATCTCTCTGTATTAATATCTCTCTGTGTTAATATTGAAACTAAATAACCATATATTAAAAAATGTTACACATACACAGTGTGTCCTAATTTTTTCACATGACTGTATTTGCTATGGGGCTCTGGTCGGAAGCTGGACTGATGCATAAAAATGTGAGATTTGATCCATTTCAAAATAGTGTAATGTTACAGCTTTCATGTTTGAGTAATCCAGACATGAATAATAAATTAGCCTTCGGGTTTATGTATTTTCCCCTCATATGAGCTGTGTTATTTATAGCTTCCTCTTTATTACAATCTTAAACATATGACAAAATATTGTGACATTTTGATGACGGAGTGGGCTGGTGCAGACCAAATATAAATTTGTTTAATAAATCACTGAAAATCAGCATCAGGCAATACTTACTACAGCGTCTGAAAAAAATTAAACACAGTTTATAGTTGAAACAACAAAAACAACAACAAAAACAGCTAATCTGCTGTTTATTTATATGAACAGCTGCAGTCTCATGAAAAGAACAGCTCTCATTTAATCAACTAACAATATATACTTTTATATAGTCATATATATAGATATTACTTCTGGTAGTTAGAGGCATGCTGATAATAAATATACGTTTTCAGCTGTAAATAATTATGCTGCCTTCAGGCCATGCTTTTCTTTCAAACTGTATCTTTAAACAATAATCAAACCACCAGGCAAAAGTCAAGGGGCTTTTGTTCCCATACTGCAGTTTGGGGGAGAACATCAGTGTGGCCCCCTGGTGTTGCCCTTGGCAGCACTGACCTTCAGCAGCCTGGTGCTACTAATGCATCGGCATATTGATCCTTTCACTTCAAACAGCCTGTGTGTATACACACTTTGTTTAGTGCATACAGTTCCAAACCTACTGGAGTTACAGTCAGCGCTTGGGTTCAGCTTATTGTGGCACATGAATTTCAAATGCATTAGTGGTTAGCACCTTTGTCTGTTGCTGCATGCTATTGTCCTGTATTGCATTTAAAAGAATTGACCAAATAGTGTATTGATCAGATTTACAGAAGATATACAGTAATGGTCAAAAGTTTGGAAACACTTATTCTTTATTAATTTATTAATATTTATAAAAATGTTTTCTTGCCATTTTATCACCCAGTGTACTGAGTCAATCTGAATCAGAATCAAGGACTGACTCATCCTGAAAAGCCTTTAAAGACTTGAAGGAGGTACCCTCTATCCTACGCTCTCATTGGCTTCCTTAATTATTTGGTCCAAATCATCCATTTCAAAAACATTTGTTTACTAACATTACAATTATAATTTAGTTTACAAATAATAATTTAAAACAGTATATATGTTTATAAGGAAGACCTAGGGTCTTCCCACTTTTTACTTCACTGTATATTTCCAAAGGATATTGAATATTAATAAAGCAGTTCAGTGGTATTAGTGTGAATTGGGGAACGTGCAACAATCACTATATTGTTATTTTAGCAATACCTGCAGACTGAAGCGTTCCGAAACAGTACGGGAACTCCAAAAGTAGGCAGTTAGGAGTGGGGTTTGGAAGTTTGGAATGACAAGGATAAGTCAATGACATTTTTGGAATCATTTTTGGGTTAACTATCCCTTTAATTGTTAGTTAGAAATATGTTGTTTTATGACCTTAGATTTTAAAGATATCGGTTTCCCCCATGAGCAGAGGTGGTGCAACTATGGTCGCAGACTAAAGAGTCATTTTCAGTATAAAGACAAACATTAGAAGTCTAATGGTTGGTCCAAAAGTGTTTTCATATAGTCATATTTGTGAATGCAAGGAATTCTATAATACAAACTAAAATTCTAATGTCATATTTTTGAAATAGCTGTATTTACCTGCATAAAAACAGGGAATATTATTGTGTAGTTCTCATTAAACTGGATTATAAAATACATTCTCTTTCAGTTAAGATGAAGGCTAAATCTTAGACTGCTCTCACAGCAATAAAAAAGCACATCTCAGACATGTAACATTTCAGGAAAAGCACATCAGTTATAGACTGCCACAGTGTTTCCTCACTGCAGTACACGTGAACACTGAGGGTAACACTTTACAATAAAGGTTACATGAATAATCATGTACTAATACTTCTAAATACATATATTAATTATTATTTGAAGGTTAACTAGTTCACTAGATAATTAGTTAAGGTTATCCTGAACTAATGGGGAGCTATCCTTAACTACAACATGAGTCGTTTCATGAGGTTTTATGCATGAATAACGGCAGCCTTAACTACATGTTAATATATGTTTGATAGTTAATGTATTAATTAACATTTATGAGTAAACTAAATCAAACAGCCCCTTTAAGAAGTAATAAGAAAAACTTAAATAAATTTAACCTAAATAGATAAACTTAAATACTAATAAATCTGAGATTTTGACATCAGCTTTGTCGTTACATCAAGCATAAAAAAAACGTAAAAAATACTAAATACAATAATAACTGGTCTTGTCTGTTTGTGTTGTTAACTTTCTCTTCAGACTCACCCTACTGTGATTTATGCAGCTAAATAAAAATAAAAATTCAAAATCTACAAAGAACAATTTTAAAACAGATCCAAAAGAAATGACCAAACAGAAACATACCAAAGATAAAATCAGAATGTTTGCTTGGTATCAGTACATTTCTCTCTCCAGCCAGAAGCAGACAGTAATATTACTGCACCTCCGCTCTGTCTTTGACTACGCGTTGAATACTCATTGTGTTATTACATGTGAATTTCATAAGTATAAAGTAAGCTAGATAATAATGTTTAAGGTCAAACTTTGTTGGCTTGAGAAAGCCTAGTCTAAAACTTTAGAATAATTTAAAAGCTGTATGTGTGAAGTTAATTTAATTTCATTTATATAGTGCTTTTTACAACGTTGAAAAGCACTATATAAAAAAAAAACAGAAAAAAAAAATATGTACAACAAAGAGAACCAAATACATGGCTTTATTGCAAATTTAGATAAGACTAGGTAGGGATACTAAGATTGTGGTTGATTTATCAAAAAAGAGTTGACTGATAACTACAACACATTTGGACTATTTGAATAAATGGATGTGCATTAGATATCCCTGTCATTATATGTGAATACTCGTATCTCTGTCAGTGAGAGGGTAATGTATTCAGACTGCCTACTAAAACAGTATGTACTTCTGAGACTATACAACATTTAGTCAATTAACATGATAGATGATAGGTATCATATTAAGCAACCATTCCAGTTTACGTGGAGATGGTTTAATTTTATAGCACAAGGGTATTGTCACACTACAGAGGGGAACAGAGAACAAGAAAGTAGATAGCATAATCTTTATTAACAGAGGTAAGTTCAGACAGATGAATATCGATAGCAAACCAAACTGGAATCAGAACCAACAGGTGAGTATGAATCCACAGATGAATGAACAGAAATTTAGTTGAATGTAAACACTCCTCCTCTTTTGTAGAATACCAGTGGAGCAGATAATGGAGAAACCAGGAAGATGGGTAAACAGTCCAACAGGTAAGTGATCTCATCAGGAGTTGGGGCGTTAAGAGGTAAACATCAAGGAGAACCAGAGCGACTGCCAGAATGTCTGACATTAGATCAAAATTGAAAGTGCTGGCTAATGCCAAACATAAATACTCTAAGATTATTATTCATGTCGGCACAAACGACATGATACTCCGCCAATCGGAGATCACATTAAGGAGGTGTGTGAACTTCCAAATACTTTGTCAGACAATGTAAGATTCTCTGGCCCCTTACCTGCTTACCGGGGTAGTGAGATTTACAGCAGATTACTGTCCCTGCATGGCTAGATGTCTAAGTGATGCCCGCAGAATAATATAGGCTTTATAGACAATTGGAATTATTTCTGGAGGAGACCTGACCTGTTAAAGAGAGATGGCCTCCATCCCTCCCGAAGAGGAGCTGCTGCCCTCTCTAGAAATTTGACCAATAGTTTTAAAAGTACTAGTATTTGACTGTCCAGGGCCCAGGTCAGGAAGCAGAATGATCGTCTTATCCATGCAAGCCGCCTTGACATGTCGCATAGGTCACATAATTCACTGCACATAGAGTTTGTACCGCCTAAATATCAACATATTAAGACTGTGTCTGTTCCCTGAACAAACAAACATAAAGCAAGCTCTAAATCAAAACACACAAATCTGATTAATATAAAACTAGAAAACAACCTACAAATTGATAGTATGAAAATGTTAAAATTCGGCCTGCTTAACATCAGGTCGCTTTCAAATAAAGAACTTATCGTCAATGTAATTATTACAGACCACAATTTGGATGCGCTGTGCCTGACAGAAACCTGGCTTAAAACAGACGATTTCATAAGTCTGAATAAGCATGCGCCTCGTTTGAAGGGTAGAGGTGGCAGTTTTGCTAAAATCTATAGCAAAATATTTGATGTCAATCATAAATCTAAGCAAAAATTTAAATCATTCGAAATAATGGTGTTAAATATGTCACTTACAGACAGTTGCAACAAACAATTGCCTTTTGTCATGGCTACCATTTATAGACCACCAGGCTATCATATAGACTTTCTTAAAGAATTTGCAGATTTCCTGTCAAAACTGGTAGTCACTGTAGATATGGCCCTAATCGTTGGTTACTTTAACATCCACGCCGATAATCCAAATGATGCGCTATGTACAGCTTTTATGGATATCCTGGACTCACTTGGTGTTAGTCAAAGTGTCAGGATCCACACATAAACGAAATCACACTTTAGACCTAATCCTGTCATTTGGACTCAATATAAACAACATAGAAATATTACCTCAGAACGATGCTGTTTCAGATCACTGCCCCATCTTCTACACTGTAATGTTAGATAAGCCCTCTCGTCCAACACCGGGACAAAGACCAAGTAGAACAATCACATCTTCTTCTAAAGATAGTTTTATTAGCAATCTTCCAGATCTGACCTCAAATGCATAATGTAATAAACAACAATGAAGATCTCGATGCTGTGACAGAAACTCAGAAACAAAGCTTTTTCAGGTACTCTAGAAGTTGTCGCACCAATTAGACTAAAGAAGATTAAGGGGAGAGCGCCAGCACCATGGTATAATAAAATATCAGCTCCTAAAAAAGCAGCTAGAAAAATGGAGCGTAGATGGAGGAATACAAACTTAGAGGTATGGCGTGATGCATGGAAAGAGAGTGTCCACAAATACAAACAGTCTCTAAAAATGACAAAATCTAGCTACCTAAACAAGCTGATCGGAGAAAATCAGAATAATCCGCAATTACTTTTTAACATTGTTGCAAATTTGACCAAAGACAAAGCGTCAACAGACAAAGATGCTAAACTACAGCACAGTAGTAATGATTTTATGAAATTCTTTAAAAAAAAAAGAGCAAATTAGAGAAAATATCAAATCTATTCAACCAGCCTTGCCTCTGTTTAATAGCATTACGTTCTACAGCACGCGTCAAGTACTACTAGACTAATTTACTGCCATCATTGGACGAGCTCATAAAAATATTGAGCTCATCAAAATCATCTACATGTATATTAGATCCTGTTCCCACAAAACTACTGAAAGAAATTTTTCCTGCACTGTCGGAACCAGTGCTCAATATTATAAATTCCTCATTAGAATTAGGCTATGTTCCAGCAGCCTTTAAAATGGCAGTTATTAGGCCACTCATTAAAAAGCAAAATCTCGACCAGGGAGAGCTGACCAACTTCAGACCAATTTCAAATCTCCCCTTTTTATCGAAAATACTGGAAAAAGTAGTGTCTGGACAACTCCAGACATTCTTAGCAAAAAATACCATATATGACAAATTTCAATCAGGATTTAGGCCCCCACCATAGCACAGAAACAGCCTTGCTCAGAGTTACAAATGACCTCCTTTTAGCATCTGACTGTGGTGAAATCTCCCTTCTTATATTACTGGACCTCAGTGCAGTTTTTGACACAATAGATCATAAAATTCTTCTTGATAGAGTGGAAAACTGTGTTGGCATTAGTGGTCAAGCATTAGCCTGGTTTAAATCCTGTTTAATTGACCGTTACCACTTTGCCCATGTTAACGAGGAAAAGTCTTGTTACTCGCAGGTAAAATACGGCAAGCCACAGGGTTCAGTTCTTGGTCCTATTGTTTTCTCATTATATATGCTTCCGCTTGGAGATATTAATAAGAAATACAACATCAGTTTTTATTTCTACGCTAACGATACCCAGCTTTACATTTCCTCAGAACCTGGCAAAACCCATCGTTTTTCTAGGCTAACAGACTGCATCAACGATATCAGAAAATGGATGGCTAACAACTTCCTTCTGCTTAACTCAAATAAGACAGAGGTTTTGATTATTGAACCCAATAACTCTAAACTAGATATGACAGACCACAACATCCTTATTAAAGGTTGCGCTATTGTCCCAGCTTTCGCAGTTAAGAACCTCGGTGTAATGCTAGATAAGAATTTGTCTTTCGATAGTCATATTTCCAGTATGTGTCGTACTGCATTCCTACACCTTAGAAACATTTCCAAGATACATCACATGCTGTCTGTCACAGATGCTGAGAAGCGTATCCACTCATTTTTTCTCTCAAGAATTGACTATTGTAACTTATTACTGGGGGGGATGTTACACAAAACAAATAAATAAGCTTCAGCTGGTTTAAAATGCAGTATCGCATACATTTTAAAATACTATTAATTACCTATAAAGCCCTACATGGTCTAGCGCCTTTGTATATTCGTGAATTACTTTCAGAATACAATCCATTGCGGACACTGCACTCGCAAAACATTTATCATTGGAGTTTGGGTTCCTTGCCCATGCTCACTGGGAGACTGCAGATAATAGATATACTCCATAGTAGATATCTGACTTTGACATTGATAATTAGAAATTGACATACCGTTGTTACTTGTATCATTGTATATATTTCCTTGTTTTTTCCGTTTTTCCTCCCTGTAAAGCGGCTTTGAGACAATGCCACATTGTAAAAGCACTATACAAATAAAGTTAAGTTGAATTGAATTGAATTGAGAACGGAAAAAACTGAAGTGTCAGAGAGGTGCTTATATAGAGAGTCCTTGATTAACTATGCAGGTGTGAAGAATCAGTAGGCGGGTGGGCGGAGTTGTGATGTGCAGGAGGTGTAGATGGCTCTGTGACAGGTATAATTTGCAATAATACCATAAAGTATCTGGCCTATCAACCATTGTATAAACTTTAACTTTTGCTGATTACCTACAAGGCTCTGAATGGTCTAGCTCCTCAATACCTTAGTGACCTCCTCTCTTAATAAAGCCTTTCACATTCATTGCGTTCTGAAAATTCTGACCATTTGATAATACCCAGAATTTCAAAATCAAGTGCTGGTGGGTAGATCCTTTTTGTATGTGGCGCCAAAACTCTGGAACAGTCTTCCCAGTACTGTCTGGGAAGTACATTATGTCAAAAACATTATGTCAGTTTAAATCTAGAGTAAAGACCCACCTCTTTAATCTAGCCTATACATAGTCCTACGGATTTATTACTGAAATCCCTTAAGGGATTATTAGGCTGCATTAATTAGGTAAACTGGAACCAGGGACACTTCCCATAGGTACAGATGTAGTGGCTTCACACTAAATCTGTCTGTCTTTCATTTCCTCAAAGTCCTGTAGTCAGATGGATCCAAACTTTAAGACTAGATGATGGGGGGCAGGATGGTACGGCCCCTGAGACAGATCATCAGCATTTGATTTTGTAGTTTTATCGGTACAGTCACCCCTTTTTTTAAAACCTACCATAAACCTAGTATGCCTAATTAGTCCTATTAATATACATCTCACTCATTATTTGCAATAGTACCATGTATATTTTTGTTGAACATGTCTGACATTTGTTCTGTTCTTTATTATAATTCTTTTTTATTATATGTAAGGCTGCTTTAAAGCAATGTAACGTAACAATTGAATTGAATTGTTGTGTGTGCAGTGTGTGTCAGTCCAGTTCATAAGAATTCAGGCGTCTGATGGCTTGGGAGAAGAAACTGTTGCACAGTCTGGTTGTGAGGGCCTTGCTCCGGTACTTTTTTCCAGACTGCAAAAGGGTAAAGAGTGTGTGTGAGGGGTGTGTGGGGTCCTCCACAATGCTGTTGGCTTTGCAAATGCAGCATGAGTTGTAGATGTCTACAAACTCAGGCAAAAGAGACTCAGATGACCTTGTGATAGTATGATCTAACATGACGCAAGCATATTTTTTCCATGTTTTAGCATGATGTTAACATGCTAGGTTTTAACATGATTTAACATAATTTTATCATAATTTGCCATGGCATTAACATGAATTAACATGACGCAAGCACAATTTAGCATGATGCTAGCATGTGTTAGCATTAATTAGCATGATGCATAGTTTATTATGTAAGATAGCAATGATTTAACATGATGCTAGCATGTTTTATGCATGTTTTCATGATGTTATAACATGGCAGACTGAAATATGGCTTATTTATGATGTTATGCAGTTGCTCTAAATGGATGCTAGGGTGTGGTGAGTCCACTGACAGCCCTTGTCAAATAAGCCAAATAAGCTGTGCTGAGCAATGCTGAGATATGGCTTATTCATTTCGTTACAAGGTTGCTAGGGAACTGTAAATGATTGCTAGTGTGTAGCTAGACAGATATTAGGGTACAACCAATATAACAAATTTTGTGTTCTGGTGCTGAGATATGGCTTATTCAAGTTGTTTGCTAGGGTGTGGCAAGAGAGTTTCATGGTGATAATTAAAGACTACTTGACAGTCAGAGTGAAAAGTCATCCACTTGTCTCTACAATATCTTGGATGCCTGACCTTCTTCAAAGGAAATCACTGGGGCGGTTGCTAGGGTACCGTAACTGATTGCCAGGGTGTGGTTTGCTTTGCAAGCACCACAATAAACTGATAAATATGCAAGATACTAATAGTGATGCTTTGCTTCAAAAGCATTACTGATAAGTTTAAATAGTTGATCAGTATGTTGGCTTGACAAAGCCAACATAATCATGAGCTAAATTTAGCAAGTAGTTAATGTATTCATTTTGATTGGGCCCCCTCAAGTAAAATCAAGAAAAAAATCATGCATTAACAAGTGATGGTCTGATGTTAGTGTGAAGTTATTTTATGAGTTTATTACGATGGGCCCTTTAAAGTAAAGTCATGAAACAATTATGCATTAACAAATCATTAAAAATGCACTAAGAGTGTCATCCTTATTCCTTTAAAACATGCACTACAAAAAACAAGGATAAAGGTAATTTATGCTAACTCATCATTACTAACATTACTAACTCAATAACTACCTATACAGTAAAATCAGCTCATGGCTTGTTAATACATTGTTTTGTCAACTATTGACTTTCTTTTAAAAGAAAAAAGCACAACCCTAGATATTTAATTGAAACACTGACTAAATTAACAAAAAAGTGTCAACTCAGCTTCATACAGTTGTCCATATCATAGGAGTGAAGATATTCAGAATTTTTTTAAAAACAAAATATATACTGTCCAAGAAAACATCATAAACATGCAATTGCCTGCTACAGTGACACCAGACAGTGCATCATAGTTTGCCATATCATAGAAGCAGCTACAGTCTTTCTTTACTATAGGTAAGGATGAACTGTCAAAAATAATAAAATGATCTAAATCAACAACATGTATGCTTGATCCTATATCTACCAGGTTGCGGAAACAGATGAAATGATGCCTTGGACACTATTGACCACAGCATTCTCTTGAGAAAGCCTGAAAGTTATTTAACTCGATTTTATTTTACAACATTACATTGCTTCAGAGCAGCTTTACATATAATAATAATAATAATTGTTATTTATTAATAACATTTTTTTTTTTTACAAATATTGGAAAATGTGGTTTTCAAAGGACAAATCAAAAATGACTTTTTTTTTTGCTACTAGACAGGGTGTACAGGGTGAAAAGCAGAGGCCCAAGCACTGAGCCCTGCAGTACTGCATACTGAATTTGTGATTGCAGAAGGTCCCTGCTCCACCTCCTCCGCATCACCAGCGGGAGTCGTCTCCTGAGTATTAACAATAGTACGGACTACATTTCCCATAATGCCCCATACCTGGGTTTGATCACTTCCTTGTTTCTGATTGCACTCTCACCTGTTCCCCAGTAGCTTGGTGTATATAAACCCCTAGTTCTGTGTAACCCGTTGTGAAGTCTTGTTTTGCACCAGCGACATTACAGAGCGTTTATTATACATACTTTGGATTACCTGTTACCGTTTGGATTGTTTATCTGGTTTCTTTGATTGTTTGCTGCCTGCCCTTATTACTGGATTGTTACCCGTTTCTGATTGTTTACTGCCTGCCCTGATTATTGGACTGTTTCCCATTCCAGATTGTCTGCTGCCTGCCTCAACCCACGCCTGTATCACGTTTGCTCTTCTGCCTGCCTCTGTTGTTCCTGATTGCTGTTGCCTGACCTTGCCTGTCTGTTTCTCAAATAAAAGCTGCAAATGGATCCCCATGTGCCACACTCATCATTACAACACCCTTTCACTCATAGCAACAAACTGGAATTGGTCAGATAAATATGATTTAAATCATGCCAGTGCAGTTCCAGTTTTGCCAACAAAATTTTGAAGCCTATTTAGTAGAATGCTGTCAATGGTGTCAAAGGCTACACTAAGGTCGAGTAACACTAGAAGAGAGATGCAGCCACAATCTGCCGATATGAGCAGATCATGATATGTCAGATGATATGGTCTGAATCCTGACTGGAAATTCTCACAGATACCATTTCTTTTCAGGAAGGAACATTTCTGTGAAGACACCACTTTTTCCAGTATTTTTTAAATAAAAAGATAAATTGGAGATGGGTCTGCTATTTACTAGTTCCCTGAGATCAAGTTGTGTTTTTTTTAATAAGGGGCCTGATAACATCCAGTTTGTAAGGTTTTGGACATATCTCAACACCAATGATGAAATAATAATACTTTGTAGAGGTACTATAATTTCAGGAAGTATCTCTTTCAGCAACCTGGTGGGTATAAGATCTAGCATACATGTTGTCGATTTAGATGATTTTTTTGACAGTTCATGCCTGGTTATAGCAGAGAATGACTGGAGTTGTTCCTTGGGCACGTTATAATGCACCATCTGATCTTTGGTTAATTTAGCCACTCTGTCAAATAAATATCTAGGGTTGTGTTTATTGTCTTCTAAATGATTTGAAAAGTAGGCAGATCTGAAGCTTTTTAAGGCCTTTCTGTAATTTGAAACACTCTCCTTTCATGCTGTACAGAATACCTCCAGTTTTGTTTGCTTCCAATTATGTTCCATTTTCCAAGCTGCTCTTTTTATGGTGTGGGTATGCTCATTATACCATGCCGTTGGGCTGCTGTCCTTTATCTTTTTTAACCGTATAGGAGCAACTTTGTTTAAGATGTTAGAAAAGAGGGAGTTAACAGTTTCTGTTGTGGTTTTTAAGTTATCTGTTATGTTAAGGTATTGAGGTATTCAGGTAGATTGTTGCTGAAACAATCTTTTATATATATCTTTTATATCTGATTTTGCAACCATAGGTAAATTTATTATATAGGACACCAAATAATGATCAGACATGTCATCAACATTTATACCAGTAGGACAAGGCTAAATCTAATTTATGATTATGACAATTAATGGGTCCTGACACGTGTTATGAAACATCGATAGAGTGCAAAATCTACTTGAAAACCAATGTAGGCATAAATGAAACTGCAGTGGCATGATTTAAATCATATTTATCTGACCGATTCCAGTTTGTTGCTGCGAGTGAAATGTCATATCCATCACAAGTTCAGAACGGAGTGCCACAGGGCTTAGTGCTTGGACCTCTGTATATGCTACCTCTGAGAGCAATTATTAAGAGACACCAGCTGTTCATATACAGCTGTATATATCTAAGAGGCCTAATGACATGCATAAATTCACAAAAATGACAGAATGCATAGTCAGTATTAAAACTTGGATGACTAGCAACTTTCTACTACTAATTTCAGACAAAACAGAAGTTTTAATTATTGAACCAAAATCTTTCACACATAACAACCTAGAATACTGTCTTACTCTTGATGGATACTCTAAAGCCTTAATTTTTCCTTAGTACCTTTATTACTCAAATTTCTTAAGGGATTGTTAGGCTGCATTAATTAGGTAAACGGGAACAAGGGACACTTTCCGTAAGAACAGATGTACTGGCTCTACTCCAAGTCTGTTTGTCTTTTCCCCAAGGTCCTGTAGTCGGCAGGATCCGGACCTTATCCAGACCAGATTGTGGGGAGACAGTACATACTGACAGTACATACATACATAAAAGTACATACTGTTTTAGTGGATTGGCTGGATACATTACCTTCTCATAAACCACTGAGATAGGTATGAGCTTTCGCATGCAATGACAGGTATTTCTGATGCACGACCATTTATTCAAATGGTTCAAATGTGTTTTAGTTATCAGTTCAGTCAACTTTAAACCAATTACAATCATAGCTTCCATAATTAGTTTACTTTATATTCATCTTATAACGAACAGTACAAATTTGCAGTAATACCATGTATTTTATATTCTGTGTTGCAGGTTTCATAAATTTTCCTGTTTTCTTAGTTCTTATTTTCATCGTATGTAAAACTGCCTTGAAACAATACAACATTGTAAAAAGTAAGTAAATTGAATTTAATTTTATTGAATCGGGGGGGGTCCAATTCATTCACTGTTAACTACTTACTAAAATTGGCTCATGATTTTGTTTATACTTACTATAAAATACATAGCAAGAGTATTCAGTCCAGTTAAGTGATGTTGTGTGGCTTTTCAAGACAGCAGAGCAGAGGTACCATATTATCACGGCCTGCTTCTGGCTGAAGGATAAACTGTACTGATACCCAGCAAACATTCTCGCCTTACCTTGAGTATGTTTCCTGTTTGGTCATTCTTTTGGAATTGTTGAACAAATGTTCTTTGTGGGATTTGAATTTTTTATTCTTACTTTAGTTGTATATAAGTCGAAGCAGGATGAGTTTGAAGGGAAAGAGAACAACATAAAACAGACCAGATCTGTTATTAGCGTTTTTAGTTTTTTCTACACTTGATGAGGAGAGTAAACTTTTCCTGTGCCACTCAGTAATGTTCATGACAAAGATGGAGATGTCAATAGCTTAAATTATGATATTAAATGATTTAAAATTGTTTCAAAGTCAAAGTACTTCTTATTCTTTATTAAATAGGCTGTTTCATTTAGTTTACCCATAAATGTTATTTAATGCATTAACTATCAAACATGTATTAACATTGTTAAAACTGCCATTATTCATGCATTAATCCATATGACTCCAGTTGTAGTTAAGGATAGCTCTTCATTAGTTCATGACTAGTTAATGCCCTCAGTAATCATTAGTATATGTTGAATTAAGTATTAATTAAGGTATTAGTACATGATTATTCATGTACCCTTTATGTAAAGTGTTATAGCAATGAGAATGACAGACGTAGTGCATGTTGCTTACTAATTTGTGTGGTTACAGACTAAGATGAAGAACATAATTAAGGAAAAGTATGAATGGTTGCTTGAGGTCTGCAATTAATTAGCCTCTTGTCAATATTCTTATCAATACCCAATTTACAAATGACACACTGCCTTATGAATGCTATTGATCCGCTTACACTCCACAGCATTTATAAGCTGAAGCCTCCTAACAAACTGAAAATCTGACTAAAAGTAGACAACTCACACTGTGTGACCCTAGCTTGATCATAGCACACACTGTATACAGACTGGGTGTTTCAATTACAAGATCATTTGTTCAGAGGAAATTCTTGCTTATACAAAACTCATGCCCATAGCAGCATCCTCCTCTCGCAATTTTACTGGCTGTTGGCCTGTTGTTGGTTGGGAATGTGAGTGCACCTGACAACACAATGTGTACATATGAAACTGCATAGAAAACTGTAGTAGATTTGTTGTTTCATGTTTAGATGTGCACAAACTACACATCTGGGATGCTTTGAGATCTATGACTGCTTGTTTATGAACATTGCAAACTACTAGTCAACTCGCATTACGTGTTGTTGTGTAGTTTGCACATACCATTACTTGAACAGCTTATTGATAAACTTTGGCATAGAGCCTGTTTAATATCAGAAAGAGACTACTTACTTCACAATTATATTATTTGTGATGATAAATGACCAGATCATTTCTGCATGTAAAAGATTGTATGTTGTATTCAGAAATGGTCGTTACAGACTAATTACACCAACAGATGCCTCTTCAGTCAGTATTTAGCTCCAGATGCAAACAGATTCAATTTCACAAATGACTGCAAAGTGAGAGTGAGGAGAGTGAAACGTGTTTTTAACGATTTAAATTAATGGTGCCCTAGCAGTCCAGGTTTAGTCCCCTTACTCTAATGAAAACAATGAACACTTAGATGAGTGATGATCGGGCACGTCCTCCAGTTGCAGCTTTACGCAGATTAGGTAAGATAACATCAACCACTTTCATGCCTACACATGGAATTAATTGTATAAGCTGAAACTGGATTCAGGTCTATATATAATCATGTGAATGATCTTAAAGAGTTACAGAGGCAAGGAGCTGGCCATGTCACAAGATGTCATTCTCTAACCACCTGCCTAATAAGCACATAAACACTAAATCAAATCAAGTTTATTGTCACATCACCTCAACACGTGTAAAGGTAAGTGAAAATCTTGAGTGCGACTCCAGACATTGCAATACAGTATGTAAAACAGACATGTAATAGTAACATAAAAATACACATAACAGTATGTAGTATATACATATATAATGACAAAATGGACAGAATATACCAAATTACAAATTTACAATATACAGTCATGTGAAAAAATTAGGACACCCTATGAAAGCCTGTATATTTTTGTAACATTTTTGCAACATTTTGGATCTCAATTTTAACAATACAGAGATATTAAAGTATCTAAGCAATTAAAACTGAAGAGGGGATTTTCTGTAAAATGTAATTCCACAAAATGCAAATTCTAACTGAGGCAAATTTAGGACACCCTCACATGTATTCCCTCTTAAAATGGCTCAAATCACACACAGGTGTATCACACCAGGTTCACATAATAGTAGATTGTTACTCAGCATTTTGAATGAGGCTTGCCCTATCTAAACCTCAGACATTTAGTTTGGTGTGCTCCTGACTGTTGAAGTGAGATTGAGCACCATGGTGAGAGCAAAAGAGCTGTCAGAGGCCTTCAGAAAACAAATTGTAGCATCCTATGAGTCTTGTAAGGGATTTAAAAAGATCTCAAAAGATTTTGTAATCAGCCTACAAGTTTGTAATCAGCCTACAAGATTGTCTACAAGTGGAGGGCTTTCAAAACAACTGCCAACATGCCCAGATCTGGTCGCCCCAGCAAGTTCACCCCAAGAGCAGACCGCAAGATGCTGAAAGAGGTCTCCAAAAACCCTAAAATGTTATCTCGGGACCTACAGCAGGCTCTAGCTACTGTTGATGTAAAAGTGCATGCCACTACAATCAGAAAGAGACTGCACAAGTTTAACTTGCATGGCAGGTGTGCAAGGAGGAAACCTTTGGCAAATGTCAGTCTGGCCTTGATGTTTTTCTCAGAGAGCAGAGAAAATGTTGACAAAGACCAGGACTTCTGGAATAATGTTCTTTGGACAGATGAGTCCAAAATTGAATTATTTGGACACCAGAGCAGAGGACATGTTTGGTGTAAACCAAAGACAGCATTCCAGGAAAAGAACCTCATACCAATTGTGAAGCATGGAGGTGGAAGTGTCATGGTTTGGGGCTGCTTTGCTGCAGCAGGATCTGGTCAGCTCACCATCATAGAACCCACCATGAATTCTACTGTGTATCAGAAGGTGCTTGAAGAACATGTGAGACCAAAATTAAAGCTGAAGCGGAACTGGACCATGTAACATGACAATGACCCAAAACATACTAGTAAATCAACCAAAGACTGGCTGAAAAGGCATAAATGTATAGTCCTGGAATGGTCGAGTCAAAGTCCAGATTTGAATCCCATTGAGATGCGGTGGGGTGCCTTAAAAGGGTTGTACATGCAAGAAACCCCTTAAACATCTCACAGCGGAAAAAAATTCTGCCTTGAGGAGTGGGGTAAAATTTCCTCAGACCACTGCAGTTATTTCAGCCAAAGGAGGTAACACTAGTTATTTTCCTCCTATCTTTTTCCTCAGTTAAAACAGTTAAAATAATTTTGTAGAATTACATTTACAGAAAATCTTGAAATAACTTTTCTTCAGTTTTAATTGTTTAGTTCTGTTACTTTAACCTCTCTGTATTGTTAAAATTGAGACTAAATAACCATATAAAAAATTAAAAAATGTTACAAAATACACATGCTTTCACAATGTGTCCTAATGTTTTCACATGACTGTACATTATATGCACATGGACATGTTGTAGTGTACTTATGTATATTTGTACATATTTTTATGTAACAATTTACATTTGCACACACAATATGTGCATTTGCATATATGTGTGTATATACTTTACAATAATGAATCAGTGAAGTGGAACACTGTGGCACTGCCAGGATCTGCCAAAAGACATCATGGTCATGTCTTGATATGCTTTATATCTTATCCAGATATGCTTGTAAGCATCATCTGGAAATGTCTTTAAGCAATAATGTCAATTTTCCCTTCGATCATGGTTGTGTTACGACGCTAACATAAATTGACAAGTGTTTACACATTAAATTAGTTTCAGTAATTAGCCGATATGGATAACATTGTCAACACATGGGAGCATCCTTTTTCGTATGCTGTGGCAGTCAGATGGTGTAAATGTATATTATAGCATCCTTCAAGGACTACTAATGCCACTAATGACAGGGAGAAAGACCTGAGAAAATAATATATATATATATATATATATATATATATATATATATATATATATATATATTATTTAAATAATATATATTATATAAATATCTATTATTTGATCTTTATACACAGAAATGTTTTTATATTGTTGTATAAACTGTAAAAAATATGCTTTTTTCAAGATTTTAAAAACAGATATTCAAATTTGCTCCTAAATGAATAATCACACCTTTATGCACGCACATAAATTAATTTGTGTAACAGGATTAACAGACCATGGGAAAATATACAAAATACCAAAAATTCCAAATACTACTTGATCTTCAGGAAAAACATAAATGGACTTGTGTTTTGAGGCCAAAATTGAACGTTGTACAAGAGACAGCAGTGTGTCATGTTGTGCAGCACCTATCATCCTTCACAACAGTTATTTATCTCCTCTGGTTGGCTTTGTGTAATGTATGTTTCTAAATTATGTATAAGCAACCTTTGTGTAAATTTTATACTACATAATGCTTACAAAGCTGCATGACTGCTTACCTTTGATGGCAGCTCATTACAGTAATTGATGTGGAGAGGTGACAAAGGTCTGGATTGTACATAAAGTCACTTTCTGATCTCCATTAATAATAAAAGATCATTTTCACATGCACCTCTCATGTCATCTGCCTAACTAACAAACAAAGCATTTGCCATCAAACATCATTGTACACACACAAATTATACTATCATGTATGTCATGAGTTAGTATTGACACAATACCTAATGTGATAATGATATTCAAAAACCTACAGCAAACCAATTAGTCCTAGTATAGTAAAGGCTTGGCTCATGAGTTTAATTTTTTAGAATTGTTTCTGTTTGTTTAGTTACTCAGTTTAGTCTTCCTTTTAAAGGGCACACTGGAATTGTTTGTATTGATATGTAATGCTTACAAAAATATTGTAAATATCTATATCCAATTCCTGCTAGTAATGACGTGAGTAATGAGTTCTGTGACAGATTGCATTAACTGTCATCATTTTGCACCTGGTGCAGAGGGCAAATGCAGTGCTGTCAACATAGTTTTCCCACAGAATCAAGCTACTTTTACACTGTTGCCATGGGTTGTTTTATTTTCCGCTGGTTAAAGGCTTGACATATTATTGACATATATCTTTCAATGTTGTTACAAAAAGGTTGAAGATGATTGGTTGGTTCTTGTTCTCATTCTGGAAAGTTTAGATTTTTTCAGCTTGTAGACAAAACCGCTCTGTATTTGAGCACGCTTGCCTTAAGTATGTTAAAATAACATACTTAAGCATGCAAAAAACGATATGTGAAGGGCACCAAAAATGTCTTGTTCAGAAGATAAAAGCCATCTCACAGTCTTTAATCTCAGAACTGTCGCCACCTCTCCAAGGCCCTTTAAATATTTACTCTCGGACTAGCATAGGCTCCATCACTTTCCCTTTTTGACTGCTGGCGCTTAGCAGTTTGAGGTTTTGACAACAGGTGATTTTTCAGATGTCAGTGATGATTGGCGTTTAGAACTTTCAGATTAAAGACCACTATCTAGATGAAGAAATTATATTGCAAGCAGTTGTTGTAAGAACAAACTATAAATGCTCCAACATAGCACCCACACATGCATTATAGGCGCTGGATCATTTTTCTGTTTATGAACGTGATGTAACCATACAGACGAATAAAGTTAAACTGACACTTACTGTAAAATCGGACCAGACGTCTGCTCAAAATTCAAATTATAAAACATTATTATTTATTATTATTACGTTATTATTTATTATTATTAAGTTTACCATTGTGAACCAGGGAAGGACAAGGAGAGTTTTGAACACTAATCTGTTATGCACTTGCTTAAGTGTTTTTTGTTCATTTGTAACAAAATTATGTACTACAGCTTTAATGTACTTGTTATGTAATTCCCTTTATTAAAGGAATAGTTTACTGAAGGCCACTTTAAAAGTGTTGACTAAATTTACAAGATGGCAGAACTTCTCATTCATTATTGTTTAAGAGAATGGTTCACCCAAAAAAAGTACCAGTGTGAAACTGCGTGACAGTGAGTAAATGCTGACAGAATTTTCTACTTGGTTAAACTGTTCCTCTAAAGGTTTGTCTGTTATAAACTCACTGATGTTATTATTTGGGGATTGTGCACCACAGCAATTAGTCATCAGCCGTTAGCATGCTGCTGGTACACATGATCTGAAAGCAGCATTTGGAATTTAGAAACTAACAGCTTTTACTACAAATTGTCTGGCCTTTTTGCTGTATTGCATTTTATAGCCCCTTTATCCTCCTTTACGTATTAGCTAGTGAAAACACAAATCACCAAATGAGAAACATTGGTTTAAAAACCCATCCATAATCCAATAAGATACACATGTGAAGAAACATGTCAGGTTACATATTTAACCCATTTCCATTGAATATATGTGGAGAAGACCAGCCTGCTGCAGCACAAACATTACTTAGAGGTACACTTCTAAGCTGCCTTGGTCGATGCAACACTCCTAGAAGAATTGGCCGTAATACCCAGAGGTGACACTAGATCAGAGGCTTCATGAGCCAGAGTAATAGCACCCGTGATTCAGTAAGATAAACACTGTTTGGTGACCGCATTATCTGGGTTTGCGGCCACCAAAACAGGCTAGGAGCTGAGAAGTCTTACACCACTGGTTGAGTGGTGAACATAGATCCTCAAAGCTTTAATTGGACATAACAAGCATCTCCTGTTCCGGTCACTCATGCGGCAGGGGACAGAAGGCTTGAAGCAGCAGGCCAGCAGTAAATGGCACCTTAGGAATATAGTCTGTACTAGGGTGTGAAATGGCTTTAACAAAGCCAGGACAAAATCCAAACAGGAAGGGAACTTCCTCTTAGGCCCATATGTGCTGCCCAGCCCGAATCGTGAGCTTCCTGAAGACCCTGATAGCCTGAAGAAGCTGATAGCGTCTTTTGCAGGTGCCTTTCAAAGGTTACGTGGTGTGCAACACTTGATCCCATGACCTGGACAGACCTAAAAAAACGTGCATGACTTCACACGGTTTTAGACCTATGCGTACCTGAGGTGCGTTTGCCATAATGTCAAAGCTATAACACAGCATCAAGCTTCTTTGAAAAAGGAACTGCAGGGACCAAGCTTCATCAGAGAGAATTATGGTTGCTTTGAATGTAGGGCTGGTAAGAGAGCTAACGAAAGGCATTTCTCTTTTGCTGACTATTTGTTTAAGCAGGTTGGCAAGTCTAAAGTGCGATGCAGAGGGATACGTTCTGCTATCCAAGGCGTTGGATAACTTTCCCTGCATTATTGCAAGCAATACCATTTGAAACAATTACCAAAACACAGGCTTAGTTGTTACTACACACATTTCTTTCCATATATACAAAGTGCAGACTCAATAGCTTAACATGTTTTACAATTGCACCCAGTGGAGTAGTGTTTACTGTGAAAAAGTATAGTGTTTCACTGTAACCCACAGTATGGGATAATGTTTCACATTTTGCCTGGGGTTTGTTTAGTTATTTCTGCAGAAACTTGTGCAGCCCATGTGAATTACCACGAAGAGAGCAGATAGAAATACTAAACAGGCTGCTGATAAAAATTAATAAACAGAACTTAAACAATAAGGGGAAATAATGTGTTACCTTTGATAATAAGATTTTCTTTTATTGTAACTCATACAGACGCAATAAAAAGAATTAGCTGTATAAACCTACCTGTCTCTGATATGGGGCTGTCTCTGTACCTCACAAACAGCTGGTGGGGGGAGTGGTTAGAACACCTATTTAAATATATATATAGATTTTCCAGTTCTGTTTGCTCAGAAATTACGTGTTTTTTAAATGTGATTGTACAAATAAATGAGTATGCATTAAGATGAAGATAAATGTAAAATGAGGAATGCAAAGGAAACACCATAATAGAATGCTGAGAAGACTGACTAAAGTTCTGATTGACCATTTGGTCAACTACAAAAAGACTGAACTACATGTTGGGAATAGCACAGAAGCATGCTGATTTTCTGTAAAGTGTAGTATCTATACTCTAATCATGTGCATTTTCTGTATGTATGGAATACCTGTATTGTCTACATACAGAACAGAACACTGTGGAATAATGTATTTCATAATGCAATGAGCTTAACATTGTCATTATAATAGATTTCAAAAGAACTGGGAAAAATGTAGCCATTGTTTAGTCGCTCACTTTAATTTTTTTTTAATTAGTTGTCAAACTTTTACATTGTAATCAAAAATACAACAAAATGTGATCAAATATAAAACATAACCATTTGTATTGATGATAGATGATAACTGGGCATCACTTGCGTGCCTTGTGATGTAACGTCTGCCGTGGAATAATACTTACTGATTCATTTATTATTTAAAAAATCAGAAATACAAGACAGTATTCTATAGTATACAGTTACTATATACAGTATATAGTTGCACAGTGTTCGGAATAATAACAGTGTTACAGTGAACTCTCCATTCTGAACATAGCCATACAAATATATTTACCTTATGCAAACTACACAATATCGTTTCTTCTTTTAGTGGTGTTTTTAATGACAAAGAAAGTTCTGTAATTTTTCAAGGTTCTGTTTTCCTCTTAATCAGTTAGCATCAAAGAGGCACACATGCATACATAATTGGCTAATTTACTTAAAGAGGCCAACGTAGATTAATTATGTCTGAATTCTAATTATGTTTTCCTGTTCAACATAAAGCTATTAGTTTAACAAGTAGTATTTTGTAAAAGTGCATGCTCAAAAATAAGATGACAGAGCTGTACTTTCATCAGCCTTTATTTTTCCATGTATTTACAGATAAAATATGAATTTAAAAGACCAAAACCCCAATGCAGTGGTGTGGTTGCCTTTGTTCTATAAAAGCCTATGCACAGACAAGGCATTACACAAATGTGGCTACTGAAGGCTGATCTACTTTACAATATGTCAAAAACCAGCTCTTATCTGTGGTAAAATCTCTGTAACACAGGCCTTTAGTGTCCACTGCTTTATTATGCACTGCTACACCAGAGAATTTGGTTTATTTCTTGAAAAGTAAGACCTCAGGAAAGCAATGAAAGTAAAACATTTGCCCCAAATGCCAGGTTATTATGGACTCATCATTCTTGTTAACAGAATTACTTTTGTCTGCTTTGTCAGTATTCACTTTACCTTTTATAGATGACAAGGTTTATGTTACTGTTTATTAGAGATCAAATCTGCTTTTTAAAATTATTAAGTTATTTCATCATAAAATTATTATCACTATGATCCATACTTAAATGTAATTGCTCCAGATTTTGCTGGATCTTGGGTTTTGCATGTGTGTGTGTGTGTATGTGCATGTGTGTGTGCATTTAATCTTAAGGGTAAAGTTGTAACCTAGAGAAGGGAAACTGTCAGCACATCAGCAAGGCGAGATAGAGGGAGAAAGACTGTCGTAGGGCTTGCTTACTGCAGCCAACAGAAGAAAACAGTCCGACATAAATGAAAGTTGACGGTTTCATAAAGCACAGTTGCTTGATGGCAGATTCAGTGTGACTGCTCTGAACTGGGCAATGATCTGTACAGTATGCAACATTCACTTTAGAGCTGGTCTATGCCCGCCAACCTTACTGTACACCCAGCTGCTCCGCTCTGAACAGATCCTGGACTGTAAAAGGCATCCCTGTGCCCAATTCCTTCGAACAACAATCACATTCCCTTATTCATTATCACATCCCCTTATTTCACATCCCTGGATTTCTTTTGTCATGCCTTTTTCACCATTCTCTGTCCTGTGTGCGGAAAATAGTGGCATCATATTAATGTTCATTTGGAGAAGACGCAGCATTTTCCTTTCTACCAGACAACTATACGCCGCCAGATGTGTCAGTGGTGTTGCTTTTCTTTTTTCTTTTTTTAATTGGGTTAAAGACATAAATTACACATCATCAAGATGTGTAAGACATAAATTAAACAGCGTTTCTGATATATTTGTCTCAGACAGTAAAGCCCAATTAGCAAAATGTTTATGCATGTAGCAGTTGTTTAATGTTTGGAAGTGTGTTAATGAAATGGTCATTACCTTTCGTCATTACCTTTTTGGTAATGGTCATTACCTTTGTTTAAAGTTAGATTTAGATTAGATTTTTAGATTAGATAAAGTTAGAAGTTAGATTATTTTAATCTTAAAGATCTTAAAGACATTATCTTTGACTCATGTTTGTGTTTACATCATAGAAACAGAATAATTTATATTCAGGTAGTAAACTAAGCAGTAAATCTTATTTTTTCCAAGTTACAAAGAAAACAGTATTTATCATGTCTTATAGCATAAATATTTCAATAACATTGCACTCAGAAAAAATATTTACAAGAAGTCAAAATGTGTTTTTTTTTGGCCTGTTGTAACACATATTATATTAACATAATAATTGCCTAAATTACAGTTACTTATTTGTTTTGTGTAGGTACATTCTGAACAAAACAGCGAAGTTTAAAACAGTTAAACAAAAGTAAAACAAGTTCTTCATAGAAGGTTTATTAATGGAGTGTTAAAAGGGTCACTGTTATTCATACACCTTCACTACAATACATGTGAAGAAATTCATCAGGGAAAGCTAGAGAAATATGATAATGCCAGTGTGACAACTTTAAAAAGTAATTAAACAGATTTGTTACAGGGAGATAATTGAAATCCACCAGTGTAAAAGCGTACTGGATGGATCATATGAAATGTTGAGTCGGTGAGGATAATTATGTGTCATTGTGCTTTTGGCAAAATCATTATTTGCTTATTTTTCAAGTGATGGCCTAATTATCACTTATAAATTTCGTGCACAAAAAATGTGCAGGAAAAAGACAAAGTTTTTTCCATTATACCATGACTATACATCAGAAAATAGAAGCTAAACCAAGAATAAAAGAATTAAGTGACACATTTAAAATTTTTGGTCAGTTTTACAATCTTCATGTTGAAAAAATTGATTTGAACACAGTTTGGGGGGAAATGGTTTTTAAATAAGTTACAATTAGATTAGCATTAATCTCAGTGGTGCAAATGAATGTGTGGCTTAAGGGCTTGTTGGATGTTAAAGCAGATTCCCTTTCGAGGGAACCTGACACTGCATCTGCATTTGACGCTATAAGGGAAAGCCTTCATTGTGACCGGTGTCTAAATCTCATGTCTAATCATGCAATTGAATTAAATTTTATTTTATTTATATAGCGCTTTTTACAACGTTACATTGCTTCAAAGCAGCTTTACATATAATAAAAAAATTATAATAAAGAACAGAACACATGTCAGACATGCTCAACAAAGAAAACATGGTATTATTGCAAATAATTTTTGAGATGTATACTAATAAGACTAATTAGGCATACTAGGTTTATAGTAGGTTTATAAAAAGAATAAAAGAGGAGACTGAACCAATACAACTACAAAATCAATAAGCAATATATGCCGTTCCAGCTTACACAGAGATGGCATTTAAAAAGAAAACATCTTATGGGACAGGGGTATAAGGGATTTGCAATAGTACCATGAAATACACACAACACACAAAGTAAAATACATACATAAAATATGAAATATACGTATAAATAAACATTTAAGTGGCCCACAGCAGTGCTTGATCAGGTGTATCTGTGAGTATTTCAGGGCACCTGTACAGCGTCATCAGCTTTTTGTCTTCAGGAGCCATTTGTTTGTTATTCTTGTGCCAAAGCTCTAATTTTTTTTTCCCTGCTGGAAAAATCTTCAGGAAGCGCGTGATCTGTACTGTTCTGATCTCTCCTACTAACAGCCTCTGCTGGTAAGCCAGGAGATGCAGGATATGGCTGAAGAGGGTGGGAGCATAGGTGAGCCCCTTCAGCATATGAGGAGTTTTTGGAGGTCATGTCTTGCACTACGGAGAGATTAGATCTCCCCTGGCGGTGCAAGAATCCAGTGATCACTCACGGCCAGCTCAATTTCTTGTGAGTCTGCCCTTCCTTCCTGATCCTTAAGCTGAGGTGGAGAGATCACAGAAGAAGCCATATTCTTTTCATTTCAGGTATGTGAAGATGCCTCTCATTGATAGGATACTTTTGGGCTATATTTCAATAAGCGGGGCATCGTCCCTACATACAACCGGGTCAGTCTGGGTCACATTGTGGCTCAATGGCAGGAAATATGCAGCATCAGGTCAGGCTGGTGCTGCAATGCGCTGCATACTATGGTTGTATTGCAGGTGTACCAAGCTGACCGGATTGGCAAGGGCTTATCGGAGGTACTGGGGTTCTGCTGGTAGGCAGTGCCCATATAAGGTCTATAAAGAATAGCTGTGCTGAGGAGTCATCGCTCATTACTGGGAAGGTCCTCTCGGCAAACAATTTGCTATGTTGAACCTTGGTTTGACTGTGAGACTTGGTGTTGGCTGTGAGACTTTCATGGCAGGCCAGTGGCATGAGCTGGATATATGCCATCAGACTGAGAGACCAAGGTTTAAGTCCCACTTTGATCGGTTCTAGTACAGGCTGTCCCAGGTCTGTTTTACAACCATCATCATTGTATAACTGGAGTTTCCCAGATCCTCATGAAATCACGGGAGGAACTATTTCTCTCTATTCATTTACTCCCTGTTCTTAAAAAAATTACTTTTTTTAAAAAAAGTTCTTTTTTAACTCTTCTTTTTTAAGAAGAGTTCTTCTTAAGAAGAAGAAGAGTTTTCTTGTCGGTATGTTTCTCATTGTTTATCTCATTGTTTACAGCCATTCTCATTGTTTATTTGGAGTTTGGGTTTTGGTCTGGGACCACAGTTTCAAGTGGTTGGTGTTGGCTTTTAATGGCTCCCCTAAGAAGGCAGGTCCTAAGGGTTGAGTAAAGAGCTGAGTCCAGTACGGGCCCTCTTCTCCACTTAGCCTTTACACCTCCTGGCTGGAAAAGGGGATGGCATGTTGGATGGTAGTAGCTAGTGATCAGCTGGCCCCTGTCTGTCTGCTGTCTTCTGGGTTGTTTTGGAGTAGTATATACCCTTACTATAGAGGGGCCCCCCTATAAGAGATTCACCTTCCTGAGGTGTGTGTGTGTGTGTGTGTGTGGGGGGGGGGGCAGCCAGCTTTTTTGCTGGCCACCCTTGGGCAATGAGCCCAGAGTTCTGTTATGGAAGAGTAGTTTTAAATGGATGTAGCTAGCTGTCTACTAGCTCTCCTTGAATTTTTTGACCTTAGGGCAAATGTGGAGTAGTGCCCTCACTATAGAGGATCTGATCCCTGTGGAGCTTGTTACAGGAGATAGTGGTTGGAATAATGGCAGCTAGTTTTTACTAGCTCCCGTACTCCCCTAGGTCCTTTGGGGTATAAACAGAGTAGCATTAAGGGTCCTCCACTCCCCACTCCCTGAGCTCAGCCTAGCCTTGGTGTGCTGACATTAGCTTGGGAGACCTGTGTTCAAATTCCATGTCGAACACCTCCTTGTGTATATAATGTAAACAAAAAATTAGCAGGCGGTGGTGGGGTTGTGTGCTGAGTAGCACCTTCATTATATAAGGTCCTTGCCTCTCCCTAGAGTTCTGTCATAGGATGATGCTTGAGTGGTTTGAGCCATCTATCTACCTATCTATCTATCTATCTATCAGCTCCCCTGGAATGTCAGTCCTATGGATTGAGTGCATCTGGCACCCTCACCACACAGGGTTCACTGCTCCTTTGGTCACAGGATGGAAAGGCTATCGTTTGCATTAAGTCTCTTAAAGGCAGTGTCTGTCATCAAAAGATACAATTCCTAATTCTGATTGCATTTTTTTTCTGTTTTATGTCACATCAGCAGATCCCAATTGCCCTAAATGTCGCCCTAAAGCTCACTGCTACAATATGTGCTACATATGCAGTAACATGCTGATTAGATTAGATTTTCATGAGAAACCCCAAAATATTATCATAAACGAATAAAGGATATTTCTAAGAACCCTGTAGAACATTAAAGTCTGACAAGCTGAAACAAAACGTTTCCTTTTAAATTTCAACCTTTCTCATGTTCATTTCCAGCATGCAGTTTCAGTCAATGGTAAACAACAAGAGAATCCTTATTTATGTTTTTAATTGAATGCAAGATCTCTTGTCCTATTTTCTTCATCTTGTTTTGAGCCTTCATGTTGTGTGCAATGTGTTTATGATGATTTGCATATTTATATGCATGGCAAACTTCCAACATTTTCAAGTCCTCCATGAAAATGCCAATTTTTTAGAAAAGAAAACATTATTTCTTTCTGATGGGGGTTGGGGGGAGGAGGGTGGACATTGAAAATATTTCAACATGACCTTCATCAGGCATTTATGTCAACCTTTCTATTTATGATTTCAGTTTCTTCCACTTGTGTTGTTCAATTAGTGCTTGACCCCTTTAGTAGCATTGTAAATTAAATGACATTTGCGTGTCGTCTCATATTTAAAATACTGTGTTAGTTGCAGATCAGAAATGATCTTCATTCTGCAGCTAATTTATTCATTTAACAATTTCCCTCCAGAAGTTGCAGCAGAAGGCTGTGGAGCAACCTAAGCAGAAGAAATCCAAGTCGGCTGAATTTCTGATGGGTGAGTCCCGCGTGATGAGTTATTGCTCATAATTTGTGTAAGGATTAATTAACTAATTACAGACAAATGGCTCTGGGCTAAATTTTGCTCTTGCTTGTCAAGGCGCCATTTGTAATTATTTTAATCATTTCTTTTTCTCTTTCGCCTTCTCCTCCCTCTTATTTTGTGTGCCCTTCCTCTTTCTCAAAAAAATAATTTTTTGTTGTCTTTAAATTTGATTCGGAGTAATGCCCCTCCCTGACCTTCTCTATCTCTGCAGCAGAAAGAGAAGAGGAGAAAGGCATGATGAAGGGCGCAGTCAATCCTGCATTCCAAGAGGAAATGGAGTGAGAAAGCGAGATGAGAGGTGGCATGCATAATAGGACCCATGCAACTTGGTGGCAGAAAGTGGAGCTGAAGGCAACAAAATGTCACATGATGACATAAACTGAATAGGTAGATTTAAAGTGCTTTCTCTGAAAACATATATTTATAATTATAAAAAATAATTATTAAATATATAAAAAATAATAAAACTAATGAAAAAGTATAACTTACATTTCTTTTTTTTAAAAATAATATAACATTTTAAATATATAACCTTATATATAACCTTTTTTACCATAGTTTAGGTTCTCTCTGAGGTCATGTAATAATAATTAATAATTTAAGTTGTTGGGTCTGATTTCCTGAGAAATGTATGTTAGGCTTCATTTGATTTCAACATATGTAAAGAAAAGTATATAAAGTAACTTGCCACTTTTCAAGCAGAGATGGCGTTAGAGAGGATAAAGTTACGGATTCAAGATTCTCCTGAAGAAATTCAACTAAACATGTTCACACCAAATTACCATACTTAACATTCTTTAAACACATTACCAAACAATATTTTGTAACATGAACTATAGCAAAAACATCCTGACACTGTCCTCCAGGATAGTCTTTCATCACAAGAAATCAGATTTAAGAGTACAACAGAGAAAAGCAGGAACAGAATATTCACTTTCAAGAAGACTAGCTATTCTTCTAAACAGCAAAATACAAATATCAGCAGCAGCAGAGTGTAATCAACTGCAACAATCTGATGTCAACTTACTTGACAGAGCAATACACATTTTGTAAATGTACACATTTTATATTATATACATTATATATGTAATAGACATATTTAGAAGAGGATATTTTAATGTGGTTTCAATGGTGGCTGAAATAAAATAAAAAATAATGTCTCCTAATAATTGAGCTAATAGTTAAAACACAAAGCAAAAGTAAAAAAACAAGATGGAGTTTGTAGTGTGCAGACTTCAGACAGCTGTCATCTCTGTGTGTGAGCATTAGAACTAACATGGAGTGTATTTTAGCTGGCAGGCATATTCCTGCATGTAAATAATTCAAATGATTATCAAATTCATGCTGAGATCAAACTTTAGCCTTTGCCTATGCATAATTGTAAATGTGTGTTTAATTCCTTTGATAAATGCTACATCAATTTTTATTTCACACTAAAAATAAAAAAGAACAGATCATTTTGTCCCAAGCAGTCTCTTTACTAGCAGTTTTTATAAATTCTTTCAGCATGTAGTTGAGAATGTATTTACTTAAATATTAAAAAATAGCAATCATTTTTTTTCCAACCCAGATATATATATATATATATATATATATATATATATATATATATATATATATATATATATATATTCTGGGCTGGAAAAAAAATTTGCTGTATTTTTTATTTGCTGTATCTTCTGTCATGAAAATACATTCACATTTGAATAAGGTTGGTGGTGTCTTGTTTATGTTTAAGAGACCACCATCCTTATTCAAATGTAAATGTATTTTCATTCACAACACTTTCACAAAACACAGACAAAGAAGCCATATTTAGGACTCTTCTGTCATTTGGGTCAGATCTGGGCCAGAGTCTGGAGGCATTCATGCTGACAGTGGTTAAGTCATTGCAGGTTGAACTGATCAGGTGCCAGATCACTGTCTTCATTCCCATCAGTAATTGCTGCGCCACATTGTTGCTCATTTGTCTAATGTTCTAACTGAGATTTGTCTAATTTCAACTTTGTTGTATTGCAAATAGTTGCTGTCACTCTACGAAACTGAGAAATCCTAAGAAACTGAATGGAAATAAAATGATAAGGCTCAATGTATTGGCTGTAAGATTGTCCTATTCTACAGTTAAGAGCCAAATGCTTTTAAAAGAGGCATTGTTTGTTATTTAGAGTACAATTTAGAATTTGCATTAACTTGAGAAATACATTAATTGAATTGTTTCTTTTACATGTGCTATTGAAACAGTTTTGGAGATGTCGGTCTTTACCCATTTAAGCAGACAGGAGCTGTACTGTACTTGTATGCCAGTTGACTTCATAGGAAACAGGTGGGTGTTACTAAGATGGCTGCCAAGTGAACTGACTGACTAGACTTTGCCAGAATTCTTTCATTGAATAGAAATGACCTTAGGTTAATTTGTGGTGTTTACTAGGACAAACCCCCTTACTGCTGCCATTCTGTAAAACCCTAGCAATAGGCGTTGATGTCCAAAAGTCAGCAATTGCTAATAAGAAGTGAATGGGATACATCATAAGCTGTGTTTGCTTTCTCTTTCTCTCTCTGACTGCTGACCCTGAATCACTGTTAGGGTATTGTCTTTGAAATTCAGGGATCTTTGGCTTGTGCACATTTCTTCTTTTGAACACAGGTAACATATGGCAGATTGTGTTTAAGAGATTGCCTGCTTTGACCTTTCCTAGCATGCTAATTAGGCCCCTGAGCAGCACTCGGCCCAAGTGAGCGCAGCTCAGGGTAACAAGGCTGTGCAGGGCAAGAGTGGTGTGAACATTTTAAAAATTTTCACTTCATATGCTTCTAATAATTGCTAACCGTACCTGGCTCACCAACCATCAACCCCCCTCATGTTCTTTTCTCTCTTTTTCACAGGAAATTAACTTGCCCAAAATTACTTTGACCCTACGTCAGCAGTAGTGGGCGAACCAAGGTTGTGCAGGATGTCTGGGGTTGTAGGCAGAGATGAGCTGGAATTAAGTATGGCATTCCCATAATAGGCTGCCTCAGTTCATTAAAGCAGGGTGAGCAAGATCACTCGCAACCAGTTAGAGTGTTGAGTGGGATGGTCTATGTAAATACTTTTACTGATGGGTGACGAGATAGGGTAGTACAATGGCTGTCATTGCTGAAGGTGACTTGTCATTGGTCAGTTCTGTTTGCACTCCCTATGCTTCCTTTAACTTCCCTTAATAGATGGGGGTTCCATCTAATGGCACTACATGCACCTCAGCATATCTATTACAGGTGTGCTCTGGGGAGCAAAGTCATATGCATGTTATAATGAAACATGGCTATTAACAGAAAAGCCATTTTTACTGTATCTTTAGACACTGCCATCGTGTAATATTCTACAATCCTCCCAAACCTTCAAACCTTAGATAATGACACTCCGATGGTGGGGACACCTTCAAATGTTATTTTGCATAAATGTTATTGCTGTTGAACAACTTACATTGGGCTAACGTGCATGTTATTATTAACTCTGATTCATGGAATAAACTCCTTTATGTTTCATTTGGGCTTTGTGATACAAGAAATCAATCAGTAAGAGGTATTCAAGAGTACAGCAATAATGTTTACCGTTCATCTGTTACAATGATACTTAACGTTTTTTTCCAAAGTTTGTAAATGGAGATGAGTGACCTTTATGAGAAACTATCAGAAATGCTTGAAGAAGAAGACACTTTCCTTCCACCATCATTGTTTTACTCCTCTGAAGTAAAACAATGTTCCTCTGAAAATGTTCCCCAACTCTGAGGATTGGTTTCTCCAGCAGGACAATGCTTCATGCCACACAGCCAGGTCAATCATGATTTGAATGAAGAATTACCAAATCAAGACCCTGTCATAGCCAGCCCAATCTCCAGACCTGAACCCCATTGAAAACCTCTGGAATGTGATTAGGAGGAAGATGAATGGTCACAAGCCATCAAACAAAGCTGAACTTTATGATTAACATGTTTACTTTAATTAAACACATACACATAAAGAGTAAAACCAGATAAATAAGAGAGATAATTCTGCAGCTATTTATATATATATATATATATATATATATATATATATATATATATATATATAAATGACTAATATTAATAATTAAATGACTAATATTAATATATGACTAATATTAATAATTATTATATGTATGGGATAGATTTATATGTCAATATAGGAAATTGTTCCAGTTTATAATAGGTTTCATAAAAGGCATATATGGACATTGGTACAACCCCAATTCAAAAAAAGTCAGGACACTGTAAAATGTAAATAAAAACAGAATGTAATGATTTGCAAATCGCATATACCCATATTTTATTCACACTAAAACATAGATGTGACACGATCTGTGTCTTCCCCGGTTAATAAACAGGCCAGAGAATAGAGAAGCGGGTATCTTTTATGCGGTGGAGCCACTGGAGCGGCGCGTGGTCCGAACAGAGGGTGAAAGCTCGCCCTCACCTAAGAGTGAGGACCGCCCACTTGATGGCCAAGCATTCCTTCTCAATGGTGCTGTACTTAGTCTGTCTCATGGAGAGCTTACGACTAATATACAGCACCGGGTGCTCCTCACTCCCCACCTGCTGAGACAGGACTGCTCCCAGTCCCACTCTGCAGGATAAAAGGGAGAGAAAAGTCAGGAGAGTGTAATAATGTCCAGACCCCCCCGGTCCGGATGTTCAACCTCATAGTCTACGTCTCCGATCCGCCGTGTGACCAGAACGGTCCTTGCCACTTGGCGAGTAATTTGGAGCTAGACGTGGGCAGTAACAGAGTACTTTCTCTCCCGGGGTGAATTCATAAAGTTGGGTCCCCCTGTTGTAATTGCGGGCTTGTCATTCTTGTGCCTGAAGCAAATTCTCCAGCTTGAGCCGCCCCAGTGTATGGAGTTTGGCTCTCAGGTCAAGGACATACTGAATTTCATTTTTTGCCGAAGTAGGCTCCTCCTCTCAAGCCTCTCTAAGGACATCAAGCACACCACGTAGCTGACGCCCATAAAGAAGCTGGAACGGGGAAAACCCGATGGAGGCTTGGGGAACCTCGCGAATCGCAAACATCAGGGGTTCCAACCAGCGATCCCAGTTTTTAGCGTCGTCGTGTAAGAATTTAAGAATTTACATGTTTTTAATGGTCTGGTTACAACGTTCGACCAGCCTGTTTGTTTGGGGGTGGTATACACTGGTTCGAATTGATTTTATGCCCAATAATTCATAAAGTTTGCGTAGGGTGCGTGACATGAATGTTATGCCTTGGTCAGTGAGGATCTCTTTCAGGATCCCCACCCAGGAGATAATACGAAACAGGGCGTCCGCCACACTCTTTGCCAAGATGTTGCGGAGGGCCAGTGCTTCCAGATATCGTGTTGCATAATCGACTGCGATTACTGCAAAACAATGCCCGCGTGCTGACCGTTCTAGTGGCCCGACGAGGTCCATGCCAATTCTTTCGAAGGGAACCCCGATTAATGGTAGTGGGTGCAACAGCACTTTTGGGACAGCCGGGGGGTTCACTAACTGACACACCACCGATGCACATCTCCGCGAATGCCGCCAATAGAAATGGGCCATGAGATGGTTAAGAGTTTTATCTTGTCCTAAATGGCCGGCCATCGGATTATAGTGGGCTGCCTGGAAAAGCATTTCCCGACGGCCTTTTGGTTTCAAGAGTTGGGTTATATCTTCTTTTGTCTGTGTGTCCTGCGTCACACAATATAACCGATCCTGGCGAACTGCGAAATGGGGTACGTGAGGGCTCGCATTTTATCCTGTCTCTTGACTCACTGCAAAATGGGAACAGCTGTTAGATCATTACGAGGGAGGTGTTTCCCTTAACCATTTCATCTCCAAACCTGTCTCTCCACCAGCAGCGACGTTGAAACTACGCACCACTTTCCACAATTGACAACATATCAAATGTTGAAAGTGAGACATTTTATTTTTTATACAAAATATTAGCTTGTTTTGAATGTGATGGCTGCAACACCTTTTAAAAAAGTTGGGACAGGGGCAGTAAAAAAGTTTTAAAAAGTTGGGACAGGGGCAGTAAAAGGCCCTGATTGGTACTGATAAGAAACAGCTGGAGCATTTGGCAACTAATTAGACTAATTGGCAACAGATCAGTTATATGACTGGGTATAAAAAGAGCATCTTAGTTCTTTAGTCTTGAGTCTCTTGTAAAAAAAGATGGGCAGAGATTCACCAATCTGCAAAAAACTGCATTGACATTGTTCTTGTGGAACAATTTTAGAATACTGCTCCTCAATGGAAAATTGCAAAGTCTTTAAATATCCCATCATCTACAGTTCATAATATCATCAGAAGATTCAGAGAATCTGGAGAAATCTCTGTGCACAAGGGACAAGGCCAAAAGTCATTACTGGATGCCCATGATCTTCGGGCCCTCAGCTCCATAAAGCTCTATCATGCTAAGAAGTCATATGTGAAAACAATCCATAAATGCTGTCGTCTTCTCTGGGCCAAAGCTCAGTTAAAATGGACTGAGGCCAAGCGTAAAACTGTTCTGTGGTCAGACGAGCCGAAATTTCAATTTTATTTGGAAATTATGAACGCCACATCCTTCAGACTAAAGAGGAGAGGCACCATCCAGCTTGTTATTAGTGCACAGTTCAAAAGCCTGCATTTCTGATGGTATGGGGTTGCATTAGTGCCTATGGCATGGACAGCTACACATCTGGAAAGGCACCATCATCTGAAAGGTAAGTTTTAGAACATCATATGATCCCATCCAGATGACGTCTTTTTCAGCGAAAGCCTTGCATTTTTCAGCAAGACAATGTTAAACTGCATATTGCATCCATTTCAACAGCATGACTTCGTAGTAGAAGAGGCCAGGTGCTGAACTGGCCTGCCTGCAGTCCAGATCTTTAACCAATTAAACACTTTGCACCTCATAAAATGTAAAATCTGGCAAAGAAAACTGTTGGGACAGTTGAACAGCTAGAGTCCTACATCAGCCAAGAATGGGACATTCCCTTCCCAAAACTCCAGAAACTGGTCTCCTCGGTTCCCAGACATTTACAGACTGTTGTTAAAAGAAGAGCGGATGGTACACAGTGGTAAACATGCCCTTGTCCCAACTTTTTTGAGAGGTGTTGCCATCAAATTCAAAATGAGCTAATATTTAGCATGAAATGGTAAAATGTATCGCTTTCAACATTTGAAATGTTGTCTATGCTCTAGTGTAAAAAATACATGGGATATGAGATTTGCAAATCATTGCATTGTTTTAATTTACATTTTAAATTTTAACCACTTTTTTGAGGTTTTTTTGGGGGGTTTTACATATTACATTTGCAAATGGGATAGAGGATCCCTGTTGAATTGTGTGCCACTATATATCATTTAAAAGACATCACAAATTATGTTAAAATGGCAAACAAACAGTTCATCAGTTCATACCTAATCCAGAGTCATTGTACTCCGGATTAGTAGTACTTTTAAATGGCCACTGTAATAGGCAGTCTTAATGTTAGATATAGAATGTGATGGTCAAGATGAGAGAAATTAGATGTACTAAGTTTTTTTTTTTTGGAGATCAAAAGAGTCAAAAAGTTATAACCATGTGAAAACGGAATTTTTTAACTAGTGGTGGTGCTATAGAGTTGGTCTTGAGCCGGAATACTAACAATTACAATAGCAGCTACAGCCCTGTTAGAGCCCCTAATAAAATACTTACAAAAATAACAGATCCAGAATTTCATGCTTGGAATCATTAAAAATCCTTACAAAAGAAAAGGGTTCCAGCACTTCCTTCCTTGGACCCCTAATAAAACATTTCTCAAGACCTCAGATGATGGAAACTTTCATCTATGTTCATCTATGTATTTCATCTATGAGTCTATGACATTGTCATAGTGACATCTGCTGAAAATCAAGAAAATAAATTCCACTATATAAACATTTACTAATTAACTGTTTTATTATGAGATCAACAAAATAATACACAAATATTAGAGAAAAGTATACCTTTAGAATTAGATGTTACAGTTCTGGGGATTAAAAGACAAATAAAACAATTTCCTTTAAGCTATGCAGCTTTCAGGGATATAAATATCACTCATACGTCATACTATCTGTGTATTTCAAACTATCTAAGCATTTTTTGCAGATTTATTGCTTACGATGGAAAACCGTCTGGGAATATGCATTACTATAAATTCAAAGTTCACATTATTTATATCTGTAATCTGAATTTGCCCAATGTAATACACTGAAAAACTGAAAAAGCAACTAGATTAGTCAGAATCTGAGGTTCTAGATTCTTCCCTTTTTAATGCTGACTGTAGCTTTATGTGATGAGAGAAACCTTTTTCAAATGCAGAATGACACTGAACGAGATCAGAATTAGCCAACATATTTTTAGCTGTATCTGTCTTGGCAACTTGTTATGACTGAAAGGTAAATGAAGAGTTGTACATTAAACAGAGAACAGGAGGTTAAAGTGAGAAATGAATGCACACTGAATAGAAAACACAACATGATTCCTACCACACTCCACACTTATTGCAATAATGTTGTATTGTATTGACAATAATATTGTATGTTTAAGTCACTTAACATAGTGAGTCTCTTAAATGTGCTGTAAATTCTGCTGTGTGTGTCTGTAGGATTTGTATTAGCACATATCTTTAAATGTTCTGAGTTCATGTTTGCCACATGCAGCGGCTTCTTCACAGTTTTCTGCAGTAAATTCAGCTTGAACCATATTAATTTAACACCATTCAACTTGTTTTGTTGATTATCTACTCCATTTAGTATATCATATCCCACAATGCAATGTGCTTGACTTGACTTTCCATTTAGTGTGATAAATGAACCAAATGTTAACTTAATTAATTATTCTTTAATGAATTAAGTTAATAATTAATTATTAACTTAATGATTAAAAAAAATTATTGACTAATTTATGACAGATCTGTAAATGAAAATGCCCCATTGACAACAAATGGCCAGACAGGTTCAAGATGACAGTAATCAATAAGTCAAATAACTGTTTGTTGCAGGTATACAGAAAAACATCTCTAAACAAACAGCAGATAATCACAGTGGGTCAGCTAAAAAGAAGAAAGTGAGGCTGCAGTGGCCATAGACGCACCAAAACTAGATAGCAGAAGATTGAAAAAAAAAACATTGCCTGGTCTTATTTTTTTCTTGAACTGAGCCTTGTTTGAACTATCATGTCACAAAGCTTAGATCATCTTATATTGCTTTTTTTGACATGACAGTGAGTTCACCATACCACATAACCCCTACAGTCACCAGATCTCAATTTAATAAAGCATCTTTGGGATGAAGCTGAAGAAGAGATTTGTTCATGCTATCATCTCGATATGGACCAAAATCTTTGCAGAATGTTTCCAACACAATGTTGAATCTGTGATCCAATGAATTAGGGCAGTTCTGAAGGCAAAAGCAGGTTCAACCCAATACAATCAAGGTATACCTCTTAACATATCCAATTAGTATGTGACAATAATGTAGTATATTACTGTTTAGAATGTCTATTGTGACATTGTGTTTCTGTTTTTCATACTATTTTAAATGTTGGGGAATATTATGTAGGTTTTAGTAAGCATTAAGCTAGTGTTCATTCTAGCCACTGTATTAGTTCTTGTTCACATATAGTAATTAGCAACTCTTACTACCATCACCAAATGTGAATCTAGTTCTCCTTTACTACAAATGCAAATTTTAGATTTATTTGATATGTAGCGGTTAATATGTAACTTATATTTGGCAGACTTTACTGAAAAAAAATAAGGGTGGGATATTTAATATGAGTGGTGTGGTGATATATACTTTTTTGGCATCTATATTGTATTGCATAATCAAATACTAACAAAGTTCTTTTATGTTTGTGTAAAATTTGACTATGTTTTCAATTGTTTTATTTATAAAAAAAAATCATAGGCACATAAATAAGGAGGCAGTTCTTCGGGACAGACTCTACAAAACTTTCCAATGGGAAATGAATTTCTTTACATCCCATGTGTTGTGAAATAATCATTAACCTGTGTTTTCAAACCCATTTACTTTTTGCTGACATTTATGAGTGGTAATATGCTCTGCATTGTATTGTCTCTGTCAGTATATTCTGGGTAAGTTGCCAAAGGGGTAAAAATCTGTCTGTGTCATTGGATGCAAAGTAACATACATTTCACCTGGTTCACTTCAGTCTACAACAGCTTCTCTTTCTTGCTGTTTCAGAGTGTCAGGCCTGCAGGCTCAGATGTGTTAAAGTTTTTAATAATTGTGTAGCAGCACACAGACTAATGTAATAAGATCAGGGCTGTTAGTTGGACACTGGTGCAGAGGTTTCATAGATGACCCTCTACATGACTTCTCACATCAGCGCTGAGTCTCTTTTAGACAGATGAGAGGTCTGTATCAGATCAAGGCAACACCACCCACATTCACTAAACAATTACTGTAAAAAACTTTTCAGTCCCCTAGAACAAATAAAAAAAACTGTTTAAGCATTGTTTAAAATATTCCCTTATAAAGGATAGCATATAATTTCTGAATTTTTTTTTTTACTTTTACACACACTTTTTTGTAAAACAATCTACACATTAAACATTTTATTAGTTATTCGAAGACATAACATTCATAATTTCATGTCATTCAAAGTGCTTCTGAAAAGTGCTTCAGGAATTTAATTTTTTTTCCATTAGCAGATTTGTAACATCTTTCAGTGGCATTTTTCAGATTTTCAGTGGCAGTATCCTAACCCCAGTATTCTATTCCCATCCCTTAACCCTACCCCAAAACCTAACCCTCACACAAAATTTGGGCATTATTGAATTTAAAATAACACAATTTAGTATGTTTTTAAGCCATTTGGTTTATGACAGTCATTATATGTGTAATACACATTTGTGTCCTCATAAACAACATATACAGTACACACACTCTTACAGTGAACATTTATGCTCTGCCTTTACGCTATGAAATGTGAGAAAAATAGCCATACATATCTTTTTATCCTTGCCCTTTTAAACTGGACATCCACACACAACTTCACACAACTTCCTATATTTATCCACAATGTTTTTAAAAGTTTTTTTTTAGATTGAATTAAAACTAAAGGAAGGAAAAATGGCTAAAGGAAATTGTACAGGTGAGTGGTGAAAGTTTAGGCTGTAGTCCTAAGAAGACCAAAACAGTGGCAGCAGTGGCAGCTTTGAGGGAGGCAGTAAACGCAGTGCGATTGTGGTATAATTCCTTAGCCTGGCATCTGTGCCCCCCAGTCACTGTTCCATTATCTCTCAAATTGCTGTGTTACAGGGAGATAAAGATATTTTATGGCTTGCCGACTTGAAACAACCCATGCAGCCAGAAAAGCAATGGCCAACCTGCCACGAATAGTAATTTCATTGGTAAATGACAAAATCTTAGTTTGTATGACATTTACAAAATTACAGTGGGAGATGAATTTCAAATATAAAATGACACATTTGGCATGAAAACTATGACAATATATTTCTGTACAAAATTCATGGAAGCATTTAATTTAGAACGTGTTTAATAACTAAACCTGCCTGCATCGCTAATCCTGCCTTCAGGACTTAAAAAGATTGTCATATTTATTCACTCGCTCCCCCCAACCTCCTCCTCTCACACCAAGAATTTTAAGGGTAAATGTTCATTGTTAATTAAGATTTACTAATTAAAATGAAAATAATTAAGGATAAAGCTTAATCTTGAAATATTAAGCTATACTTATAAAATAAATTTTTGTGTGTGTATGCATTTATGTGTGTTTGGGGGTGTTTCCTGTATGCAGTGTGGGTGTTTTGTCGATCGGTAATGTCAAAGCTCACTGCATCCTTCACACTTCCTCTCTCATCCCTCGCTTTGTTGCACATAGGCTGACTTTTGCCGAAACCTTGCTGACAAAGTAAGGTGTTGGAAGGAAATGCAATGCCCAGGAAATCTATATGTTTTCCTGAAATTTTATTAAACCCCATTGTGCAGCATAAGTAAGTTCTTACAATTGTAAAACTTGTATTCTTAGTAATATTCCCAATAACAGTCGTGTTAACAATGGACGTAACAAGTTTATGAAAAAATCCAAAGTGAATTAATTTGAAAATTTGTTACATTTATTTAATTTGCCAGGAATTCTTTATTTTATGTTTTGAACTTATATTATGTCCTTTTCAATTATTTTTTTTCAGTCTTCATTGCTGTTGTCCTCACCATCACAACAAACAGTCCGATAATCAGAAATGTCATTAAGATTTTTACTCCATGATCTAAAATGTAGTTTTACTTGGTGTCATTACCAAATTAGCTAGTATCTTAATTTTTTTTTATAAACAGTTATTAAGTTGAAAGTTAAAATTACTTTCTGCAAATTTAAAAGTGAAACTTTTGAAGTTATTTTTTTTTTAAGTAATACCCCTAATTAAGAAATCTACCATATACACAGTTCCCTTTTGAGGGAACTCTATACTACGTCAGCTTGACAATATGGGAAAGCGCTTCAGGTGTACCCAAGTCTGAACACGTGTAAAACCAGGCCTATTTATAGGCAAGTTCAATGTCAAGTGACGTAGCATTGCACGCCATAAAGACTTGCAAAGCGCCTAAAAAATACGTCATCAGCTTTTTTCAGAAAGCTCTTTAGTCTGCATGTAGCCAGGCAAAGTAAGGAAAAAAGAGATAGATTAGGAAGAAGTTGAAAGAAAATGTAGAAAATGTCTTCCAAAAACTTAAAAAAATGCATGCCATCTTGTCCACGCTATACTGCTGTGGGTAACATGCATCATGTGTGTTTTTGTTTGGGAGTGGAGCACACCCCCAAAGTGTGAGGAGGAAATTTCTCCCGCTGCGGGAGGAAATTGCTCCCGCTGAGAAAGCTCTGCTCCCACCTGGCTCTCTTCAATCCTGATGGGAGGCGGGCAGCTGCCGAGGCAGAGCAAAGACTTCACTTGTGGGGCTCACAGCTCGATTTGGCAGATGAGGAGTGAGAGACAGTCTCTCGTGCTCTCCGCCAAATTGAATGAGCACACGCTAACTTCAGAAGCCCTATCTGCATTTTTTTCTGAGCTGGAGGATGAGCTCATGATAGGTGCCAGATAGGTGCTGAGGCAGACCAGCTTCCTCTTTCTGTCGCATTTAAGAAGCTGGTTGAGGTTGTGTCTTGTGATGTCCAAAAAACCTGGCCTTGATTGGCCAGATGAAAGACAGCACATTAAAATATTTAAGTTGGATGATAGATTCCTGTCATCCAGCAGGGAATGGCCTCCCCGTCGTAACCTCCCACTCTTCCCACTTTTAATGTCTCTTCTGGACAGGACTCCTTGGGAGCTCCCAGTCCGGAGGGACCTCCTATCCCAGGCTTGGGGGTCGATCTTTCACCCCTGGCCAGAGATCTGGAAACTGTGGGTCTGGCCTCTGAGAGGAGCCAGCTCTTAAATTATGGTCTCTCAACTGAGGTTGTATAGACCATTCTGAGTTTTAGAGCCCCATCTACTAGGAGACTGTATGCCCTGAAGTGGCAGCTCTTTGTGTCGTGGTGTCTGCGACACCATGTTGACCCAGTTCACTGCCCTGTGAACCCTGCAGTTCCTTCAAGAGCGCCTCTCTGTAGAGTTGGCTCCTGCCACACTAAAGGTTTATGTTGCCACCGTATCTGCTAGCCACGAACCTGTCAATGGAGCCTCTATTGGGAGACACCCTATGGTGTCTCATTTTCTACGTGGTGCCAGACGGCCGTGGCCTTTCTGTCACATGCGGGTCCCTTCTTGGGACCTTACCATTGTTCTAAGGGGTTTATCTTTGGCTCAATTTGAACCCCTAGAGTCAGCCTGGATACGTTTCTGACTCTGAAGGTGGCTCTGCTTTTTGCTTTTACATCGCTCAAAAGAGTAGGAGATCTACAGTCTCTATCTGTAGATCCTGCCTGCTTGGATTTTGCCCCTGGCTTTGTTTAAACCACTTTGCACCCTAAACCAGACTATGTCCCCAAGGTGCCCGCCATGGCTGGTCACCCGATGGAACTACAGCCACAAAACAGCGCTTATCTCACTGGATCACAGATGCTATTACCCTGGTCTTTGAGGCCTGTGACCTTGTGTCATCTTTGGGCATTAAAGCCCATTACACCAGGGGTGTAGCATTAACTAAGGCTCTGTCTAGGGGAGCATCCCTAAGTGATGTTTGTGCTGCGGCAGGCTGGTCTTCTCCACACACATTTATTAAATTTTATAACTTAGACTTGAACTCAACTCCAGGCGCTCAGGTCCTCCTGGGTTGACAAGTCTAATCTGCTCCTATGCTCTGTGCTAATGTTTCACAGCATTTGGGGCAGGCCTTCCTTCACTGTGGCGTAGGGGGTATTATTTCCCCATAGTGTCAAGCTGGCGAGTTCCCTCGAAAGGGAACAGGGTTACATACGTAACCTGAGGCATTTTGTAAGCTTACAATGTAATCCTCAGATACACTGGTCATTTTAAATCTATAATGAAAAGCACAAATAAATGCTGAGCTAATTGTATTCCACCTTAAAATTGATCTAAATGCACATTTATTTTTAGATGTAGACACTTAAAATGTACTGTATAACATTCAATCAAGTTGAATTTGAGTCTAATCTGTTAACCCACTAACAGTTAGGCTGGTTTCACACCACATGCATATGCAGTATGTGGTGCGCATCGGGCACGAGCGGAGGGCGGGCGTATCTGTTGTGCTTTCACACTGGCTGTGTCTGCAGTGCATGGCTGATCCGGGATTCGCGTAGAGAAACTCTATAATGGAAAAGTTCACATTATTTTATTTCAAAACACATTTAGGAGAAAAGACTTGTCATAAAGGTTATTTTATTATCAGTGTAGTTTATATAACCTTGATTTGTTCAGCTTGTTTTCCATGTAGTGCAAGTTGTAAATGGTCACTGCACTGTATTCGTTACTTTATACATGACATCACACAGATCATAAAGAACTATTTGTTGTTCTAAAACAACAAAAAATTGTTATAAAAAACATTATTGTAAAAAACAAAAAAATAAAATGAGCTATTTAAACGTGTAGTTTTGAGGGAAAGTGTGTTCAGGTGTTTGTTTTGTTTTAAAATTTCCAGTTTGTTTTAAAAGGGTCAATCCATGTGTATTTTGACCATAATCACTGTCAATTTAATTGAGCATAGGCAGAACAGCAAAAATAGACTCACTGCCAAAACAATCGCAGTACTGCTGCAATGCACCACACCTCAATGGGACTGTATGCACTGCATCCGTACACAGTGTAAAACTCTCATCTGCTAACATGGGCACTGAAATAAATACGTACTGCATATGCGTGTGGTGTGAAACAGGCCTTAGGATGAACTGGATATGCGATGCTGATACTCTCAAGTTTACTAAGACATTTGTTTCAACTGGAATTAAATCCGATTGATGAATCCAAACCCAATGGTTACATGAACAAGTAATCAGGTTGATTTGTCCATTTACATGACACATGCTTAGAATCAAATGCACATAGTGAACGAATACATGTTTCCTACCATTCTAAGATGTGCATACTAGCAGACACTCTCCTGCCATTGCTTCTTTTTCATTTTTAAAAAGACCACCTAACATTTGCCTGTTTCAGCTGCTAGTTGGGAGAAGACGAGCGCATGATGTTTTGTGCTGGGATGCGTGTTTTTATCATGCAATTAAAATGCCCCTACCAGATACCAGAACAAGGCGTCTTTGGAAGCAAGGACTGGGTGACAATGTCATCTAGCACATGAGCAGAACTTTCTAGTTTCATTATCAATCTGATGAAGTGTTTACATGTCCTTTTGATCGGATTAGAAAAGGTTTACACCATCCCTTATGATTCGAATGAAATTTTAATCAGATTTGGACAATAGATAAACAGTAGATAAAGTGTTGTTTGTGTTGTTTGTATGTGTGCGACATTGTTTTACCCAACTGGGAATCAACATTGATTCAATGTAAGGTAAGCAAACCAATTAGATTGAATTTGCGTTTGTTATCTATGGTGCAAACAATGTTGGTTCATGACTTTAATAAACAAAAAGATTTCTTCCACGAATAACCTGGAATTATCTTTCAGCCCGCAAAGTCAACAAAACTGATTAAGGCACTTTACTTAACTATGCTGCCCTCTACAGGAATGTTAACATGAATACAGCTTCATAATAAAAGTCCTTACCAACTACAGTTTCATGATAAAGGTCCTTCCTGAATAAGGCAAGGTCCTTCCTTTATTACAGCAGCCCCCAAAGATGCGGTGCATCTTTAATTCCGTAAGGCGATTAATCTAGTCAGTATTGGGAACATTAATTCTCGACTTTTGGTAAGGCTGGCAGGATGACTAAGTGGGCCACCAGTCCTTAAACCTGGCCCTTTATTGTCACATCAGCTGCCCTGACATGACCATCTGGGTCTTGATGACTTGTCCGACAGGCCATAAGTTCTGAGGGAGTTGGAAATCATAACAAATGTTTTCTCCTTCAAGTCTGCTTTTCCTTCAGAATTGGTCAGGTAGGATCTGGGAATGTCTCCAGTGTCGGCGACCCAACATCTCTGGTTCTGGGTAAACAACTTGAGGTAGAAATCTATCAGGCTGCCCTATGAGGAGACTATTCAATGTCACCATGTCCATAGCAACCATGTTGGATGGCACACCCCCCAAGGGTTTTGCGTTCAGCTAGTTTTCTCATTTCTTCTTTGTAAAACTCCATGCTGCAAAGGGTAAGTAGGACAGACTTCTTGGGTGCATTTAAAAAGAACATATCCTTTCGCCACAGTTGAGACTTCACTTGAAGCTTCTAGAGAGCCTCCTGATCCCGCATAGATTAGGTTAGTTCTTTGCTCCCCTCTGTGTCCCCTCCCCTCTGCCACAGTTGTTGAACGTCCTGGAGGAGTTCATCCTGAATTAGGGCCATGGATGTTAGTCGACATTGCTGAGCAGAAGAAGGCCACCAAATGGAAGGTATGGCGCCCTGTAGTGTCCTAGGCATGTGTGAACTGCAGTTTGTGCACCAGAGCCACCCCATCGAACAGGCTTGGTTGGGGTGATGAGAAGAGGTTGATCGGAACCAATGAGGAACAGAAGCTGGACTTCACTAAAGGTACGGATAGGAAGACCCAGCAGATATCAGTACTTCTTTTGCAGCTGTTTTACAGGACATGACTGATGGGAAAGGTTAAGACAATCAGCAGTAAAGGCATGATTGATCTTACATTTCTGTGGTTTTCAGAGGGGAAAGTTTTAAAAGGATATGGAGAAACCATGAAGAACCTGAATGCCATCTTTGACTGTCTGCAATGGTAGAGCTTTAGTAGTACTCTGAATGCCCAAGGCAATAACCACTGTTGAGAGAAGAATAGTCTTTTCCGAGCCATCATCAAAAAGGTGTCCAAGGTGCAATCTTCATAATGCAGATACACAAGAACGGGGTTTATCTATGGAGAATTGATCTGGAGAGGAATACGTCAGGCATCTCTTCTCCATGTTAAATGAGATCACCTTCAGGGATTGATTAATATTCACCTCAAGGAGAGGGCGGAGATGGGGGCCCTGGCAAATGTTACATGGTTTCTTAAGGTCACACTAGCTCACCACCAACAACGATTGTTACTACAAATCCATGTCCTGACCTGGTCAGAGGTGAGCTGAACAAAGGAGGCACATTGGCTCAGGTAATGTTCAGTCCTATTACAAAAAGGCAATGATTTTTGAAAGGGAGTCTCAACCAGGGATTTTCCAACCCCATGCAAGACGGTTGCAGTTCTATTCCCAGAATCTTAACTACATATATAATAAACTAAATACATACTGTAAACTATAGTTTGTAAGTAAGTTTGTAACTATAGTTGTGTAACTAAATACACAACATACATGTATTTAGACACTTGTCACAATTTTATTTGTGCAAAAAACTGTTAGAGCTTTTCTCCCAGGTGCATTATAGCAGTGCTGTGATCGTTTCGAGTCTATTTTTGCTGTACTGATAACGCAAAGTGTTATCAAAGTGTTAAAGTGACAGTGCATTGATTATGGTCAAATTGCACATGGAGTGACGTGAAAACGTAACAATTTTAACAAAATATCACACTGATAACATTTACTGATTTAAACAGTAATCATATGGGCAATTTTAAAACAAAACAAATACCTGAAAACACTTTCCCTCCAAACTACAAGTTGAAAGATTAATTAATATAGAGTAGAGGGTTTAATAAGATGAAAATTAAGTTGAAATGCTGTGAAACATTCCAGCAGTCCCAGAACTCCAGTAAAAACTGGCATACTGAACAAAGTACAAAAAATAGCTAGATTTGCATTTCCAGACATAAAGAGCAGCACTCACTAGGAATAGTGTTGTAAGATTTAGGTATATTTAAGGTTTTTGTTCTATATTCCACTTTGTCGTTGTCACAATTTATTTATGTAGATTTTACAATAGTGAACAATCACTGATAACAAATCACTGTTAACAGCATAACATTGTGTAAACTCTTTAAGAAAGAAAAAATCTTGACAAAGTTTACAAAAAAACAAAAAAAAAGGTAGGTCAATTAGCAAAACAAAGTTTAAATAAGCAAAAGTTAACAAAATAAACACAATGAGGAATGAAAGCACAGTGCTGCATTGTGCAAACACTGCAGTTAAAGAAATCTAAACTTTAATCACAATCATGAAATAAAGGCAATAAATAAAGGCATATGCAAAAATCAAGCATATGTTTCTGCAGTTAGGCCTATATGTGCAGACAGAAGCATCCATACAAAGGAAGAGGAGTGGGCCGCTCTAACTGAATACTCCTCCTCTCTCATCCAAAACCGTGGGCTCTGATTTGGCAGGCAATTTTTTAGCTCTCTATTAAGATTATCTAGTGTCAGACTACTAGCTCTTATTTATAGCCAATCCTGTTGCTGTTGTTGATGTTTATGTTTCAGAGATTTCCAGCAGATTTATTTGTAATTGTCTCGCTAACTTTTTGCAGTTGCATACATTAGTGCATGCTCTGGCCTCCTCTGTTTATCCTTGCAGCTTTCGCAGAGGAAACAAGGTATTTGCGATAGTAGGAGGAAAGCTATAGCTCATATAAGCTACATCATTTTTTTTCTGGAGTATCTCTGGCTGTTCTTGTTAGATTTGTCTTGCAGATTTGATTTTTTTCCTTTAAGTGGGTTCTGAAAGAAGGAATGGTTAAGGCAAGGAAATGAAAGATAAGAAGAAAATTTCACTTCTTTGCCAATCTGAAGTCTTACTCTCATTTTTACCTGCTATTGTTTCCTAGAATGTCCATCTAAACCAAAAATGTTCCAACACTTTGGGGACTTAGACCAGCAATCCAAGGACGCCCACTTAAATTAATCTTTCACCCCCCCAAAAACAGAAATTATTTTAATATCTAATGTACAGTGATATGTTTGTCACATTTATTACACATAAGGAGAATATTCTACATACACGTTTCCTATACCCTATATCCTATAGCACGTGTGCTGTTTTCTTTAATAAGTCTTTTGAAACCATACAATATCTTTTTGTAAATTTACATTTATGGTTTTAGATGCACTGTTTCTTTAAATGTTTGTGCTGTGTTTTTCTCTCTCTCATGTAGAGTCTGCATAGTTAACACAGGTCTGTTTTCAATCAAGTCTGATGCTGTAATAGATTCAGAGCGTGCAATTGTTCGCCCTGAGAACTTACAGTCCCGAAACACGCCACCTCACTCCTTTCATTCTATTTTCACTCTCTCCTTTTTAATCTCTTTTTATTTTTGATTGATACAGTCAGCAGTGTTCTTGCTTACTTTTTCATATGAAATATTTTTCAATATGTATAATGTGGGAAATTATGGCATAAATTTGAGACCTGACACAAGGAATCGATGACATTTTTTAGGTGCAAGCGCAAACGATTAGAAGAGAAAAACATGATGAATGTGATAAAACAAGTCTCCTCCATTTTCCATTAGTCCTAATGGAGGGATGGAATATTTCAGGCGTGATTGATGAAGTCAAGCACTTCATTCTGTCACTTCATTTTTAAAGGTCTGTCTTCTGCTCTATGGGTAAATAACGATCTCTGTGTGTTAAATGCTAGAACTCCTTGTGACGCTTTCTCTTGAAACCCTGCATTTTCCCTTCAATGTGTTTGGTTTGTTTACATATGTTTTTTACATATGTCATGCTCTTAGACTCTTTCTAATATCAGCCAAAATCACAGCCCAGCATTTCATCATCCAACTTCAAACTTAAGATCACATTAAACACATTGTACAGAGGAAATAAGGGAAATTATGTTTACGTTATCATTACATTGCAATCTGCAACCCTTTAATTCTGTTAAAACACACCTTATACCTATCTTTCATTCTTTTAAATTCTGACATTAGTGGTAATTTGAGAAAAAACTGACAGTGATGCTTAAAATTACTATGATGTGGTTAAAAACATCTCAGGAACCGTGTTAACTTTAAAATATTATTAAGTATAGGCTAACTAGTTTGTCAGCTGGCACCAAAGAAAATTATTTGTTTATCATTTCTCTTGCGAAAAGGTTTAATGGTTGCAATTAAGTATGTCAAAAGAGTATTTTTTTGTCTGTTGAAAGGGTCAAAATGATGGCGCTTTATTTTTGCCACCATCATAATAATAAAACAGTCATGGCATTTAGATAAACGCTCTCATCTGTTGTAATTTCAGAAACATCTATTTGTATCATTGTCTTTCTGTGTCTCGGGTATTGCCTGCATCATGTGACCTGTTGCAGTACAGTGTGTTGTTGTTCAGCCTGCCATCACTGCCCAGTGATCACAGTCATGTGAGTTGTCTGGTAAGCTGGTGTGTGTTCCCTGTCTGCAACTGACCCCTCAATGTCCTCAAAAGGAAGTTCAAGACCCCTCTGCTGCGTAGCGGGCCAGACCAGTCACTCAGCCATGGCAAAGACACAGCAGTTTTTATTCTGAGCAAGATGATAAGCTTATGATGACAGCGTCGGATGATGATCTGCTGAAGCAGACCAGCCTCCTCTTTCAGACGTATTTGAGGAGCTGGCTGAGGTGATTTTTTATGCTGTCGAGAAACTGAGCCTCAAGTGGACAGATGAACAGCAGCACATTAAAAGATCAAAGTTAGACAATAGATTGGTTAAACGAAAGATAGGTTGCATCTAGTTTGGTGGGCTGAGCCTACATGGCAGAGGGTCAGGCTGGTGTTTCTCTGCACACTATGGCAGTTTTGCAGATGTCCACCAGGCCACAGATCTTGCCCTCTATGCCATGTTTTTGTGCACGTCAACAACTCCCTGTGAACCCCTGCTTTCCCTGTGCCCCAGATGTCTCAGGGGGCAGAAGCACCCAGTGGTTCATCTGTCCAATCCTTTCTCTTTTTTTGTCCTGCCATCTCCTGCCAGTTCTCTAATTCAGGACTGGACAGGTAGAGAGGATAATACCTCTCTCTGACTTTCTGGCAGCATAGAAACTTCTGCCTAGTTTATTCTCATGGCTGTTGAGTACAGTAGAGAGAGGGTACAGTATTTATTTTGCTCCCATCCTCCTTGCTTCAACAAAGTTTTGCAGACTGTGGTATTAGGAAAGCAGCACCTAGTGTTGGCCAAGGAGCTCAAGGCTATTTTGGCGAAGGGAGATATACAGCATGTTCCCCATCACATGAGAGATCTGGATTTTACAGCTGTTATTTTATTGCTCACAAGAAAGATGTGGGGATGAGTCCGATTTTAGATCTGTATTAGTTTGAATTGTCTCTCCTTAGATCTCTAAGGAGAGACAATTCAAACAGACGCTCAAACAGATTCTGTGTCAAATTCGGCCTGAAAAATGGTTTTCATCCCAAAAAACACTTGCAATGGTTGGTAAGCTGGGGGCTTTGTACCCTTTCTATGTGGATCAGCCCTGGTTTTTCACCTTGGGTCCCACTCTAGGGATGCAATGCTGTTGCAGAATACTCTCAACGGACACCTCTCTTACAAGCTGGGGTGTGATTCTCAGTGGCTGCCCAGTTAGTGGTCTGTGGGAGGGCCCTCATCTCTCCTGGCACATAAATTGCCTGGAAATGAGGGCTGTGTTTCCTGCATTAAAGCACTTCTTTCCACATCTCAACAGTCAACATGTTCTAGTCCATACAGACAACACCACAGTGGTCTTGTATATATGCCCTGTTCAGACTAGCACAGATCCTTCTTTGGTTAGAGATCAGACTGCTCTCCATCAAAACAATGTATATCCCGGCATATGCAAATCTGGGAGCAGATATCCTGTAGAGACAGGGGCTGAGGCCCGGGGAATGGAGGCTCCATCCACGACTGGTGGAGTCCATTTGGCAGAAGTATGGCTGAACAGAAGTGGATCTGACTCTGAGGAGTTAACCCACTGTCCCTTCTGTTCAGTCTCACTCATCCAGCTCCATTGGGGCTGGATGCCATGGTACAGATGTGGCCGACACCCAAAATGGTTTACCAATGAGAACTGGATATAATTTGACTTGGCATGCCACAAGCAATCTAAGGAGACCACCTTCATGAGTCCACCTTTTGAATGCTTTTCAAAGCATTCAAAATTATAAGCATAATAGTATTTTTCTCAGCACCAGTAGGTGGTGCTGTGATGAAACTGTGCATGTTCCCCCTCAGGTCATGCCTGTGATGACATAAACCAAGTTTGGTGTCAATACACAAAATCATTGTGAAGATACAGCCTCATGTCCATTTTTGTGTGGACTTCATCAAATTCATTTGCATATTATTTGAGAACCGTTGTGTTTATCAAAAAGCTTTTGATAACTTTTTGTCATTTGATCTCTGTATGGTTCATTAAGGCTAGATGCTACAATGGCTAGATGCTACATACTAAGTTTTGTTAACCAAACTGGTTAACATATTAGCAAGATAAGCTAATTATTATAAGAGAACAAACACAAGCATGTTCAACTTTGTAGAAGTATTTCTTGGGAAAGGTAGTGAATATCAAAAATCTGTTTAGTTATTTCCATGGGGCTCGGCCCAAAGATCCTTTGACTGGATTGTGGACAAAACTGGACAAAATTTGTAGAAGGAATAGTGAAAAACCTGTTTCTCATTTACTTCAACATGCCAGACAGGCATATTAAAAAAATAACATCACAAAATTAACACAAAATTAAATAAATACATCGTCAGAATTGGCATGAACGAAGGAAGGTAATGAAACAGAAAATAAATTTTAGACAATGTTTTTTCAAAGTTACAAGTGTTTTTGCAAAAAACGTTATATCTTTGGAACACTAAGTGGCATTGTGCCGAGGCTGTGCATGTCACTTCAGGTCAACACCGATGTGACATGTCAAAGTTTTATGTCAATGCACGAAAGTTTGGTTAAGATATATCCTTAAATCCAATGCTTGTCATCAAATTCATTCACACACTATACGAGAATAGATTGGCCATTCAAAAATCTTTTATTCACTTTTTGTCTTATTGTTAATTTTCATGATGGAAAATTAAGTCATAGGGTGAGTTTAAATCATCAAGAGGCAAGGATCCACAGGAATTAAAATTGTTTCTAAAACTTACGAGTCAAAAGTTATGAGCATAAACATAAATGAAACTTTTAACTGTGGGGGGGCGCTAGAGGGTTTGAGTTGGAGACTCCAAATTTGGTCCAGTAACATTTCAGACTGTCCTCTATCTGTGTGCCAGAGTTTATAACTTTCCTGTCTACAGTTCCATGGGCTTCCATAGACGATATGACGGAAGAAAAAGAAGAGAAAGAAAACTAACAGATACAATAGGGGTCTTTACCCCTTCAGGGCTTGACCCCTAAAAAACTGACAGATACAAACAATACGCCTCATAACCTAATTAGGTTACTTGAAGCTACCTTGAGTGCAACTGCAGTTACTTTCAGTAAATTCAAGTTACTGAATATAAGAAGGGGATTTTGTGAGAAAAGGGTCTGATCTGTTAGGAATGATTAGGAATGAGAGCCAGATTGTAAACAAATGCCATATTGGCTAAACAGATCCAGATTAATCTGAAAAGCATTGATTTTGCTACTCAACAGCTTAAAATAAAGAGTGATAGCTTCTCTAAAAATGCTTATGCTGTGTTCACAGAATACTTTTGAGTTTTGGATTAATATTAATAGTATCATGGTATGAAGCACTGCAGAATTCTCACAATTTGCTCAATTTGCTAGATTGCTCACAACCAAATTTAAATCATTATTTCTTGATTTTATAAAATACATTGTTACTGAAAATTCAATCCAGTTCAGGGTCCAGTGTAAAATCTGGAACCTGGATCTATTTTGGCAAGTGTTTCCTTTCATGATGAGTCTTTGTCAATCAGCAGATGTTTCAGGTAAAGAGACTCAGACTCAGTCAGAGTGCGACTTCACCCTGCAGGTCCCCTCTCACCCCCAGCAGAGCACCACCAAGGGCTTATTCTCCACCAGGCCCCTTCGCTCCTCTGCTTCTCTGCTATGTAAGACTTATGCTCCCCAGACAAAAAAAATGTCAGCAAATGTTACAGCTTGCCATAAACTCCCACACAGAAGCAAAGTGGCAGCTTGAATCTGCAGGGAAGTTCATGTGGAGAAAATAAACATTTTCATTCAGACTAAAGTACGCCTAATTTGCGCAGCGCAATACACACAAATTGTTTTCACTGTAAATGATGCTCACATACATAAGACACTCAGCTTTATACATTCTCACTTAATGTTATTATCATTCACTAAACAACTACCTCTAATCAAAATTCTCAGCCAGAAGCCAACTCACATTGCAGTGTGAACCATGAGCTGTCAGCATGGGCAGGACGAGCACTAGTGAGATCTCTAATGGAGCTCATTTACTTGTTTGCTTTAGCTTGATTTTTGTCAATGTGTTCGTTGCTTGCTGTTTTTTTATGAAAGAGCAGATGAGTCTAGAAAGTTAGAATTAAAGCTTTCAGAACGCATATGTCTGTGTGCAGAACTCTATAATAAAGATATTCACAGCCACATTGAAACAAATGGAGCAAATCAAACTTTTCTTCTTCAAACTTTTTTACTTTTCTTCTCTTCTGCATACCAGAGTCTGATGATGCTGTTTTTGTTTGCAAATGATTTGGATTGTGTCATGTAGCTACCTTTTCATGATGTTCTAATACTTTTGTCATAAGCTGTCCCTTTTCAAACCCAAGGTTTAATAGCAATACACTTCAGCGCAGGTTGTTCTACAGATATTAATGGTACTTGGCTTGTTGAGGATACCAGTGTGCTAACAACTACTCTAAACATATTAGCAATGCATAGCAACATGCACCCTGGAAACCACTATCCTGGCAGTAATTTTTGTACACCTAGTGCTACTAGAGAAAGCGTAATTGCAAAATGTAAACATTTACTTTTTTAGGTGTAATGTATGCTTAATGCCCAGCACCCACATTGCTTAAAGATGATGTTGGACAGGAAAGAGGCAAATAAGCAGTTTCCTTCCACTTATGACCATGTGTAGACTGGTTTCGGTTTCAATAAGTGGCCCTCCTTTGAACACATATAGTCTCCAAGCATTTTGTTCTAACTTGGGTCTTCTAACATTTTAACATCTTGTTGCCACTGGACCGATCCAACACAGGCAGTTTCATTTGGTATTGATCTAGCACAAAGAACAATGTTCTGCTATTAATCTTTCTTTTTTTGGCAGTACTCATCTTTATTTAACAGTGGAGCAAGATAAAGTTTCTGGGGTGCTCAGCTTTAAACATCACATAGGCTTTTTTAATTACAAATTAGTTGTGACAGGTCTGCTGGGTAGCAACCTGTCCCATTTAAAGTGTGATGCTAGCTGACAGCTCGGTGCTGTTCACAGAGCGCCGCAGCATGTGGAAGAAATTGGTCTTTTACATTTCACAGCTTGTCACTTCCTCTCTGCTGCGAACTTTAACCTCCCACTGTGGTCATACCACCCCATATGGGAAGTGTTCCCACACCACACTCAGGGAGAGTTGTGTTCCATTTGCTACACATGCCAAAAAACAGGAGAAGCAGATGAAAAGAAACAGGTATGGTGGGAAAGAGTAAAAAAGTCTGCTTTGGGTTTCTGGTCTCTCACAAATAACTGATCAAAAGGTGTCCTGTACCGGACATCACCGCGTCAGACTGCTAAACTGGAATGACGTTAGCATAAGGATCAGTTCAAATTGCATTACTGGTACACAGATTTAGGATATTCAGGTGGAGATATCCAATCAAGCAGGGATTGAACTGACAACCTCACATTACTCCCAAATGAAAATCAAACTCAGTGAGAAAAACTAAAAATCTACAATGTCCATCATCCAGCTTCATTACTGGACCTATATGTTTGCATTTTTTTGTAGGATCGAGGAATGATTTTGCAGCAAAAGGAAGGCTACTTTCAAGATTTTGTAGATTTTCCAGTAACAAGCTATGTTATCAGTTTATGAGTAGTGGTGTTATGTACATTGCTAATTTTGTCACAACAGAGCTACTTTGTCACATATTTGTCAGGTATGGTAACCCATACTTGTAAAATGTGTCCTCTGCATTTAACCCATACCGGTGAGGAGTGAACACACACACACTGCAAGTCTCTGTACCAATTAAATTAATTATATCAACTAATAGTAACTTATATACAAAGATCTTGCCTTCAGAAATAGTTTTAATGTAGTAGTACATTAGTAATACATTAAATTTCCAGTAACAATTTCTGAAGGGAGCCTTGCCTAAGTTTAATTTCTTGAAATATGCATTAACTTTATGAATAAGCAGTTTTCAAATTTTAAGGCCCAAGCACTAAAAGTGCAAGGAGCTGTATTGTTTTCCTTTGGGTTATTATTATTATTTTTGTTTTATTCAAGGTTTTCGAGGGTTTTGGGACCCTTCACTTGCTCATCATGAACATCATGCCAAGACACTGAAGATGCAAAGGGTGAAAAATAAGAAACAGGAAGTCTCTAATATCTACAGCATGTATTGAGCAATTTACATTAAACTTGAAAACATTATGACTATTGTGAGACATAAATATTAGTAATTAGTAAATAAATATTAGTAATAATATTTAAATCTTAGTAATTAGTAAAGTATAGTTAAATACAAGTGCATTGTTTTCAGAGAAGTTCCTCGTGGCAATGACACCATAGTGCTTGGGCCCATCATCGCTGCAGCTATATTTAAGTGTACTTTCTGTATGAGACATTTATATAAAAAAAATCTAGATTCCTTGAATATTTCTGTAACACACAGTTATATGAGATAGATGCCCCGACTGTTAATATTATTTCCCCTCATTCAAAACAGCAGAAAAGAGCAGAGAATACTATGTTCATTGTAACATATGATGTAGCTGCAAGCGTTATGAGTTAAGTGACCTTTCACATTAAGTGAACAATTCAGTTACACTAGGTCTGTTCAAATGACTAATTAAATTAGGCCTATCTGCTTTAATCACCCTTAGTAGATCTGTAACTACATATACTGGGCTGGGATTTTGGAACCTACAATGTCTGATTGCGTTTTGCCCTTAAGTAAATGCATCAGAGTAAAGCTGGCCCCTTCATCACACTGAGAATCTCCAGGATTTTTTCTTAGAGTGATACTAGAATGCAACTGTGCTCTTTCAGATAGCTGTCCCTCAGGGGCTCACCTTGGCCACAGTGGCAAATTTTAATATAAAATCACAGTCGCTCATTACACTGCTTCCTTAACACAATTAATTTACCACTTCCCTTTTTTACATTGATGTTTTAACTTTGATTACATCAAAGGCATTTTCATAGATTTGTAGAGATAGTCACTTCATGTTGTGGGTCAGACAGACATTCCCAAAGGCATGCAGAAAAGAAAACTGCACTGAAGTGACAACCCTTTCATAATGTTGATTTTTAAACACATTATTGTAAATGTGCATATATTTGCTGTTTATACATTAGATGTGGCATTGACGTTTCCAGTGTTTGCTTACACAGCTCACATATAAATGCAGAATTCCCACAGTGATAGAAGATGTGGAAAATCAGGGAAATTTATTTGATTATCAAAAATCATACACTTCCTACAATAAATACAATTTTCCAGTTATCCTCAGCTCCAACGTATTTCAGTTGCTCCTGTAATAAGAATTATTAGTAAGATTTTTAAAATTATTTCAAAATATCTTCATCAGTAATCAGAAATAACTGAAGAAGCCATGGTAAGTCAGGTAAATATATTCCAACTTGTTTAATATAATAATTCATCATTTGTTTAAGAAAAAGCTTTAAATATTGTCCTTGTTCTGATTATTCCCACTGAGTGTAGATGTGGTAATTTTTGGAATTGTGGCTTAAGGTCATGGTAATCAATAATTCACTGACCTTTGAATTATGGCAACTCTAGAGCAATTAAAAGCCTAGGTGAACTCAAAGGTTCCTGTAAGTGATCCGACCCTTCAGACCCAGTTCTTACTCTCCCCACGTTTGTAGTAGGCAGAGGATAACAAGCCTCTGTTGTTCATGCTGGGAGTTTGTGGATTGTGGCTGCAGCACTTCAAGTTCATGGGCATGGCCTATAGCAATCAACACTGCACTAATTTAGGCACCATCTACCTACACTATCTGAACATTGGGGTGGAAAAAAACATAATTAAAGGCAAAACTTCAAAGTTGGCAGGCCGACCCATTGAAACATGCATGATCGTGGCACAAAGACAGGCAGAATGCTCTGCTGACAGGGATTAGAATCTCTGGACAGGGAACAGAAGTGCAGTTCAGAATTCTCCTACACATTGCTGCAGGCTGTAGATTGTAACAGACAAAAACTTAGAAAATTAAAATATGTTGTACAGTGCACAGAGCAGAGATAGGGAGCTCTAGTTTATGTAAGGCTAATATCTCTGTTATTGTGTCAATATCCTTTTTAGTGTTGTTGCATGTATTGCATATAATTAATGAATCACTTCATTGCAAAGGTTTGAATTCACTGAGGTCAATTTTGAAACTAATCTTCTTCTTTAAGCCAGCATTAAGTTACCCATGAAAGCTATAAATTGTTATATAGTACTTGTGAAAGTAGTAAAATTTTATTTTTACCGGTTGGTTACTCTCTCTTTACTCTGGTTACTCTAGCCTTCTTTTAACTTGTATTTTATTACATTAGGAATGGCAAAAGCATAACAATTGTGTATTTTCCCAACACTGCACATGTAGTGAAAAAAGTAGTTTATGTAAGGCTAATGATTACATGTATCATTATACATGTAAGCTATAGATTATTGTTTGTTACTCGACGTGTAACCAGTGAATTTACATTTTTACTTATAAATTATTCACTTCATACATGTTACCTTTCATCTTCCATCTTCACTATGAAGCATTATGATTAAAACTAATTGTTTTCATCTAGTATTTTAATAAGGAACACAATGGACCATATAGGAGGAGGTCTAAACATTGAATCAAAATAGGCTATTAACTCTTCTGGTACATTGGAACAAACTATTGGAGCAATAATGCAAAGAAATGATCAAAATCATTTTGCATCACACACACAAATGTTGAATGACTAAAACTTAAAGTGAAAGTGTCATTTGTCAGATATGGTAATCCATACCTGAAATGTGACCTCTGCATTTAACCCCTTACTGGTGAGGAGTGAACACACACTGCAAGACTTGAACACACACACACCCGGAGTGGGCAGCACTGCTGCACCCGGGGAGCAATCGGGGGTTAGGTGCCTTGCTCAAGGGCACTTCAGTTGTTACCTGCCAGCACTGGAATCGAACCAGCAACGGTTTGATTACAAGCCTGAATAAATCTTTTTAATTATAGCTCCATATGCTTTTATGGGTTGTTAACTGTCTCCTCCATGTATAAACAGAGTAACAGATCTTCTGTTCACGACAGAAGAACAATTTCAATTTTTTTCCCACCATTTTTTTTACTCTGTAACCTTCAATGATAGAGAAGGTGTTTAATTTGTTTCTATTTTCTACAGTATGCCATCAAGCTTGTTGCTACAGTTAAAATAAAACATAATTGAACATGTTTATGCAACCTTTATAATGAAATAACAACACATTCATGCCTTTAAAGGGGTAGATGCAATGGTTTTACTTTATAATTGTAGGCATTTTAAATGTTTACTAGCAATACTTACATTTGTAAAACATACATCTGTGTCGTTCTAATTAAATTCCATACAAAACAGCAAGACAACATATCAGCTCTAAATGCTTCTCCTTAATATTCTGAAACCTTTCTGATATGTTGCCTATATTTAAAACTTATTATTACTGATATATTTAATCCCACAGCGGGAGAAATACATCATCTGGTAAGTTTCCATATTTATTATATAGATGTGACTGGCTAAAGCACAGAGAAAAAGCAATGAAAAGTTTCTCATGGTAAAATTTTTACATGTATTTAGATAAGGTTTACTTAATTGGAAGCTCCAGGCAATGTAGGAACCCTCTTTTTAAATTCTGTGAATGTTAATATGCTAAATAATGCAAAGCTCCTGCACTTCAAGCATGAGACACACATCTGGCAGCTTACCATTTAAATTACAGATGGAGAAAGAGAGAAAACACTTCAAAAGTAATTTTCCAAAGGAAGGAAGAATGGCAAAATGTATTACAACTAAATTTAATTTTTTTTCAATTTTTCATCATGTCTAATTGTGTGCATTAGAGCAATGAAAAAAGATGTTGTGTTCGGGTATGTGTGTGTGTCTGTGATAGAGACAGAGAGAGAGAGAGAAAGAACAGAATTAAACTTTTATTACTTTTTCTTTAGCAGTACACTTCGTTTATGTTGTTTAAAGTTCACAGACAGTAGAGCACGATGCATGTACCCATCGACTTGTTAGCAGTTACATCACTGCTAATGCACAATAAAACCAATAACTTCACATTCTGCCTTACTCTGCTAAATTAGTTGACAATTTAGAAAATGAAGAAGTAAAATTAAAGTTTAAAATAAATAAAGTACTTTGATATGCATTAGAAACTACACTCTTAAAACAGGTGCTTCACAATGCCATAGAAAGGCTTTACAAGTGTTTATAGTTCTTTATGGAACCATACAGCCAAAATGTTTTTTCTGTTTCACAGGAAAGTGTTTTGTATTGGAAAAGGCTCTTTAGACTTTAAAAAGGTAGAAAAGAAATTATTATTTTAAGAACCTTTAAATGATTCTTTGGAAACCAAAAATGGTTCTATATTGATGGAACTAAACGCTGAGTTGAATGACGACACTATGGGGAACGCCTTCAGCGTGATGGCGTCTGAAACATGCATGCAACTAGTCCAATCCTGATTTAAGTTACATCGCTATGACGTGTTGGCTGGCACAGAGCTTTCTGCTTTCAGCAAGCATTGTGTGTACTGTCTGTCCTGTGTGTGTGTTTGTTAAAGAAACTTTTTAAATAGTGTCCTCTTCCTCAATATAGGGTCACAAATGGATTCAGTGAAGGAGACTGAGATGGCTCCTAAATCCCTGTGCTCAATATGAGGATTCAGGAGCCTACTCGATGGCTCTGAGGTGGACATCCTCAGCATCGATGCAGGGAATGTGGGTGATTCATCAGCCTCATCCCCACAATATGAGTAGCTTGTGGGATTGTAACTTGTGCTGTTGCTAGACTTAAGATTGACTGGCTAGTAGAGAAGCAAGAAGAAAAATAAATTAGATGAGTGTTTTCTCCAGCCTAGTGCTCAACTTCCACGTTGGGGCTTACTGTTTTTTCAGGATCTCCACACTTCACACTGTTGTGGGACTCAAAGAGAATGGTTATGAGAAGATGGAATGCTGCCAAAGGGGCAGTCCCAGACATTTATGTCAGGCTCTTCATATAGACAAGAAAAGGGAGACTGTTATAGAAGAAAATATATATGTCTTCATATAGACAAGAAAAGGGAGACCCCAATAACGAGCCTGAGGGTCAAAACCACATTCTCACCTGAAGCAGACTAGGGATGAGATCTGAGGATCATTCTTGTCTCTAGATGGGTTTTGGGAAAAGAGGTCCTTACGTATGAGTCAGGTGTCTGGGGCCATCCCCTCCCAAGAAGGCGCTATTAACACCCTCTGTGGAACCCCCAAGAAATCAAATTGTTAACTCTTCTGCCCATAGCTCTTCAGGGTACATCAGGGTTTCAATCAATCTCAAATTTCCATGTCCGGCGGCTGGTGCTGCGGTCATATAGGGTTCGTCCTCCCTATGGTGGCCTTTAGCATGTTGATTTGGTCAAACTCTGCCATGAATTAATTTCAGGTCACCAAATCTTTTACTAGAAATGTCCCTCAGCTAGCCTTGGCTGGTTCCCTTGGCACTCTGCAAATGAATATGAATAATCTAATCTATTACAGGGAATTGATGTTTGCTTCCTGCTGCCTCTGGATGCATTTGGTTTCGAGCAAATGCAAATCGAGGTGTCTGCCCAAACTTATTTCAGCCATTTCAATGTTTACATGTAGAAAAGTTTACTTGTTTTTCTCCTGCTGGGCAGCTGCAACAGGATACCAAACTTACTATACATAAAACATTTGAGATAAGCTTTGAGGAGTTGATCCCGAGTGGATGTTTGAAACATAACATATATCTCTCTTGTTTTTGGAGACCATTAATTTTATTCCTCCCCAGAGAGACACCTGATTCTACAGCTGGCATTTTATATTGCCAAAGAAGGATGGAAATTTAGAAGATGTCATGTTGAAGCAGGGGCTGAGGCCAAGGGAGTGGTGTCCCATTGTGGTTTTCCTTTCATGGCCAGTTCTTCTGGGGCTGGTCAGTATGATACAGACATGGCAGAAGCTTCGTCTGTACATCTTTTCCCAATATGCTCAATCATCTTTATCAATCTGCTCCTGGGAGTTCTAGAAAGAATTTGCCAGGTAGCCCCATTCTGGCTTGCTGGAGTCTGGTTTTATACCTCTTAGCCCCCTTTAAATGGTCTCCCTTGGGATTCCCATCAGGTGGAAATTTGGGTCTGGTCCCTGAAGGGGATCAGTGATGTATCTGATAGATGTAGGGGCTCGAATGGATATCAGCCTAATATCAAACCATAGTACTAGAAGGGTTGTCCTCAGCACCATTCGAGTCCCTACATCTATCAGATACATCACCTTCATTATGGCACTCTTGTTAGCAATTCCTCACTCAAGAAAATAGGAGATTTGCAGGCCCTAACACTTGGCAGATTGAAGGTGAACCTCTCACTTACGAAAACTTAGCTGCTGGTATTTTTTTAAAAAGGGTTGCCCAGCTACCAAACAGTCTATAAAAGGAAGATTTTGGAAAAATACCTATGGCCTGTGAAGTGTGCGGTCAGACTTGCTCTCTTCTCAATGAACCATAGTTACAGTCGTATACTGAGACGTTCTTCTAGGACATTGCTGCGATAAACCTTTCAAGAACCTTTATTTTTAAGAGTGTAAAATAAAAAGTAGAATATTGTATTTTTGATTTTGCACCATACTGGATGAACTTTATAAATGTTTCCATATAATTCATTATTGTATGTAATCCTCATTGAATGTATTAAACTACAAATTACTGATCTTAATTTTTATTCTAGCTACAAGGAACAAGCATTTTAATGACATTCTGACATTTTCCATGTCAGAACCTTCATGTCCAGATTTTTGGGACAAAGATTATGAGGGAAAATAAAACCAACCTTTTATCAAAAGATGTTGTGTGTGATGAATAATTATGTAATAAAAAAAGTTTTCTGTATGTATTCACATAGATGATTGTGCAGATCATGTTAAATTTATGCTGCATATTTAGCCCAAAATCAGTACAGAAAATATCTGCAAAGTCTATCTAGGCATGTGCATTTGTTATTATGATTCAAGTTTTTCTTTTTTCTTTTTGGTCATGTCTTATCTTGCCTACGGCTCCATATAAGCAGGACTGCCACTGCGGCCCCTCCTAAAAAGGTGCATGATGCCCCTGATCCTCCTTCTCTTTCCCTCTTGCCTCGTAACTCCCCTTATTATCTGGATTTGTCAAAATACATTTCACACTAACAGGTATTTTTCAGTCTTCAAAGCCAGTTTTGATATGCTTGACAAGCCAAAACAGCTCAGATTGTGTGAAATCAGCATTGCAGCCCAGTGCACTCTCCTAAACTGCTCCCAACATGATTATTCCTGTGCTCCACAGAACTTAAGCTAAATAAATCAAAGCCACCATGTTTCCTGCCACACTTTGAAGTGGTAATTGCAGAATAACTTCACTGTGCTGATCTGCCTCTACTTTTTTATGTTGCATGGCCATGCATTGTTGCATTGTCTTTTGTCTTTCTGCTTTTATTGTTGTCAGGGAAATGACCGATGGCTGGAACATGTAATCTTCTCCCCTTTCCATACATCCGTGCATAAACAACAGGATCGACACATCACATTGTAATATTGGTTTATCTCATTTTCTAACATTTACCTGTTTAAAAACTGGGTTTTTGACTACTTTCACAACATTGTGCAAAAAGCAAATAATGTTAGTAACTAAATGTAAATCTGTTAACTGTTATCAATGGTCCTACCTGCATTTAGATTTCTGCATTTGACAGACGTTTTTAGCCAAAGTGACTCACAGAGCTTTCAAGGTATACATTTTGTCAGTATGTGTCTATTAAAGTGGTTAAAATCTTACCTTTTTATTTTAATCACTTTGATTAATAACCTGGAAAGGGATATATTGCTAAGAATGAGTTGCATGTTGTATGAAAGCATTGCAATGCACTGTAAGTGTTATTTGGAGGGAAAAAGGTTTGAAGTAAAAAACAGCAAGGTTGGGCTTAGGGTTAGCCTAATGTTGTTCCCAGAAAATAGTAATGATACTTTCACTGAAAGTGTGAAAATATCACACCTGCATAAACTTGCAAGCTAGTGATCAGATGTCATCCTCTGGATACACTTTAATGTATTTGATTATTCAAATGTTTATTTTAAAAGGTATGGCATTTAATTCATAATTGTGGCTCAAATATTTAGATATAAAATTAGAATCTTCTAAATTCATTTTAGAAAAACATTTTTAGCTCCTTAACATGAATGTGGAGCACATATTAATCTCTGTTAAATATTATTCTTTGTAACTTTATCCTCATTGCCGTGTACGTGATTGAGTTTCCCCTGAAATCTCACTGTCACCTCTTCAGAACTGAGACACACAAACTGATTGTCATGAAGATGCGAGCTGCATCTTGTTTGTGCTGCAGCAGCGTGCCTCAGCCCACCCAGAGGCATTGCAGACAGGACGGAGAGGTAAATGCCCTCTGTTTCACAACCAGTGACCTCTACTGGATTTATGAACTCTGAACTCTACTGGACCTATATAAACAGGGTAATGAGAAAGCACATTAAATATACTAAACAGAACAAAAAAGTAGTATATAAGTGAACTTGTTGGCTAGTTTGACTAGCTGTAAACTTCTCTAAAATAAGTTCCCTTTTGAGGGATCTCGACACTGCCTCAGGTTTGACGCTATGGAGGGGAACGCCTTCGGTGTGACCGGTGTCTGAATGTCATGTCTAATCATGCTAATGAAATTGGCCTACGGCAGTGCCTAATGCGCATCAGGTGTGCTCGCGAGTATTATAGGGCACCTGTAGAGCATGGCATCAGCTATTTGTCTTCAGGAGCCATCGCTGTATTAGAGGTGTTCCAAGCCAACCTGTTCAAGGACCTGGATCCCATGGATTGGCTCCCATTGGCAGAGTGGCACCCTCCTTGGTACCCTCACCATATAGAGGGTCCCCTGCTCCTGTGGCGAGAGCTTGGTCAAGGACGCTGTTTGAGCATTGAAGCCATTATTTACCAGCTTCCCCCAGATGTCAGTCCTCATGGTTGAGTGTCGGAACCCTCGCTACAGAGGGTTCCTTTGCTCCCTTGCCCCTGCTCCCTTAGTGAGGGTTGGCAAGCCGACCCTCACTAAGCTGACCCTCTCAATCACCTATAGTGATTGTGCTTCAACACAGACCATGTGGCAGTCGCTCCCGTCTGCATGGCATAGTTGGTATTTTGTTCCCCATAGTGTCAAACCTGACACAGTGTCTCGTTCCCTTCTCAGGGAACCGACAATGTTTCATTTTGTTATGGTTACCTAATTTGAAAAAGAACAAGATTTTAAAGACATATAATTTCGAAATTTATTTCAAAGGCATATATTTGATTATTCTCCATTATGCTTTGTTTTTCAGAAAATATTATATTTTTCATTTAGTTTAATGATTTTTTTGTGTTTGAGAATTTGTCTGTCATTGTATTTATTCTCTGTTGGAAATTATGGTCTTTTTAATGTCAGCATTTAGTTTGCTTTATGTTGCTTTGTTTTCTCAATGCCTCAAATATACACTTTAACTGTGTGATACAGGGAGTGTTTATTCCTGAATTCCTGAATTGTTGTGTGGTTCCCAAGGAATACTTTTGCATCACTAGTCAGTGCTTGTTAGCTTATCTGTATGCTAGTGAACTCCTAAAAGTACAACATATTTAAAATATGTATACACATTTAAAAATTGATACTCTTTCTCTTTGGGACCAAAACTATAGGTGATGCATCTTGAACTCACAGTATTGAACTTTGTCCTTCAGTAATGCCACCTGCCACAGACAATAGCAAGAAGTTTCACAGTTCATGGTTGTGACCTAAAGCCTTTGTCTTTAAACAAATGGGAAATTTAATAATCAGTGATCTGCCTGTTTTGCTCCATATGTATCCATATTTTATTTTTCTACAGAACACGGTGTGTAAACATTCTGGTTGTTGGGTTTCAAAACTATTGTTTTTGTCTGCCCTAAATGTCAAATATTATTATTTTATTTTTATTTTTAATTGGTGTGCATATTTTGTTGTGTGAGTGCATATGTGTTTCTGAGGAAAGTTATGATAATTGTTCTCGAATTATTAATACTGTTATTAGATAGCTTACATAGGCCCCTGTGAAAACTAAAATCATATATGTCTCTGTTTTTATTTATTTTGTCATGACTCATAATGACTGCAGATTTCAGGAGTATGTCAGGTTTTAAACAGCCCACTCCCAGATCTCACAGTCATGTGACTGTCTTTCTCTTTTCATTTAAACCTCTGTCTGTAATGTGAATGTCACTCATTTCTGTGTTGATTGTTGTGTGTGTTTATGTGTGTGTTGGAGAGAAGGGTGGTGCTGTCATTGTATTCCTGAGCTAAATCATTGCAATTTTAAATAGAAAAGATTCACTGTGTACACAGTATTCACTGTGTATTGCCTATTATGTTTAAAACTATATCATGTGAAATAAGTGGTCAGTATTTTATAATAAGCATAATAAACATAAGCATTGTGGGATATAGTCGTAATGCAGTGTCATTTTGGTGTATATAGAAAGAAAATGCACTTACAGTACTGTGCATGCTATTTATAGTATATACTGTACAAATAGTACTTGTATGGTAGTTTGCTATCCTAAACAATGTTATTCAGGATGTAGGCTGTTGTGTAGTTAGGTGTGATACAACTCAAGTGGCTATAGAAAAGGAACATTACTGAGCACGTTAAAATCACGTTACTGAGATTATACATAAAACTGCTCTGTCCAATATTCAGTATATTCAAAATAGCTTTATCTCAGTGCATCAACTTGCATGATTTATTTGAGCCTCAGTATGAATGTTGTTGTCCGCAATATGAACGTCACTTTATTGTCAGATTCAATGTGTCTTTTTATTGAAAGGATCAAGGTAACGCAACACATAAAACCTCACACTGTGGATAATTGCTTTTTCTGTGGCAATGCAAAGTGCAAAAGCAGGCCTACGAATGAATGTTTTTACCATTTTATTGTGGCTCACAGCATTTGATATTAATGAGAAAACAGGAGTGAAAATACACAGACGCAAACAGCAGCACCAAACAAATCTTATAAATGGCCTCGTCAAATTGCATTTCACAAAACACTTACCTAAATTTCACTTCACCTGCTTGCAATGAAAGCGGCTTGCCAAAATCCACAGAGGGGAAAATTGAGGTGTGTTTTTATTTTGATTTTGCTCGAATTATTGCAAACGCTGTACATTTCTCTGAGAAGAAAGAAAAAGTGCGTTGTTTTATAGGATTTAGAGCTGCCTACCTCTGCTTATTTCTGAAAATTGGTAATTTGTTGCCGCTGGACTGGTATTAAACAAGATCAGAGCTGGGCTGCTGTAAGTATAAGAGGAAATCAAATGAAACTAAGGCCACACATCAGAGAGGAGGGCTGGAGCACAACTACTCAAAGCATACAAAAAGACTTCAAACAGTAATTTGAAACATGTACAGACACAGTATAACCGGGCTGTTTCTCATTCTGAAATAAAATTCAATTGACTGTTTTTCTTTGTTTTAAAATGCAAATTTCAATTTTTAATCTTCAATAAATTTTAATAATAAATCATTATTATAAACTTTTCGTTTTTAACCAAAAAAGTTATAGATTGCAGGTTTAAGGTGCCAGAAGAGAATTGCCCTTCCTGGTTGAGCCTGGTTTCTCCCAATGTTTTCTTCTCAATCTAAAAATCATTTAAGTTTTGGTTCCTTGCCATTGTTGCCCTATTGGCTTTCTTACTGGGAGACTGCTGACATTTATCTTGGGTTAGGATTTTGTAAATTGTTAATATTGCTTCTAATATAATTATTTGACTACAGTCTAAAGACTTCAATATTTCACTATTTTTCTCCCATTTTTTTTCCATTATGTGATGTTCAGATATGTAATGGTATTACTGCAAATCCTGTTCAATAAAAATGTATTTTCTTTCTAAGCGATCTCCATGTAACCGGGACAGCATATCTTGCATAGTATAGTACATACTGTTTTGGTACACTGTCTGGATAAATTACCTTTACATAAACCACAGAGATAGGTATGAGCCTTCGCATGCAATGACAGGTATTTTTGCACGTCCATTTCCTTTTTCAAATGGTTCAAATGTGCTTTATCAGTTTAGTCAACTTTATATTCATAAACTGATTACAATGTTAGTATTAGTAATTAGTTTTACTAATTACATCTTAAAATAAACAACATAATTTGAAATAAGTACCATGTATTATGTTTTCTATGTTATACATAGTACATAATTTGTCTGCGTTTTCTTTGATTTTATGTAAAGTTGCTTTGAAACAATGCAACATTGTAAAATAGTGCTATATAAATAAATGTGAATTTCAATTTGAATTCATCTCACATCTCACATAACTGTCCTGCAGTATGAAGGTCATCAGTTCACTGGATTCAGGTTGTTACCCAGACATTAGGGTGTAAAGAATGAAACAGTCTTAAAGATTATAAAAGATAGATTATAATAACGTTATATTGGTTTTAAATTTTTTGGATCAACATTTCATTGGGGTTTCTAATAAGGATTCATTAGGCATCATAAACAAAATTACAAGTTAAATCCAGACACAGTCTTTTTATAAATTGTAAGTTTTCAGTACTATTTCTGTTTAGTGTTAGCTAACTTGTTGTGGTAGTGAGCTTATTCAACTTTTTCTTAAAAAAGGTATTTATTAAAAAATATAATTATTTATTATTATCATACGCACAATATAAAAAATCATCATTATATCAGATTCAAAACTGATCAAGGCTAAACACATATCTTTATAGCAGGACATGGGAAATAACAAATTGACAAATTCAGGTAAAATTTAGCCAAAAATTACCCAACATAATATGTGAAACTGTTTCACACTGTTGTTACCCAACAACAGTGTGAAAGATTAGACATAACGTCTTGGTTACATATGTAACCCTCGTTCCCTGAAGGAGGGAACGGAGAAGTTATGTCAACATACTGACATATGGGGTCTCGCTTGAGAGCCCTATCACCTTCGAGTAGTAGAAAAACGCGCCAATGAACATTGGCCAGAAAGAAAAGAGCCAATTAGCATTTGGGCCAAGGATTTGCGTGCCAAGTGGAGGTGGGCTTCATACCCGCCTCTCAACACACCTGGAGGCGGGTATGAAGCCGGCCACAACTCACTTTCATTCAGGTTTGTGTTGAGGAGCCGAGATGTGTCCCGGCCATCAGCGGTGAATCAGGCTTGCAGCAAGGGGATGTAACGTCTCCGTTCCCTCCTTCAGGGAACGAGGGTTACATAAGTAACCAAGATGTTCCCTTTCAGTCAGTCACGTTTGACGTTACGTCAACGTTCTGACGTATGGGGTCCTGTGGAAAACGCTGGAAGCTGACCCACGTTACTGATACACCTGACCCTCGAACATAACCGAAGGAATGGCTCATGTTGAGGCAGAATCGAGACGTGGACGTACGTGTCCTTCAGGCTGATTACTGCGAGCCAATCGTTGGGATGGACACATGAAAAAGTGTGTTTCTGCATAAGCATCTTGAAGGGTACCTTGTACAGAGACCGATTCAAGACCACAATCTCTGCTTGCAGGATGGAGGCGTCACTGTCTACCACTGGGGTAGAAAGGATGCCTGAACCTGAGTGGGCGCCAGGCAACTGAATTGTGTAGCTGAGTCTGAAAGTCCTCAGGAGCCAACGAGATGGGCTGGGGAGCGCTAGCCATGCCCCTAGACTCAAGTGGAACCAAGGGGGCAAGAGATGTACTTTACGATGTGCTCTACGGTGTAATGCACCCAGCTCAGGCTGAGAGTTCCCAGATGTTGAGAGTTCACAGCCTAGAGTTTATTGATATCTGTTGTCCTATTTGTTTGCATGGAGTGCAGTCAGTCAGTATGGGTTAGTGCTTGACCCGCTCATCCGACCTCAAAAAGTACAACGTGTGTCGACTAACACACTCCAGTCAAAGAGCGCTGAGCCTGCTTCATTACCAGTAAACCAGTAAATAAAATTATTATTTATACCTCTATAAAAAGTATTAGCTGGTGCATGTTGTACAGTGTTATTTGTATTACAAGTCAAACTGAATTTATTTTTATTGTAAAATCTTAAATATCATTTTATATAAAAAGTTTTAGATCACTTTTTAATAGCTGAATTTCAAATTTGATTAGTAGACAGATAAAAGCGTGTCTATGTGTAAATTCCTTCACATAACTAATTTATGGTAATTTAAAGAAATGGGTGAGTTGGACCAGATATAATAAGATATAAGCAGCCAACAAAACAATTTAAAAAGCATCCCAGGATCCACCTCATGATTGGTCAAGAGCTGACCAATATGTGCAGAACTGTAAGCCAAAGGGTGGCTGTTTTGAAATAAGATAGATTTGGTCACTGCATAGTTTGTATGCTTTCATGCTTTGTATAATTTCATAGCTTTAATGACTTTAATATTACATAGTAATAATAACTATTTATGAGCAGGCATGTCCTGTAGTGTATGTATTGAGAATCTTCCATATTTTTCCAGCCTGCTTTCTCACAGTCTAGTACAGATACTAGATTCTAGTATCTAGTACTCTTCTCACAAAAATAGGTAAAGTATAAAGACACAAATTATTAAAAAGCTGAACTCAGACAAAGGCCCACAGTCTGAAGGCTGGTGGCTTACAGTGAAACAGAAACTGTCTGTCTAACATGAGCAGAGTTGCTCTCTTGCTTCCTCTTGGAGTATTATCCTCCTCTCATTTGATCTTCCCCCAGATTTACATATCAAACGCCTTAGCCAGGGTAATAACCTTAAACCACAAATTACAATTTCAAAGAACAAACAAAATGAACCAAAGTGCAAGTATTGATAAGTTCAACGAAAAGAATGCAAAGTAAAACAGAAAGGTTTAGAGGGGTGTGAAAAACATGAAAGACATATTATGCGCTGTCTTTTTCATTTAATGTGCTTACATGCACTTTAAAAGTTGACCCTGATAATGTGATTGTATCTTGACCTTATCCAAAATGAATGCACATTGATTGCACGATTGGACTTGTCGGCATTGTGCTCATCATTATATTATAAAGAACCAGAAAACTGATCCCATAACCTCTTTTTCAAAACCTAGTTTGCCGCCTACCTAAACTGCAGTTTTAGGCATCATGCAGTAGGTGCAGTCTTGACATACAAGCTGCTACATGTAGGTAGCAGGTATACTTGTATAATGCCTTGTTTGGGATAAAGTCGAAAGCTGTCTGGAACAAATTGCTTAATGTAAAAACCTTTTTATTTTATTTTTTATTTTGTATCATTATGCTTCTAGCAATGCAAGTCAACTTTTATTATAAATAATATTTGCATCTGTCGGTTACAACTTGTGAGGTGCATGTAGTTATTGTCTATAAGCAGTGACTCAGTAACTTAAAAAGTTCCATTACAGTTAGGATGCTGTATTAGAAGGTAGCTCTCTGTGTAGGCAATAGACAGCAAGGTAGCTTAAAAAAGTATTGGAAATTGGAAAAGCAATAATTATGAATTATTTTTAGTCATAGGATTTGTTTAACCTCGAGTTTCAGTTCCACTGCATGCAAGTTTGTTTAGTAATCAATGTTTGTGTTTTGCACCAACATCATTCTGTCTACTAAATATTTTCCCCTCTATTTCATTTTGGGGAAACCTGTTTTAATCAAACTCAGTCTCACACAACAATTATATCTAATTAGCCCAATTATCAAGATTCTAATTACACTAAAATATCCCCCCAAATCTCATATCAATTATATCTGTAACTTTTTCCTGTCCTAAAAAGAGGAAGACAAGGAGAGATGGAGGGATGTGGAGGGATCTCCCGAGGATGCGCAGTGCTTCCAAAATTTCCATCTCCATCATTCCCCTTTCTACCTCACACACAATAAGTCCAGCCAGGCCAATCACAATAGATACCTTCATAGCTTGCATTCTAATTTTCTTGTCACTAACTTTGTCTGGAAGTTGGTTTCATGGATATGTAGACAGCTGCTAAATATGTTTTTGTTTTTTTTTGACCATCCTGTGAATTTTCTTTTTTGTCCTGTTTCATACATCTGTGTCCATACTTCTGCCTGAAAACTGATCTTGAGTTTAAAACTGCCTGGTACTGTGTTTGAATAAGAAAACATACAGCATATCTGTGCTGTTTCTATGTGTTAGTCTCTACCTATTTATAATTGTGACATATTTAAATTGCATTTGCACATTAAGTGAATTAGGTAATAAAACTATGTAAAGTCTGCTTTAGTCTGTTAGTCTGACTCATGCTCTTTTGCCGAGCATTTTGGTTGTTTATAATGATTATATTTTTTGCAACTAAAGCATGCATTTTTAAAAGTTATTTGTATTTTCAAAGTCAAATGGTAAATGTCATTTATTAAGTTTATTATTTATTTTAGATTGAGTGGGGCCCAGATGAATGCAGAATACACTAATATATATTTGTAGAACTGGCAGAAAAATTGCATGTTCTGGGCAAGATGTTGTTTGTTTATTTGGCCTTTCAGTGGTGCAGATATTCAGGATTATTCTCATTGATTATTCTCATATTATCTTGCTAAATTCCAGCAATGTTGCACTAGGAGGCATTTAACTGCTGTTTGAATAGTAAGAAACTTTATGTTTAGGTTTTGGGAGCAAACTGCACGTAATCGCTCTCAGTGAATCCAAGGTGCATTGATGCTCCACTGTATTTATCGCACTCAATGGGTTTGGGCATTTTTATGTTACATTCCCTACAGACAGATGCAACCAGCTTATAAACACGCTAGTTGGCTTGAATGTGGCTTTGTTGTGTACACACGGTGTATATAAGTGTGTAGACGTGAGAGCCAGAACACTGAAGGGGTAAATCAGTGTGTGACGTTGTACTTCACCATTTTGCTTTTATAGAAACTCTAGCACTTTTCTCATATGTAAGAATTTCAGTGCATTAAAAAAAGCAATTAGCTATTAGTCAAACAATATTCACTAATTAAGTGGAACACATTTTTCTGCTTTCGATTAGGTTAAAGTACCTCAGTGCCTCCCTCCTCCACTCTCAGCTGCAAATAATTCTGATAATTTGGCAGTGGCAAAATTCCTCTAATTATGAGTTGTATTCTAATTCTGTGTTGGGATCAGGGGGCAGTAATTCTCTTTTACTACACCCCAAATCCCCTCTCACTGCCTTTTTCCTCAATGAAACACATTTATGCATGTCTCCCTTTGCCAGAACCTGGGAAATGAGCTTTCTTATAAAAGCGTGAGATGTAATGATAATTATGGAAAAACAAGGCAAGACTTAAATCTGTATTGCATTGTTAAATATCTGCAGAAAACAAGATATAAGCCCTCATCCCACAAGTCCCCAGAGAATAATATCAAAATGATGCTGTGTGGCTTTATAGGAAAGAGAAAGTGTTTAGACAGCACATTAATTATTGATTATATGCAATGTGCTGAGGGTGGCAGTGGGACATTTTTTCATGTTACATTTTTGTTTCATGCTGCATCAAATCTTTTGTTGACACCTTTGAAGATAATAGGTGTGGGAAGGTGTGAATGTTATGAATGCACAGATCCATTTTTTTACTACAAGTGACTCTTAATGTTCAGAATAAATATACCTTCTGTCTGTTGGCTGATATGCATCACTTCATATTGACTGACATCAAAGCTGTGCTCGCTGTACACTTTTAATGTACCTACTCTAAACTTACAGTTTGCTATCAGTCTCCAAAATGTACAGCTATTTTCAGCCCATCACACACACTTACATGTTCCGCTAACATGAAGTTCAGCTGGTGTAAAAAGTAAGAAACACTACAGGCATCAGGCCTCTAAACAAGATCTTTGGCAGGGGCTGATGGGAAATCTGTGCAGTTCTGCAGACAAAGATTCTTTGTGGGCCTAATGCCCTTTTATAAGTGGCTTATTTGAAACTCTTATTAATTAATAGTTTCAAATGTTGCTAATTGTTTCTTAATTTAAACAAAAATTGCATGTTTTCTTAATTTCTTAATTGAAACAATTAGCAACCACTTCTCATGTAAAGCACACAGGAGACTCAGAATTGATTCCAATAACATATGATGTTAGCATGATGCAGAAAAAATAAACACATACTGAAGAAAGCAATCCATTTTTATTTGTATATATGTTTTTTATTAGTTTCTAACAATACTAAATAATTTTCAATGTGTTCAATCTTATTTACACAACTCTTTCTAAAATGTGGCATTGTTTTGAAGCAGCTTTACAAAATAAAAAACAGAAAATAGAAAAATCAAACATGTAGAACACAGAATACATGGTATGATTGCAAATTTTATTGTTTATTATAAGATGTATATTAGTAAAACTAATAAGGGATACTAACATTGTTTATGAATACAGAGTTGACTTAACTGACAATAACTACAAAACATTTGGACCATTTGAGTATAGGACACGCATTAGAAATACCTGTCATTGTGTGCTGTCTCGTACATATCTTAGTGGTCTATGAGAGGATAATGTATTCAGACTGCCTACTAAAACAGTATGTACTTTTAAGACTATGCAACATTTAGTCAATTAACACAATAGATTCCAGCTTAAATGGAGATGGTTCTTAGAAATAATTTATATAGAACAGGAGTATTAGGGATTTGCAATAATACCATAAAATATCTGAACAATGCGCAATGAAAAGAGAACATTGTGAAACAGTAACGTCTTTAGGACTGTAGTTAGACAGTCCTAAAGACAATATTAAAAATATTGACAATTATTAACATTATTGTAGCTCATCTTTGCCCTGCCTTCTAAACAATTCAATTCAGTTTTATTTATATAGCACTTTTTACAAAGTTACATTGCTTCAAAGCAGCTTTACATATAATAAAAAAGAATTATAATAAAAAACAGAACAAATGTCAGACATGTTCAACAAAAAATACATGGTATTTTTGCAAATAATTTATGAGATGTATATTAATAAGACTAATTAGGCATACTAGGTTTATAGTAGGTTTAAAAAAAGGGGTGATTGAACCAATAAAACTACAAAATCATTAAGCAAGATATGCCGTTCCAGCTAACATGGAGATGACATTTAAAAAGATAACATCTTATGGACAGGGGTATAAGGGATTTGCAATAGTACCATGAAATCCACACAATGCAAAGTAAAATATATACATGCATACATACAGTATATACAATAGAAATAACTGAAAATGACACAATGAAAGAGAATGGGAGACAATTTGAGACAAAATAAGAAAAGTGTTTTGGACTATGGTTCATATGATATGTCATATCGCTAGAAGAAATATTAACAATTTACAAAACCCTAAGCTAAATTAGATGTCAGCAGTCTCCCAATAAGCAGGGCGGCAGTGGCAAGGAACCAAAACTCCAAGGGTGTATAGCTGGAGAAGAAAACCTTGGAAGAAACCAGGCTTAACCGGGAGGGCCAGTTCTCCTCTGGCACGTTAAAGCTGCTATTTGTAACTTTCTTGGATATGGATGGAGAGTTGATTATAATGATTTATAGATATTTATTGATACAAAACTGTTGAGTTTAATTACATCTGACAATATGTCATATACTGAGAAATGTTATCAACAGAAAACTGTTAAAAACAGAAGCATAATGTTACTAATTGCAGCTATAACAGCACACTGCTGTGACTATGAGAGGAACAAAGTATCGAAACTAACTATGCTGGAGGTAGGTGTATAATGGTAAATTTATTAAATCCATCAAATCCTGATGATCTGTCCCAGGGGTCGTATCATCCTGTCCCCCGTCATCTGTTTTCAAAGTTTGGATCCAGCTGACTACAGGACCTTAAGGAAATGAATGACAGACAGATTTAGTATGGAGCCAGTACATCTGTACCTTTAGGAAGTGTCCCCGGTTCCGGTTTATTAATCCCTTAAGGGATTTGAGTAATAAATCCGTAGGACTATGTGAAGGCTAGATTAAAAAGGTTGGGTCTTTAATCTAGTTTAAACTGACATAATGTATCTGCCTCCCGGACAGTACTGGGAAGACTGTTCCAGAGTTTTGGCACCAAATACGAAAAGGATCTACCACCAGTGCTTGATATTGTCAGCATAGCAGTGAAAACTAACTCAATATCTCTTAATATTTGCTCCCAGAGGCAGCAAATACAGGGTGACAAGCAAAGGCCCAAGCACTGAGCCCTGCAGCACTTAATACTGAACTTTTAATTGATATTGATATGACTTTTTCACTTATAGCAACAAACTGGAATCAGTCTGATTAATTTGATTTAAACTATGCCGGTGACGTTCTATTTATGCGATATAATTTTCAAGTCTATTCAAGAATATGCTGTGGTCAATAGTGTCAAAGGCTGCGCTAAGAAAAGTCTAGAAGAGAGATGCAACCATGATTACCCAACAAGAGCAAATCATTTATCACTCTGATGAGAGCAGTCTCTGTACTATGAAATAATCTAAATTCTGAATAGATCTAAATTCTGAATGGCTTTCCAAGAAAGAACATATCTGTGAGCACACCATCTTTTCTTACTTAGTGCTTTTGAAATAAAAGTTAAACTATATCCCTGGGATAAATTTACTAGTTTCTTGGTAACCCAGAGAGGGGGCAGGCTAGCTATTTTTTGGTGTTGGAGTGAATTCCTGTGTGTAATTTTGTGCACTTGTGGATATTATTGTGGGTCATTGGAGGCCCAGTCTCTAGCTTGCCTTACTGCTGGTTAAGTATCTATTATTTTAAGCACAGCTTGTACATCTGTCTTTGTTATAGTTTATTGTCACCATTTGGTGTAAGTTTTAAAATACATCTAGCAATTATCCAGTAATTAAGCAAATTATGGTTGCTCCAATAAAGTCAAGTGTGCCTTTGTGTACCCACATCTCTTTGCCCCTGGTTTTGTTGTTATTGGCAATATATTTACATATTGAGGAAGGTTCGAGCCTTCTCAAACTACATTAGCTAGATTTCTGTTAAACAGAGCACATCTAGGTTATCTAGGATCTGTGATCATATCATTAACAAATAATTAACAAATGATATGTGCTTTTGTAGAGAGGGATCTACACGTGAGAGATGTGTGAGGCTAGCCGATGGTAGAAGATGGTAGACAGAAGAGCAGCAGCACCCCAGGAGGTCAGGTTTATGAAACCCATATTACTATTATTATTATTATTATGACACCACTTAGCAGAGTGTCATCACTAAACAGTTGGGTGTCAATGTATTTTATCACCACAAAAAGCAGGGAGGGGGCCAAAGCATTTCACAGTGTCTGACATTGTACTAATAAGTTCACACACCTCTTTAATATTATCTATAGTGATCTCCATCTGATGGAGACAAACATCATTTGGGTCAACATGTATATTAATTTAACTAAATTTATGCTTAGATTTAGACAGCACATTTAAATTTGCTTTAATGTCGGGTGCTCTGGCTCCCGGTAAACATTTGACTTTAGTGGTTGGTGCCTCTATTTTTATGTCAAGTACAACTGAATAAAACAGTTTTTTTTGTTAACGTTTTTCTCAGTGCAGACCACCATCTTGGATGGATTTTCCACTGATCTCAGCTCAGTGCGTTCTGGCATTTTCCATAAAGTATAAAGGAATGTCTGCCCTGAAATGTTATCCAAAACAAGGTGCCTTAAAGGGCAGTATATTGTATCTGTCTAGCTTTTGGAACAGCCTTCCAGTTCCAGCTCTGTTTTCATTTTAGTCCCTCTTTCACACATTGTGTGATTCAAACAGTTCTCTGATGTAGGAGGGAGACAGTGAGTTCAGTTTCCTGTGATATTCCCATTTCTGCATTAAACAAAGGTAGACAGCAAACTCAACTTTATAAGAGTCTGACTCAATACTTTCAACAATTTGGACAGTAATGAAATACTGAGTATAATTTACTTGAGTATAATTTTGAGTTGCATACTTTAAGTATACATAAGTATTATACTTATACTAGTATAAGTATATAAGTATTTATTACATACACTTAAGAGTATTTAATAAAAAATGAAGATGATTATGGCTGTATTTTTTGTCAATTCAATTATTTCATTTCTATTGGTTTTGTAACGTTTTAAACAATGCAACAATGCATAGTGCTAACAGAAAGGAAATGTACTGTTCTGTCAGGTCCACGGTGTGATCGTCCCAGTCAGTGTTTGTTCCTCGTGTTGTGTTGTTGTTTTTCTGTCGGGGCACGTGTCCCAGCGTCAGCGTTTCCCCCCGCCCTCCTTGTTTCCTTGTTTCCTCATTTCTTCATTATTCCCCACACCTGTTTCCCATTGATTTCTCCCCCATTATCTTCCCCTCTCGTGCTGCATCTGTTGTCAGATCGTCCCGGTAGAAATCGTTACCTGACCTCTAGTCTTGTCATTGTTTTGTCTGAGACCCAAGCCTCGTCGTGTTTTGTTGTTCCCTCTTTTGCCCCAGCCTCTGTTTCAGATTCGCTTCCCGGTTGCCTTCATCATCTCTCTCTCTCCCTCCCTGGACCCTGCAGTGCCACTCCTGCTCTCCCTGCCCGACCGCCGGCTTCACCGCCCGTCCGCCTCCCAGCCTCCATCCTGTTCCACCTGTTACCCTCCCGGTTCCCGCTGCCCCGCTCTCTCACTCCGCCTGCACCGGAGCTGCCCTGCATCTTTTTCTGTTTACTTACCAGCTGTATTGAACTCTCTCTGTCTGAATAAAGACTGTTAACCGCATTTGGATCTCTGTTGTGTTCCTGACAGAACGATCTGACCAACATGGATCCAGCGGAACCTGGGTGAGCCTATGCAATTGGGGAGAATGAAGCTCTCCCTCAACAGAAACAACAACGCTTGGTTCAGGGCCTGTGCTTCTACTGTGGCCGGTCGGGTCACCTTGTCGGTTCCTGTCCGTTTAAAGGACAGAGCCCATCAGTAGAGGGGAGAGTACTGATGGGCGGGGCTGTCCGAACCTCTCCATCATCTTTGTGTTTTATCGATGTTTGTGTTGTGTTTTAGGGCTCCTCCGTTCCGGCGCAGGCTCTTCTGGACTCCGGGGCAGAGGGCAACTTCATCAACGTCCGGTCCGCCGCCAGGTGGGGAATTCCATCTATTCCTCTCACTGAGCCTCTTCCCGCCTGGTCCTTGGCGGACCGTCCCATCGCCACCATCACCCATTCTACCCCCCTGTGAGTCTGATTGTCTCAGACAACCACTGTGAGGAGATTGTGCTGTTTCTCATCGAATCTCCCATTGTGCCAGTAATCTCGGGCCACCTTGGCTGCAGCAGCACAACCCTCACGTTGATTGGGTGAGACGATCCATAGTGGCTTGGAGTCTGTCTTGTCTGGGTGCTGCCCAGACAGGACAGCTGATCTCACTGGGGTCCCGGCGGAGTATTGTAATTTGCAGCTGGTCTTCAGCAAGTCCTGGGCTATGTCACTCCCACCTCACCAGCACTACGATTGCGCACCCCTTATCCTGTGTACGTCTGCAGTCAGCACGTATGGCTTTCCATCAAGGACCTGCCTCTCCGGGTGCCTTGCCCCAAGCTGGTTCCCAGGTTCATGGGCCATACCGGATCGCCAAGGTGCTGAGCTCGGTGGCGGTCAGGCTCCGTCTGATCCCCTTCCCTTGGTCGGGTTCATCCTGTGTTCAATGTGTCCAGGATCTCTCCCTCTCTCTCCCTCCCCGCTTGCGCTGGAGCCGCCCTGCATCTGTTTCTGTTTACTTACCAGCTGTATTGAACTCTCTCTGTCTGAATAAAGACTGTTAACCGCATTTGGATCTCTGTTGTGTTCCTGACACTTTCACTTGTAATGGGGTAATATTTGACCAGCAGTATCTGTATTATTGTATTACACATCTGTTTTCTGGTAATTTAGCAAAACAATAGATTAGCTTTTGCCCACGTAAAACTAATTTGTTCAAAAGCTTCATTCTTACCACCTTTAGATCATTGACGACACATAGATGAACAACAAACATTTTGTTAATTTTTTATGCCCCTTTCTCACATATCAAGCACAAGTAGAGACACACACATCACACTTCAATCCCGTTAAAACATACCTCAAGAAATGTAAATTCAGCCATACAAATTCTGTAGTAATAACAGATTTCACATTAAATTAGAGATTTTGTCCTGAAAAGCCTGTCTACGCAGGTGTCTGTTCATATATCATGGATATGTTCATTAGATAGAGGACCTAAGTCAGGATTTATTTGTTCCTGTGGCATAATGCAGCTTGACAGGGATGCATCTCTGACACATTAACTCTGGTGCATGTGTTATGGATGTACTGAAAGGAGTTTAAGTGTTAGCAAAAAGATTTTTCATTTTTCTGATGTTTTCATGTTGTAGATATTACTCTTCATGTTTGAGTCAGCTGTGTTTGCTTACCAAACATTAATCCTAACCCTATACATGTTGTTGTTTATTGAATGTTATTTTTAGATTTGCATGTCATATTTTTAATTTATATTTATAACTGGCTAAAAATATATAATATCCAATGTGGGGAAATAAAAACAGCCCATAAAATGTCCATTATCATTCTTCACTACCTTTTCCAGCTAATACATAAAAAAACATTTATTTTACGCATCAGGGACTGCGCATGCATCACTCATATGATGTGTCCTTCACAGATCCTGGTCAGTGCTGTCCAGCTACACAGTGTGCTGTGGCCGAGAGGATGCGCCTGGCACTCCACCTCCTCCTGTCACTTCTCAACCTGTCCTGGCATCCCTGAGTGTCCCAGATCACCATAAACCTCCTGCTGGTCTCCATCATGTAGTTCCCATGGCTGTACCTGAATTACTGCAGTCAGTGGCTATACCTACAGAGCAAACGGGAGCTCAGGACCTACAGAGCAAAACATACACAACAGGTGACACACGCATGACCCTCAGCACATACAGATCAGAGCTCATTAATTTTACACATCACTAAAACATGCAGAAATATTCCCAGAAGAGGAGACCTTTATGAATTTCTGCTTACAGTAATTCACTGCAAACACACGTACAAACATATGCGTGTGATGCATGCTCTGGTTTGTGTGCATTTATTGTGCATGCTTTTACAGGGCTCATCTAAACTTTAACAACCTCACAAAGGGGAACGTCATCTATTTCGAAACACAGTCGTACAAACCTGTAAGCTTGCATTATTTGGAAAGAAGTTATCTGACTGTAGTGCAAACAGTTTCATCATAAACCCTGCGTGATGTTGCATATGGTGTTGATTTCATTTATCATCCAGAAGTCATTCAGTGAATATTCTTACACAGCTGCAACCATTGCCAAACAAGTCTGGCCATTAAATCACAGAAACAGACTGACAGAGGATGAGAGGACTGTAGAAGAAGAGAAATAAAAAACACAGGCACAGGGGCCCTGTGAAGTGAAAAACACAGGGACAGGGTCACAGGTACATGACATGTTTCCCATGTTTGTCTGTTTGTCCACTGCAAGCATTTCTCTATACAGGGCCGGTGACCCCAGAAGTGATCAGAGATCAGCTGCAAACTGACAGCACACACATGCATGCAGCACAGTCATTAGTGTATCTCTCTCACTCTATCCCACACACATTTCATTACCTCCAGCATCCTCACAAATACCACCCCACTCTACTCCTACACACACACTCATACATACACTTGACAGCATAAGCACACAACCTAACAGTGCCAAATGAGTTCTGCCCGTGTACACAACAACATGTGTTTGGTGGATTTTATTGCACCACAAACATGTGGAAAAACTTCATTAGCAGCACAGATCCTGCTGTAAAAACTCCAGTGAGTTCTGTTAGGTGGGTGACGAATTTTACAGCATAGTATTTTGGAAAGTTTATATATATATATATATATATATATATATATATATATATATATATATATATATATATATATATATATATATATATATATATATATATATATATATATATATATATATATATATATATTTAAATCTGAAGATTTCTCATGTTCTTTGATTATCCTGCTCTTTAAATGTGCCATCATCTGTCTGTTGGGGCAGTTTTGGGTTGGGAGCACAGACGGGATCTGGTTTATCAGGACTTGCTGCTGTCTGCCCTGGAGGAGCTTATGCTGGTGCTGCTGGGCCCCTTGACCTTGAATGGAGCTCTCCTGCTTCTGCTCCTGATCAGATGGGTCTGTCAGCTAGCGTTTGGCTTACCACCCTCCTTCCTGTCAAACTGCATGATGGCTATGTGGACAGTGCTAGACCCTCTGGCGGTGTTTTCTATGGATGTTGTCCTGGGGGTAAGTCATTTAAATAACATTGACACTTTTGCACTGTAACTAGAAATTTCACATAATCTTAGCAATGTCACTTGATGACATTTTCCACTTAAAAATGAATATGGGAGCATGGGAGATGACTGGAAGACAGACAGACAGACAGACCGACCAACAGACAGACAGTAAAGTAATGTGACATGCTGACCAATTATGGTGAACCATACTTGGAATTTGTCCTCTGCATATATATATATATATATATTTTGGGTTGGGAGCACACACACTTGCTCATATATATATATATATATATATATATATGAGCAAGTGTTTGTAGCAGCAAAATAGCAGCTGGGGTTGACAGGAAAGATTTGAAGGATTGTCCAGAAAAATAAAGCTGAAAGAGAGGACGAGAGGTTTACATTTTTTTTGGCCAGAAACTGTGAATTTCCCCACAAGAATTAAGATACAGTTTTCTTTCTTGCTGTTTTCTTTTCTGTCAACTGTAGAGTTTGTGTGATCTTCCTGGTGGAGGTATCAAAAACGTCACAACACAGCGGTCTACATGATCCAGAGTCTGTGTTGTATTCTTTGACACAAAGCCTCTGCAGGACATCTAGCCAGTATTTTTAAACATGAGCATTATATACCAGAATGGTGCTACTGTATGTGTTTGTAGCAGAGTTGTTAAAAAAGTTGTCTAACAATTAAAAAAGATCACAATGATAAGAAAATTTGAATGAAAACCTTTGATCTTAAGACTACATTTGGGCCAAGATGTGCATGTGCCAAATCTATGCAGCTGCTCCTTCATGGATTTCATTTCATGTACTATCCTCATTTTGAATATAAGCTCTATAATCTCACACACTGTAGCTTTAAGGTTTGGAAAAAACACAAAGACCCAGAAATGTGACAGCCTGATTTTTCACTAATCATTGTAGAATCTTGAGAAAGATTTTAATTCATTTCTCAATGGTTGGGTTTATGTGTCCACACTAGATGGGTGATATTAAGTTTCAGCCACAGAAGCGGGTGATGTCTTATGCCAGTGTGCAGGGTTAGCGCAGGTTTAAGCTGAAAAGGGTGCTGTGTGAATGTAGGCCAGCAGTCTGATTGAGAGTAGGCCTTCTCACTTTTATGGGTTATCTGCTTCTGTTCACTGTATACAGAGAAGCACTGACACAGTGCCTGACCTATTTCTAAAATTACACCCGAGGCTACACTTGTAGACAGGATGAACTGTTATCTGTTTTTAATTACATTTTCCCCAGCCCTGATTCACTGCCTGCAAAGCAGAAAAAGGCATTTTTGCATTTTATCATTCTATTCACTAAAACATGTATAAACACAATTACACAACATTTGATGTAGGATCACTAGGGAACATATTATTGTGAAATAAGAGGGGAATGATGGCACAATAGAATCAAAGAGACACACACATATGTGAATGTGCTCAGTCTCATTGGCTCTTTGTTTGAACCATACATTTCTTTGTGTTCATTTTTGTTGTTGTTATTTCTATAGATTATAAAATATCTTATTTGATTATCTGTAGATTTATATAGCCAATATGAAGAACTCACCCTCCAAGAAAAGATAATTGCTGGATCTTGAACAGTCAGGTTTTTGAATGTCAACAAAAGGAATGGCCCACATTATAGCCCACATTAATTTGGCCAAGAATCACCCGCTTAGGCAAGAGACCAATGCAATGATTTAAAGCAATGATTTATGATTTTTTTCCCTTCCAAATACTGTTTATATGAAATCACAATAATAAAAAACAAACAAATAATAAAAATGTATTTTGTAGCATGTTGTTCCTGACAACTCATTGTTAGTGGTCTATCTTCATGGTTTGAAAGGGCTTGGCCATGTCATGGCCATGCAGATATCATGAGTTTCATTATTGCTTCATTTCTTCTTAATACCCTGTTTGTTAAACATTAGCACTTTCTGAGGCATTCCTGTGAGTGAGAAGAATGTCTTTTCATGGCAGAGGATCAAGTGAGACCAGGCTGCTTGTTTTCTGTTGATTCATGCACTGAAAACGAGAGCTGTCTGAGGTGATGCAATCAATAACTGATGGGTTGTGGTCACATGACTCAAGATTATGTCACTAGACAGGGATCCATGTGCATCCTTGTACTGCGCTTTGAGGATGTCTCTGAAGAATGTTAGGATCTAAGCATTATCTAAAGAGACCACCTCTTCACAAAACACAAGCAAACAAACTTTCTACATACCCTTATGATTTTAGAAGAAAATTTTCTCAGCAATTCCTTTAATTGCCCAAGTCCACTGTTGTAGCTTCTCTCTGACCTGATAGGTGAGATATTTTATTTGATACACTTCAGAGGCCCACTAGAAGTGCATATAATACAACTGAAGTGACCACTAGAAGTGATATCTGTTCATTCCAGGTTTTACTGGAGCTAAATGTAGGAGAGATTACTGGAATTAAACCTTTTCAGATATGTGGTCCTTCTGTAATAGACTAGTCACTTCTCTTCTGTTGGTTGATCAGGTTGGGCCTGATTCTCTGCTGAGCTAAAGCTCATCAGCATTTCAGTTTGTTGGAAAGGTCAGATGGGCTCTTTGTCATATGTTAATAGCCCTGAAGCAAAATGATCAGAATGTGACATGCTGGCATTAAGTGTTTTAAACTTCTCTCCTACAACTCCTTCAACCAATAGCCTGAAAATAAACGTTTGTCTTCATTTTCTCAACTCATTCTGACCCTTTCTATTTTCTGCTACAAAAAAGGAATAAGGAGCTTCTATATCTACAACACTATATAGTGATTTACACTGCTGCGCTCCAAAAGATGCCTAAACCCTACTATAACATTTTCACAATAGTACTCGAATAGTACCGTTATGTGTTATATGAATGTGTTGTATAAAGGGTGCCTATTAGGGTCACGGGGACGAACCCAGTCGCAGACAGCACTTTGAACAGAAAATCTTTATTTTAATAAATAACAAAAAAAAGAACCCGCGATAGGGCAAAACGGAAAACAATTCAGACTTTAAATTAATTGAAAATAACTCTACAACCGGAGTAACAAACAAAACTAAAACCGGAAAAACCCGGGGACAAACAACACTGCACGAAAACAAGACTAGACTTGACAGGAAAGCGCGAAGTCACGAAATACTGGGAAGCACGACAGATACAAATATTCACGAAAAAATTCCACGAAAAAATTCAAAAAATTAACGAAACGAAGCAGCTTAAGAGAGAGAACACACGGCATTAAAAAGGGCAACAGACAAGGACGAACAGGTGCGCGAAACAAGCGCTAACTAGACAAGGAAACAAGGGGGCGGGGCCAAGACGGCCCCGGAGAGCACATGGCGAATGTAAACAAAACAGAGGCCATGTGCTTCCACAAGGACCCAGAGCATGAGTTTAGATCCCGACTACAGGAAACAAGAACCAAGACTAGGGGATGTCAGGATCCTGCCAAGATAATCGAGAAAGACTCAGAACAGGAAGCCAGGACCCTGACAGCCTTAATACGCATTGGACCAGTTTTGACATCCTTTAAAAATATATTGGACCACAAATGAGATGTAAGAGTCTGGGCAGAGGAAAACATTTCAGGCAAAGTTTTGGTCTGTAACTCACACAAACATATTGTATATATTTGTGTGGAAACAAAAATATAAGGTGTATAATACTTGCATACACTGCATGTTATGGTTAATTTACTGAATGAAGCTTTCTGTCCATTTTGGAGCTTGGCAGTATGAAGTGTGAATTGAAAAAAAAGGCTTGGGTATTCTGCCTATTCTCTCATTTTGTATTTCACAGAACAAATAATAAGAATGAGAATAAGAATAAGGATAATATGGGGTCAGGATGACATGAGGAAATAAAACAAGAGCTAATTTATTTACATGTTGAAAACATGTAACTTTTAAGTAAGTGTGAATTTTTTATCAACTACATCTACAGAAGATATCTACCATTGCTTCCACAAGTGTTCTTTATTCCACATGACATGAACATCTCCAACCAGGAGCTGATTACATTGTAAAGAAGGCTGAACAATTGAAGGGCTTCAATGCAGAGAGATACAAGGTAAGTCGTCAAGTTGTATTGGTAATAGACTTCAGAGAGAAGGTCTTCTTGCATGAAGGTGATTCAGCTTTCAAGAGCTGTATTGCCACATGACACTTGACTATTATAATGCACTACTCCTCTGTCAGGTGTTTAAATGGATTAATGGTGGTTTTAAAGAAGATGGGCAAAATAGTAGTTGATACTAATGCATCAGATTGCCTCAGCAAAATATTTCTGTTTCTTAGATGGCTTTTAAGAAGCCTGATAGCATTTATGAAACAGAAAACCTTTATGATGGTTTATTGTGATGGAAATGGACTGTTATGTTACAGATAACATAAACATATATAAGATTTGATTTTTTTTGGCAACATATATAAATACTAAAATTAATCACAGAGGTTTTGAGTAGGTGCTGATTTTCAAAACAAAAGAATTATTCTTGATTAATTCATGTAATTAACAGCAATGTTTCAATGTAATTCAATTCAATTTTATTTATATAGCACTTTTTACAACGTTACATTGCTTTAAAGCAGCTTTAAACATAATAAGAAACAACGGAACAATTGTCAGACATGTTCAACAAAGAGTACATGGTATTATGCAAATAATTTGTGAGATGTATAAGACTAATTAGGCATACTAGGTTTATAGTAGGTTTTAAAATAAGGGGTGACTGAACTGATAAAACTACAAAATCATTAGGCAAGATATGCCGTTCCAGCTAAAATGGAGATGGCATTTAAAAAACCATTTTATGGGAATATCTTATGGGAGAGGGGTATAAGGGATTTACAATAGTACTATGAAATATACACAAAACACAAAGTAAAATGCATACATAAAATCTATACAATAAAAATACGTGACAATTACAGGTGAATGGGAGACAAAGGTGTAGCAAAATAGAAGAGTTTTTTGGACTGTAATTATATCATATTGCTAGAAGCAATATTAACAATTTACAAAACCCTAAGCTAAGTTAGATGTCAGCAGTCTCTCAGTATGTAAGCCAACAGGGCGACAGTGGCAAGGAACCAAAACTCCAACTATTTCATTAAGAAAAAGACTACTCAATTAACAGAGACATGCATACACACACTCCTCTTGCAATTATCTTGATAAAGAGTTGTTAATGGTTGTCATGCATGTTTTTACAAAGGCATTCTGTAATTTCAACCTAATTTCAAACCTTAGACATTTGCATGTCTTATTATTCAATCTTTTTAGTTCTTTTATAAGTTTTAAAGTAAATAATAATAATGATAAAATACTGCTATAGACTTGACAATATTTGTCATGTTGATGCTACTGATTGGATGTAGTTGTTTGGTTTGTAAAGAAAACAGCGTCCACACTCTCTCAGAAACTTCTTAGTGTTGGACTACAGCAGTCTCCATCCCAGAACTGCAGTCATAACCTTCTCTCTCATATTGACCCTAATTTGTGATTATTGAACTGATAAAACGCTAGCACATTAAACACATTTGCCAGCATGATTAAAATTTAGGGTTATTGCATTTCACAATTTTTACATTATTCAGGCAGACAATTTTTCATTAAAATAAGACGGCTACGCCATTATTTCATAATTATTGTGGCAATATCTCTATGCAAAAAGGGTCACTTTCCCAACTCAGGAAAGACATATCCCTATCAAACTAATTTGCCTACATGCAAATTTTTGTCATTTTTTTCCCTCATTAACTATTTATCAACACAGTAGAAAAAATATATGTTAGAAGGGAGGGAGCAGCCAGACAAAACTGAAACTAATATTTTGCAACTGTAATGATTTTTTGCATCCTTGATTAGATAGAATATGCTTGATATGATTAGGTGAGGATGTAGTAGTTTTCATTAAAAATGCATTTCAGAAACTGTATTCCAAATGTTCCCTCGCAATTAAATACTGAATCCAGCAGATTCCTTATTATGGTCCTAATTAATATGGCAGAAAGAGGCATGATTTTAATATGAAGGCCTTGTGGCCTCTTGTTTAGCAGAAAGTGGGGGTGGACAGTGGCTAGAAAACATTTACCTTAAAACTTAAAAACTAAAAAAGTTTTAATAGCGTGTATAAATGTATTGGCTTTAAATGTAGTTTAGCTAGAAACCCTGAGGAAACTGACATTTAGTATTAAATATGATTTATATACATATGAAGATGTATTTGTGTTATACAATGTCAGTATTTTGTAGTCTATAAAATGCTAAGCAGTTTTACATGACTACAATATAAATATAATTAACTTATATGTTTAACTTGTACAAATTAATTTGTCACATCACAGGACTATTTAAATTAACTGCAAAGCTAAAATGTGATTAAAATTATGACTAGTAACGGCATCTAAAAACATTATTTTAAACTGGACATATTGTTACCTAAAGTCTTGACAAGAAGAACAACTTTTAAAGTAACTTATCAACTACCAATTTAATGAGAAATCCTTTTCTGACAGTAAAGCATGATAATCTTCTGCTGATAATATATTGTAATTTATCATTAATGTAAATGTCTTCCAAAAATGACAACTTTCTTCCAGGCCATGTGATTAACATGATTGCTTGTATTTAAATATTGCATTGTCCTAAAAGCATTATAAGCATAGACTGCTAAAAATAAAATTGCTCTGTTAAAATTATTATTTTGACTGTTTAGGTAAAACTGTAAATTTTTTACTATTATGTTTCATAAAATCACATGTGCAATGTTGGTGGCCGTTGACGTATTTGACGGTGATTACAACCACACAGATATTATGTTCTGACTGCACTCCTATAGTGTGTATTTCTAGTGAAGGGGCCTTAAGTCAAACTTGCGGATAATGAGCTCATTAATTATGTACAGATCCTGCTGCAGATGGACCTCATTAATTGCATGCCGTCACCTTCTTGATTACTGTACCTGGAAGGGAAGTGCTAGCGTCTGCCATGCTTAAGCAGGTAAGGCAAATTGTTTTGTCACTGGGTGCGTGACAGTGACAGAGGAGTCCAGTGTTGCTATAATCTCCATCCTAATTCACCAGAACATTCCGCTAATGGCTGCTGATAGCCCTGGAGATGTTTTCGCTATTGAATCGCTTCAAGATTTGCACTCTGTCATGCTATTTATCTTCACATGTCTCTATAATGTCTTTCCATGGGCTGAATTTAGGGAACACCCAAGGTACTTTGCAAAACAACTGATGGGGGGCCCAACCTGTCACAAAAATGCATGCATTAAAGATCTAATGATAAACAGACTACACCTCCCACAACTCATCATTCTTTCCCTCTATAATTATTAACCGCAAGTTACATTTTTTAATGCTGTTTGTCTGGTCAAACTCTGAAAGTGAACTTGGATATGTTGTCAAATGTCAATTGTTGTCACCTTGTGTGAAGTCAGGAAAATCCTCATACACTTTATGTTTGGCTACTTTAACTTAACAGTGCATTAAGCACAGTTGATGGCTGAGCACATCCCTCTCCTCCCAAAATTCTCAATACTGTAATGAAAAAAATCTTTCAGTTTTCCAAAAAAAAAAATAAAAAACATTTTTTAATGTATAAAGTATTTATACGTCAAAAGTAAAAGTCCATACATATTAGTGTAATTCAGATTTTGGGGGAAAATGCTTAAACAATAATCATGAAGCTTAGTTCACTCAGTACAGTTTAAAACTTTCTCCAAAAATTCCCAGCATCAGTGTGCACCTACAAAAGGCTGCTAATCACCTATTGATTATGATTTAGGCCATGCCCGCTAAACTCGGACGCTATAAAGCAATAATAGGCACCCAAAACATGAACGTATACATTGGAATAAAGAGGAAGCTACATCAAGTGTTCCCTGATATGGGAAGGGTCACAGGAAGCACTTGTACTGACCACCCCCCCTCCCCCCCCCTCGCTTCACCAGCCTGTTTGCTTGCATTAATTCTGAAAGCTGCCTCAATTATAGAAGGCTATTAGTGGACATTGCACAGAGGCTGCCAGGCCCCAGGCTACAGCGACACAAAGCCACACACCACAGCTCAATATGACATGACTGTGGAGGGGACATGCCTGTCACGCAGATAAGGTCAACAACCTTTGGTAGGCAGCAATGTGCGAAAATGCTGCAGTTGCACAATAGTTAAGAAAAATAGAGAGACAGAAGCCCTGTCTGGATTTGTTAGGACTATGGAAACCCTTCAGATGTTTTATCTTATTGCTTTGCAGTGCTCATATAATAATCATTGCATTCATTGCAAGCTTTGGCTGCTTAGCAGTCTCCACGTAGTTCTTTCTGATAGATATCATAACTATCCTACTGGAGCAAAAATTTTCTTTCTCCACTGACATTCCTATATGTATTATAATATAATAATAAGAATAAGAATAATGTAATCACAGACAGACTCGATTGTGAGATCAGATCTCTCTGTGGAGCACTGGCTGTTGTCAGTCTCCTTGTGCATACAAAAATCTCAACAGATTATTACAATTAATGGCAAAACGAATGTTTGGAAATGTAAACTTATAATTCATACTAACACTACAACAAAAGATATAAATAACTTGCTTAAAACCATTTCTGGGTGTGAAAATACTAATGTGCCCAAGACTTTTGCACAGTTATATACACATGTGTGTGTGTGTGTGTGTGTGTGTGTGTGTGTGTGTGTGTGTGTGTGTGTGTGTGTGTGTGTGTGGATTGAAGTGTTTTCCTGCCCTTGACATTAGTTCAGAAGTAAAGAGTGCTTTGGTGATAATTAGCTTAAAAATGTGCTTAGCTTAAAAATTCATCCAGAAATGAGTGAGAGAGCAGATATGGTGGGATGCAGGTCACCTTCATACAGGGCCATACAGATGAATGAGACTGCTCACAAACAGATCTCTTTAGGTGTAACAGATCTCCCAGTCACAGTGAAGGAATAGAATTTAGTGATGGATGGCGAATCAGTAAAAAACATTATCTTTAGAATTGAGGAAAAGTTACTGCAGTCACACATGATGGAAACATGACAGAACATATTTGTTTTTCACATACCAGGCCGGAATTTGGTTTTATCAGACATTTTTATCTGAACATATTGCACATGGTCACCAATCAAAAAAAAGGTGGCTGAGAGCTTGCAATTGAATCAATGTTTAAACTCACATAGATCCTCACATAGATCTCTCTCTCTCCCTGTCTTTCTGTTTCTCTCTTGTTCACTCCTAATGTGACACAGAGGGAACAAATGGGATGCCAATGAAACAATTTAAACATTTTAAATATGCAGCACAACAGAGATTTGTCAGAATATTGTTAGAAAGAAAATGTTCAGGCAAAATCAACCAATTGTATTACCCATGTTTGTTTGTATGATGACAGTACAAAGCCAACAGCCCCTCTAAACAAACCTCGAAGGCATCACTGTTTTGGGCAAGTGGCAATGTCCTTTCCACAGTTGTTTATGGATTAAATGGGCTTTTAAAGCATTTTTATAAATACAGATTAGAAACAGTGAATTATGCAGAAGCATGGGGCAGATTATCCTAAACTCAGATGGTATCTTCATCTCTTTATCTCTGTTTGGAGTCTGAAGTTTAATATTCATGCCCGTTTAGTTGCTCATTACCCACATCTCTTTATGAGCACAGTTTCAATCAAACACACTTCACAGTAGCTCCTTTTGTCCATTGCTAACAAGCAATAAATAAACAATAAATAAACAATACCAATGATGACACAGTTCAGTTTGTTGTTGTGATGTGTAACAGTCCTGTCTGTGGTTACTTTAGGGCAGATAACGGCTGTGCACTGCAGATTCATGTTGCCCTAATTAAACAAACACCATGCTTCGTCATGCATGCCATGTTCATAATGCACAACTCTATTTGTCCTGCTGGCTGGTGATGTGTAATCTATGCAGCCCTGCTTTTAGTCTGTTGAATTTTTCTGCATGAGACAGGCAAACCCATTCATTGAAATCACTTGGAATCAATATCAAGTCAGTATACTGTACTCATGGCCAGTGTTTCCTGGGTAGATGTCACAGATAAATCATATTTAGTGACTGCTAACTTACTGAGCATTATGGGCACTTTCCATAAATAGGTTACAATGTAGGATCTCAAGTTTTGGTTTTCTTTTTTATAACAAATGATAAATGAAAATAGGTGCCTAACCTTCAGAAGCATATATTAAATTTTACAAAATTAATAAACTAAATAAATATTATGAGTAGTTTTTCTGTTCTTTTTTATAGGATTTGCAATCTTCAAAGTGTACAATTTTCTTAGAATGTGGCACCATACATATTGAGTTTCTTCATAATATTATTGGTGATCAATGCTTTAATTAGTTATGATTAATTATCTGACTAATCATTTAGAAAGTCCACTGAATAATAAAATAATTTGTTTGAACATTGAAGATAACATATTACTAAAGCAACACCTTAGGGTGCCCTAACCCTCCCTTACCCCTAAACCCAACCCTCACAAATAACCTTTGGCATTTTTAATTAACAAAAAAATTACCGTTCTGTATGTTTTTAAGCGATTTAGTTCATGAGAAAACAGGAAGTGTTCGCATAAATCGTTATTTGCGTCATTATACACGTTCGTGTCTTCGTAAATCATTCAACCCCCCCACGCACGCATGCACACACACACACACAAACACACATATATATATATATATATATATATATATATATATATATATATATATATATATATATATGTGTGTGTGTGTGTGTGTGTGTGTGTATATATATTAAATATTCTGTTAACATAAAATTTTAAATTTTATGAGAAACATCTGAGACAAAATTGATAATTAAATGTAATGTAAATGACATCGCTATTACATCTCAGATCAAACAGAGCTATCTCTGGGAACAACAGTTTCCTCTGGGAATTATTTTATGTTTGTAACTGAATGCTGATTTCTTTGTATATTTTTGCTTATTGTAGAGTAGTTTATCCTAGTATATCATCCTCGTGGTCCCAGAATACCCTCACTGGCCCCACTTACTGTGGGCCCCATTGTGTCCCAGCTGAAGCTTCACCTATCTCTTTCCCATGATCCTCCGCAGTAATCTGTCCATCATACTGTACCAGGCCTGCCATGTGCAGCTTCCACATAAATAACCCAGGCTGTCCACCACACACACACACAGTCTCATTCAAATGCACCTGTCAACGTGATGAAGCACTTGCCCGCAGGGAGGCATTGTTTACATTTTCACTCCACTCTTTGCAAAAGTGAGATTCTAATTATTTTCCCGCTGTAAATTAATGCCAAGTGGGGCAGAACTGAGGCGGCAAATTCTAGCGGCAGAGAGGCACTATATATAAACTGCTCTGAGGGACATGGACATGTAACGATTGTGAAGAAGGTCAACAGTTTCATCTTGAAAATAGGAGCAGTGGTGCTATGGGTGAAGGGAGGTGAAAGGAGTGTTGTGGAAGCTAATTTAGTTTGTAAAAGCTACAAGCTACTCACAGCTGAAAGTAGTTCAACTACGGTCTTGTAAGAACAACAGTTTGTAAAGATGATGCTCCATCATGTGACATCAAAAGCAGGTCCAGTTAAAATTTAAATTAGTTCTATTCCTACTTAATTTCAAACTCAGTGACCCAGCTCTTCTGTTCATCAAATGCTTGGTTAGAGCTGAACAGATGATTTCTCCACCTAGTGCAGTCTAGTATAATTGAGAATGCTGCACAATTGCACAAAAACAATTATAACAATGAGAAAATGCTCCTTTCATATCCACATGAAAAAAGGTGTTGGTATAATTATTTGTTTGCTTTTACTTTGTTCTGAAACTGTTTCAAGCGCTTTATCGTCCTTTAGATAGGCTGTTTTTAGTTCATATCTTTCTATAGTGTAATTAGTACTTGTATTGTGTTTTCCACAAGAATATTTGGTACACTTAAATTCACTAAATATATTTCCAACCATTTTTATGTATTTAAAAACATAGCTTTCTCATCTGACTCTGGCGCTGCAGGTATTAATACTTCATTAAACTGCTGCTTTTATACGCACTGGCCAGCATATTAGGATTGTTGCGAGGAGGTACCGCACCTAAATAATGCACTTATCAAATTTTGGATATCCATTTTTACAAATATGGAGATGTGTAATCTTATTTGCCTGGACACAGACACACAGTCATTTAAGAAGAATGGAACACCAGCCGCTGTTTTCAATTCCTGGATCTCCTTCTTGTCTCTCCATTTGCTGTAACACCTGAAAATTTGAATTTATGTTGCGGCTGGAAGACATGGCTTGATGTTTATAGTCACCAAAGAAGCAATGGCTGTCTCTCCAGATTGTAATAAAGAGACAGATATGGACTATATCAGATTTCTGAATACAGACATCCACAATAAATCAAAGCTTGATTGGTTAGAATTAGGTTAGCTCACTTGAATGCTATCTGCTAAAGCCACAGATGGGTTTCCTGAGAATAGCCAGACAGTCTGTCAACCACTTACCGGCACTTACCAAAGTTTAGCTTTGTGCCAGATTTCTTTGGTCAGTTCCTGTCCTGCTTCTCTCTGACTAATCCCGCCTACATCTCTGAGTTGATTCTGAGATCCAGTTCTTCATGTCAATTCTGCTCATACTACCCTCCTGAAACTGCTGTGAAACATTCTGTCATCTCTGCAACTATTTCTCATTTTATAAATCTCATATTACCTCTGCTTCATTCCCTTGAACATTTAAAACTGCTGCAGTTATTCCAGTTCTCAAGAAACCCAAGCTTAATCCCTCAGTTCTATCAAATTATCATCTGCTTACACATTTACCATTCATTGCTAAAAAACTGTTGTCTCCCAGCTTCAGTCTTTTCTATTTAACTTTAATCTTTTTGATCTTTTTCAATCTGTTTTTGACCTCTTTATAGTACTAAAACTTGTGAACTGCTTGTAAAGGAAGTGAATGATTTACTGGTTTCTGGTTCTCTTTCTATACTTCTGCTATTTAAACTGTCAAAAAAATGATAAAAAATCAGATGTGGGCATTTCTGAAATTTTTTGGTTAGATCTCTTTGACAGACAGTTCTACATTTCAGTGCAGGATTTTTGATCTCCTACTGACCCCCTGAAGCAAGGTGTCCCCCAGGGACATGTTCTCAGCCCATTACCATTCATCATTTACATGCTATCATTGGGTCAGATTTTATAGAAACTATAATTTCTATGCTGATGCCATTCAAAAATACAGGTTCAAGTTTATTTATATAGCACTTTTCACAATGGCACATTGTTACAAAGCAGTTGTACAAATACACTATGTGTAGGTCTGCTTCACCCACCCAAATTAATAAAAACTCTTAAGCTAAACATGGACAAACCTTGAGATCATTATTATAGGGACTCCATCACTCACTAGCATTATCCCTACTAACTTTGCTTGTAAGATTGTTGGTACTCCCATCAAAATATCAGGTACTGTTAGACACCTGTTAATTACTTTTAAACATCTGGGTGTTGCCTTCTTTTTCTCCTTTTAGGCTCATATCAACTCTGTCATCAAATCAGCATTCCTCCAATTACTTCACATTGCCCAGCTCTGTCCTTTTATGCCAATGATGCCAAAACAGTCATTCATGCTTTTGTCTCATTCTATCTAGGTTAATGTAATGTCATTTCTAGAATACTCACCCACACCAAATGCTTTGCCCACATGACTCCAATTCTGTTTGATCCTCATTGGCTTTCAGTGGCCTATTGCATTAGGTATACAATTCTTCTGCTTTTAAATCCTTGCACGACTTGGTTTGTTTTCCTCACAAAGGATTTGGTTGAGATCCTTGCACAATCTCTAAAATCTGCTCATTCACTACACTTGAAATAGTGTGTTGTAATTGTTAAATTATGTAACTGTTATTGTGCTAGGTCTTTGCTGCTGTATGTTGCCCTGTCTTTGTAATGCTTTTTAACTGTATTGTATTTTCATTTTTCCTCCTTGCTTTTTCAGCCTTCAATTAATGGTTGTTACTATGGTCTGCCCTATTTGTGTTTTCCTTTATATATTGTAAATCATCCTTGAGCTCTGGAAAGGCACTACATAATTAAAGCATATTTATATTTTATGTAATGATTTTTTAGCTGATGAACAAAAAACATTGACAGCCAATCAAAATCTGTTAAAATTTAAAGTGTTTTAAAATTTAAAAATGACAGATGACAACTCCCAACTCCTCATGTCTTTAAAGGATTGTATGTTAATCCTTTGGTTTCTTTGTGAAACCTAAACAACAGCTGGTCATCTACATCCATCTCCATGACTGTAAAACTGCACCGTGCAAGCTTAGAATAAATGTTTTTGTTAAGTGGTGTGGACAGTAATATAGTTACTTTTATAATTTTTTTTTTATAGTTATCATTATTGTTATAATTTTTGGTGTAAAAAAATACCTCAAATCAGCCTAATTATACAGGGTCTTCTAAGGACCAACTAGTTGATCAATCATTCAGACAACCCACCGACTAGTCAGTTAAGAAAATATGTAGTTTTGCACATCTTTTATATGAACAAACAAAATGACATTTGAAATTTGTGTAATGTGAAGCAGTTAACATTGAGTCCTCGAGTGTCTGTCCAGACCACACATGAACCGCTCTCACAGCAGGTCTGGAGTGTATGTAATTTGCTGTGTCGTGTGCCAATGCTCAATGTAGACCTTCTCTCTCGGCAGCCTGTATTTAAGAGGTGTCTAATTAGATGTGGTAATGTTTCTCAAACTCCTAACTAGCACGACTTGTGTTTAGCCAACAGTCTTAAGTAGCTGGAAATCACAAATTAAAGTTCCCATTGGTTTTGACCCTGCTTGACAAGACCTTTTTCCAGAGGAGTTGTAATTACAGAGCCATTTAAGGGGTCACCTTCAGCTTATAAAGTTGACTGCGGCCTAAAAAACTTCCTGTTAAGAAGGGATAAAATGAAACAGAGAGAGAGAGAGAGAGAAAGAGGTGAGTCACTGATCACTGATCTCAACTGGGCTGAATTCAGACCTGTCTCAACCTGTTGGCTTCCAACCAAACACGCCTTAATCTGTTTTACATCCCTGTCAACAGGAGTATGCCTCCCTGTTTTTCTTTCTGCTTTGGATGTTGTTATTTCAGTTCTGATTGGTCATTTCAATTGGTAATTCAAAGAATACCATTGTACTACCATGGTACTCTTTACTACAGAGAAAAGCATATAAAGAATGGCAAAGTTTGCATATAAAGTTTGCATATAGCATGCTGTGAGAGTACATTTGAATATATGGTGAGTATATGTACAGTATAGTGTGTGTGAGGTCAGCAAGGGTGTGTATAGCAGGACTGACACGAGTGTGTTTATCTCTGTGTGTATGTGTGTGTGTGTGTGTGTGCAATCTCTTTTGAATAGTTGTGTAATGTCCAATATATACTGTGTACTGTCTAATATTTAATAGCATGTGCATGCACACTATGTAACAATAAATAGTGGTGTCTACTTTATTTCATAATAAAAATGAAATAAAGAGTTATTTTGAATTTCCATTTTTTTAACATAAAAATTACTTTGTGTTCACATACTAATGGAGTTAGTGTTCACATTTTTGTAATGTTACATATTTTAAATTAAAAATAGACAAAATAGTAGAATGGGACATAATTTTATGAGTCAGGAATTGATTTGCAGTATGATAAAATATTTAGTCAAGAATGACATCCATTCGCACCATTGTCAACAGGAAAGTCAAGTGCATTGTTTTTTGAGATATAGTCATCTACCCAGTGTGCTGTGTTGTATATTACACATTTTGGCAAGTGCTAAAAAATAGTAGTATGTAGTAGGTAGTATGTCATCACAGATCATAACCTAGATGTGCTCTGCTTGACAGAAACATGGCTAAAACGAGGCAATTACATTATATTAAATGAGTCTATCCCCCCAAATTACTGCTATAAGCATGAGCCTTGTCCAAAAGGCTAAAGGGGATGCACTTTATAGGAAAACTTTAACAGTTACCCAGAGGTCTGACTTCAGATACAACTCTTTTGAAGTAGTGGTGCTCAATATAACTTAATCTGGGGATAATAATAAGTAGAGTTTGTCATTTCTGCTGGCTATTGTCTACAGGCCACCAGGGTACAACACAGACTTTATCAAAGAATTTGCTGACAGATCAAGTCTTAATTGTTGGTGATTTTAACATCCACATGGACAATAAAAAGGATGTATTGGGGTTGACATTCAAAGACATTTCGAAATCTATCGGTGTCTCACCACACGTGTCAGAACCCACTCATTGTCGAAATCATACCTTAGATTTAATACTGTCCTATGGTGTAAATGTTGATGACATTAACATGCTGCAGCAGAGTGAAGACATTTCTGATTATTATTTGGCATCCTGTATAATACATTTACCTATGGTTGCAAAATCAGCTTCTTGCTAAAAATACAGTAGAACAATAACTTCTGCCACTAAAGATTGTTTCATGAACAATCTGTCTGAACTGTCTCAATTCCGTAGCGTAACAGATAACTTTGAAAACCTTGATAGCACAACAGAAAATGTTAACTCTCTGTTAAAATGTTAAACATAACAAAAGGTGCTCATCTATGGCTAAAAAAGATAAAGGAGAGCAGCCCAACACTGTGATATAATGAGCATACCCATGCCCTAAAAGGAGCAGCCCAGAAAATGGAACGTATCTGAAAGCAAACAAAACTGGAGGTATTTCGAACAGCATGGAAGGAGTGTTTCAAATTACAGAAAGGCCCGAAAAAGCCCCAGATCTGCCTACTTTTCAAATCTTCTAGAAGAAAATAAACACAACCCCAGATATTTATCTGACCCAGCGGCTTAATTAACCGAAGATAAAGCATCATCTTGTAACAGGGTTACCTGTTACTTGCTTTTCCTACACTCCACTGGGGGGCGCTTAAAAGGATAAAAACCAAGTGTTTAACCAGGTAGGGGAGATAGAAGAAGACAGATTTGTTTGGATGAAGGAAGCATGTTATGGCCCTAGCTCTCTGCCTTTTTCTTGTGGAGTTTTGGGAATTATTGAGAAACTTGGTTTCCATGTCAATCAAATGGATTTTTTAAATATTATTTTGTACCTGGTGGTGAAGCTACATGAATTGCTACTTTCATGAATGGCAAGACATTTTTTTTAAATGGATTGTAAGTGCTGCATTTTGTTTTGTGGATTAACGTGTATCAGAAGGTGCTTGAAGAACATGTGAGACTTTTTTTTTTTAGAAAAGTGGAATTGGATCATGCAACATGACAATGACCCAAAACATACTAGTAAATCAACCAAAGACTGGCTGAAAAGGCAGAAATGGAGAGTCCTGGAATGGCCAAGTCAAAGTCCAGATCTGAATCCCATTGAGATGCTGTGGGGTGACTTGAAAAGGGCTGTACATGCAAGAAACCTTCCAAACATCTCACAGCTGAAAAAATTCTGCATTGAGGAATGGGGTAAAATTTCTTCAGACCGATGTCAGAGACTGATGGCTACAAGACGCGTCTCACTGCAGTTATTTCAGCCAAAGGAGGTAACACTAGCTATTAGGGGCTAGGATGTCCTATCTTTTTCCTCAGTTAAAATAGGCATTTTTGTAGAATTACATTTACAGAAGATCTTGAAAAGACTTTTCTTCAGTTTTAAGTGTTTAGTTATATTACTTTAATTTCTCTGTATTGTTGAAATTGAGACTAAGTAACCATATATTAAAAAATGTTACAAAATGCACATGCTTTCACAGGGTGTCCTAATTTTTTCACATGACTGTATAGCTACGTGCCTCTGTAGTAGGCGTTGGTTGTAATCTGCTTCTGACAATTGTCAATATCATAGTAGTGATGATTTTATTCATTTTTTCAATAAACTAAATACTGCCCGAGAAAAAATCATAGACATGCAATTGCCTGCAATACAATCACATTGGATGGTGCATCATAATGTGCCCAAGGAACAACTCCAGTCATTATCTGCTATAGATGGGTATGAACTGTCAGAAATAATTAATCTAAATTAAAAACATGTATGCTAGATCCTGTACTGCTGATCAGGTTGCTGAAAGAAATGCTTCATGAAATTATACATCCTCTACATAGTATCATTAATTCATCATTGGTGTTACTGGAAAACGTGGTGTCTTTACAGATATGTTCCTTCCTCAAAAGAAATGGTATATGCAAGAATTTTCAATCAGGATTCAGACCATATCATAGTACAGAGACTGCTCACATCAGAGTGACAAATGATCTGCTCTTGTCGGCCGATTGTGGCATCTCTCTTCTAGCGTTACTCGACTTTAGCACAGCCTTTGACATTACTGAACACAGTATTCTACTGAATAAGCTTGAAAATTACGTTGGCATAAATGGAACTGCACTGGCATGGTTTAAATATCTATCTATCGGACCGATTCCAGTTTCTTGCTGTGAGTAAAAAGGTGTCATACTGATTACAAGTTCAGTATGGAGTACAGCTGGGCTCAGTGCTTGGGCCTCTACTTTTCACCCAGTACATTCTACCTCTAGGAGCAATTATTAAGAGACATGGAGTTAGTTTTCATTGTTATGCTGATGATACTCAGCAATACATTTCTTCTAGGCCCAAAGAGACTCATATAATCGCCAAATTAACATAATGCATAGTCAATATAAAAACTTGGATGGCTAGCAACTTTCTACAAGTAAATTCAGCCAAAAAGAAATGTTACTTATTGGACCAAAATCTTCCACACAAAACAACCCAGAACACTGTCTCACTCTTGATGGATGCTCTATAAAGCCTGCTTCATTACCCAGAATCGGGTGTCATTTTTGATAGCAGTTTGTCCTGAAAACCACATTTCCAATATTTGTAAAACTACATTTTTTCCATCTTAAAAGTATATCAAAACTATGAATTCAATCAATTAAAAATTTGAATTTATTTGTTTGCTTCCAATTACTCTCCATTTTTCGGATGGCTCTTTTTAGGGTGTGGGTATACTCAATATACCACAACATTGGGCTGCTGTCCTTTATCTTCTTTAACCATAGAGCAACTTTAAGGTGTTAGAGAAGAGCGAGTTAACATTTTCTGTTGCGCTATCAAAGTTTTCAAGGTTATCTTGAAACCTTAGTTTAGTTATCACACTAAGGAACTGAGACAGTTCAGGTAGATTATTTATAAAACAATCTTTAGTGGTAGACGTTCTATTGTATTTGTAGCAAGGAGATAATTTTGTAGTTTACAGCAGGGTTTCCCTTACAACAAAAGATATTTACTTTCATTTTACTTTCATATTTAGTATATTTAAGTATACTTTATGTAGTAAGTACTAGTATACTTGTAAGTGTTCTATTTCAGTACTACTTGGGATTAAACTGGCCCACTTTCAGTTTATAAAAGTGTGCTTTTAGGTATACTTTATGTATACTGGTAGTAAACTATAAGTATACTGGTTAGTATACTACTAACTAGTATGATAAATCTAAGAAATACATAAAAAGTAGACTAAAAGTGCTTTAAACGAAGTACTAATACCACACTTCTACTAAACTTCTATTTTGTAAGGGTTCCTAAACTAAGGTTCATAAGTTAATGAAGCTAGTAATTAATTAAAAAAAATCTAATATTAAAATAAATAATTTTATAACGAAACAATCAAAATAAAACACGTGTCCCAAGAAGGACAGGGGTTTCCGTCCAATGATGTTAGTGCTCAAGCAGATTGAATGTCAAATTCAGCCCGAGGACTGTTTTTTAACGATAGATCTGAAGGACGCATAGTTTCTCAGGTTCACTTTCAGGGGGCAAAGCTTACCAATATCAGGTGCTTCCTTTTGGCCTAGCCCTATCACTACGCACCTTAACAAAGGGCGTAGATGCAGCTCTAACCCCTTAAGAGTCCAAAGCATCTGCATTCTAAATTATATAGACAACTGGCTAGTCATGGCCAGCTCCCACGACCTAGCTACAGACCAGGCTGCTCTCTGTCAGACTATCATTATGATGGTGGTTCATGCTCATAATCTAAAGTCCCTAATCTTGTTGATCTTTGCTACATGCTTTATAAGAATGTTAAATCAATGTATTACATTGATTAAAAATTCCCCAAATCATTGATTGATCCTAATCAATTATTAATATTTTTTTATGTATACACTGTTACTCTTACACAGGGAATGGTGGAGAATAAATCTATTGACATTAATTTTGAGTGAACTTGTTCATAAATAATTACGTCTGTGGTGGAGAATGCTTTATTTGTGAACAAATCTCAATATTAATCCCCTTTACACCCATTTACTTACTTGTTGACAAGTCTATTTCTGCTCCTGATGTTCTCTGTGCCAATGTTTCACAGCAGGGCAGGCCTGCCCTCACTGTGGCATAGTGGGCATTATTTACCCTTAGGGCAAAGCTTGACATAACCTGGGACATTTCGAGGAAACTCAATGCTATGTATGTAACCTGGTTCCCTGATACAGGGAATGAGATGCTGTGTCGCTTTGCCACACTTGGTCTTGCCTGCATGGCCTTCCTTCAGGCTTATAAAGACTAAGCGACTTTTAAAGGCTGTGTGGAGCGCAATGCAGCATCACATGACCTTGACCTGCCTTTAGGCCTGATTTGACACATTTTTAGATTCTGGCATGCCTGAATCACATTGTTCATAGCATCAAGCCTGACGCATCATCTTGTTCCCCGGGGGGGTTTGAGGGTGTTTGGGTGTCTCGGGTTGTGATGTATGTTTCTCAATGGGTTGTGGTGTATGACTGATAACGGTGTGAGACAAGCACCCATCTACCAATCTACACGCTCCGCCTGAGCCTAATACGCCAGCTTTACAGACACTTCACAACTTCATGGCAAAGATGGTGGTCCTCATGCACAGAACATGGAAGATTCAACTACAAATTGATTCCAATAGAGTTTGAAATTTGTGTGTTGCTAAAAAGTCCTTTTCTCACCATTTTGGATGACTTTTTCATGGAGCTCATTGCAGTGCTTATTGCAGAAATTTAGCCCAAATTAAGCCTTTAGAAAGCCGCATAATGTTGCACCTTCCATTTTGGTAACAACTGCAAGCACATGAATTAACTCCCCAAGAACCTGGATCATCCTAACAAAATTTACATTTAGAACTGTGTAAAAAAAAAAAAGCAGATTTATGCTGCATGTGCATTGATGGCTTGCTTGCAGGCAGTTTAGTTGGTTATTGGCATACTGAGCTGCTTTGTGACTGATGAGAAGGGCACAGAAGGCACAACATATTTATCAGTTTAAGGGGTGGCCCTCAAGAGCCAGAAGCACAAGCACAGTGAAGATACTACATGACAAATGATGCTGAAGTAAATTCCTGAACTTGGTCTGTGTTTAAGAAACAAAATTATGTAAAAAAGTAAATCACTTAATTAAATATATCTGAAATATACTAAATAAATATTCATCCAAACATATGCATATAAAATTAGTTTCATCTGGATCTATTAAGTTAATCACAAATGCATTAAAACACATTTAATATGAGAATTTTCAGAATTGTTGATCAATATTTTGGTTTTGTGGCAGGCTGGTGTTAAAGTGCTGTGGGGTGGACACAAACACAACAAGTTTTAATTATTTTATTTTGACTCCATTATTGTTCACATTATTACCTTGTTTCTGAATCAATCATTTAAACATTTAATACATTAAAAAAATGAAATCATGAAAAATTTAATAAATGATACATAATTCTGACCAAGTCTGAAGTCATTTGGCTAAATGTAAGTATATTATTTTAAAGTTTGTTTTGCACTTCCACTTGAAGGCCATAAGGGTTGATAATACAATGGCCTTGTGTAAAGCATCTGAGTGTAACTCATTTAAGTAGATTTGACAAAAGGACTAGTCATTTCTTAATGAGTAAAGCTTCCCACAAATTCTTAATGTACCTTTAAAGATGTGCTGTGCACATTTTCTGAGCACACATAACTGAAGAGCATTTTTATTTCACTGAAAATATGCTGTATCAGCAGGCAAAAGACAAAAGTGCTGCTTAATCAGATCCAATTCTACAACAACTTTAGAATGCTTCTATTAAAGTTAGATTTGGCTTTAAACACAAACATTACTTAAACAGATGTTTACTGGTTTCTGAGTAACCACAACACCTGAGCCGATAATAGCACGATTTGAATGCTGTACCAATAACTTCTTCCATTCTGATTTGGCCAACATTAGCTTCATTTGCAGAAACAAGATGGCGTTGGACATAAACGCCTGCAAATTCATTAGGCCATGTGCTAAAACCGCAGTAGGTTTATATGCGTGAGAGCGTCTCTTTCCTCTCAGGCTAGAATTTAACTGTCTACGGCCTCAGAAAGCACCACTCTGGCCAACTGTGCTGCATTATCTCTCGTTTCCATATGCAGACTGGAGCATATGTGAAGCCTTTATTTACTTCTGTAAAACTTCCATTAAAAATGCACAACTATAGCTCCAACAGCTTGAGTATTACCTTTGCACAAATTAATAATGCTCTGCAAAAGCGCTGATGAGCATGCAGTATGCTTTAAACACACTCACTTATGCCAGCTTGTTTTAATCATGTGGCTTTTGAGGTTTCAGAGCATGTGGTGGTATTTGTCTTTCGGAGTCCTTTGTTTGTAAATTGAACAGTTACTTTGCTTCAATATATTACATATATTAAAAATAAAATAAAACAGAGAACAAATGACAGACATGATTAACACAGAATACATGGTATTATTGCAAATGATATGTGTGAAATGTATATTAATAAAACTAATTAGGCATACTAGGTTTATAGTAGGCTTGGGATTAAAGGGTTGACTGAAACTATTAAAACTACAATATCATATTAGATAACATCTTATGGGACAGGGGTATAATAGATTTGCAGTAGTACCATAAAGTACCAAGTAAGCAAGACAGTGGCAAGGAACCAAAACTCCAATGATGTATAGATGGAAATCCTTGGGAGAAACCAGGCTCAACCGGGAGGGTCAGTTCTCCTCTGGCATGTTAAAGCTGTAATTTGTAACTTGGATATAAACGAAGAGTTGATAATAATGATTTATACATATTTATTGATTTAAAACTGTTGCATCTGATAATATAACAGAGATGGTGACAGAAGCATAATGTTATTAATTGCAGCTATAACACCACACTACTGTGACTAGGCAGGGTACAAAAATCTAGAAACTAACTAGGCTGGAGGTGGGTATGTAAATATTAGTAAGTTTAGTAAAGAAGTCCATCAAATCGGTTTTGGTTTACCTAATTAAACAATGACAGTTGAATGACCTTTAAAAGGTAATAACTGAATGCTAGTCAGTTTGTCTACAGAAGCACAGATAACACATTTTCAGTGATAGAGGTGCTGTTCGCTGTCTTTTGTACATTACAAAAATGATCCAACAGGTTTGTCTTGAATAGTAGGTGACATGAATATTTCTTAAAGTTGTTTTATTTTTTAATGTCACATTCTATAAAGAGTGTCTTGATTACAAAAATCTCTTTCTACTATATTTCCACTCAATAAACTTTCCACTATTTCTCACTCACTTCACTTCACTTCCCAACCTAATACACATACATATATACATATACACATAAAAGCACTGTAATTGGTCTTTAAATCAAAACTTTATAGTTACTGAGATACACTTTGTGACAACTTCCCAGCATGAAAACATACTGTCTCCCCTGTATCATTAGTTATGAGTTTGTTATTGAACTGAAACCTTTCCAAAGATTCTTTTAAACAGAGGTCATTATTTGCAGTAGATGAGGAAAGAATGTTGACATTTTAATGTCATACCTTCATTTGAATAATAGTGTATTAAATCCTTCATTAAGGTTCCTCTTATCCAGCTCACATTTATAAGTCAGTGTTTGAGACAGCTGACTGAAGTCAACATTGACCCAATTTAGCATTTGGATATGAAAAATGTAACCTTTAAAAGAATCCTGCAGCTACAGTCATTGACAAACTCTATCTGTTCCTTATCCTGTGTCTCTTCTGCGCTCATAATTACTTTCTGTAGGTTTAATTGGTTATGTCTCATATGCCATGAGGTCAGTATTCCACTAAAAGCATAGAAAACATTCTAATTATAGAAATATTGTTTTTTTCTGTTTGCCAGGATATCAGAATGTCAGTTTGGTTTAGTAAATAATATTTTTGTCTTGAATTTTACACATTAATTTAGATCTTCTGACATTAAGCATATTTTACAGTTCAGAAGGCCCATGTTCATTATAATAAAATATATGTGAATGTGAATTAGTTATGAATTTAGTGTTTTGTGCAGGTGAACTGTGACAGTACAGCACTTTAGAAGTCAGAGGTGTGTGAGAAACTTGAGATGAAGAGTGTGACATCTTAGAGAGAGGACAAGGAGGAGAGCCATCTGGCATGATTATCAACACACTGACTGACAAAACTCCATGCCAACTAATCAGAGTGAGCTGTTGTTTGTAATATTTTGATTGTTTTATGTATGTGTTCTTGTCTTCTACTTTTATGGGGATCAGGCAGCGGTCCTCAGTGGTTTTCTGTGAGGGTTAGGGGTAGTGTGAAGTTTAGTATAGAATATACAATCTGTATAGTATACAAGTCATTATGTCTGTGGAAAGTCCCCACAGAGCATAGAAACCGAACGTGTGTGTGTATTACAAGATCCCACAGCATTGAGCATCTTGAAGGAAGTGTCTATGACTCAAATGCTAACTCAAATGCTGCAAATGTAAATGCCCTCTTCAAGGACAACTGTGTGAACTTTAGAGGAACTGACATTAATCCACTAAAAATTACATGGACACCAGTTGCAATTTCTGTCATTAAACTTTTACTAGGCTGGCATTTAATGCACTGTAACTTAAAGCAATCAGAAACAAACACTTTTATGGTGTAAATTCTAGCTCGGTTTTTTTCCCTGTCATGTGTCTAACCAGAAAACTCCCAGCAGACTGAAAGAAATCCATTTCACAATAAACAATGTAAAATAACAGTTCTGTATAGACATGAAGGTGGTAACTTCAACACCATGAAAAATTATAATTCTACAAGTCACTTATTAAGACAGTGATAAAATATCAATATTGGGGCCACATTAGGCAGGATAATATTCTGTCTGCCTTGATTTGTATTGAGTATGTGCCTCCTGCCCGGTGCTTGATGTAATGAACTCGCCCACAAATCAACTCTTAATGGGGCCCTACTTAAATATACTGCTTAATTAAAGGTTGCAGGCTTATTAACGTGTCAGATGGGTGAGGTTGAATTTGTTCGCACACAGCCAGGTTGTAAAGGTTTTATAGATAACCTATCACTATTAAAGCCTATTGCTTAATATCCGATCTTAATAACCCGTCATTTTCATTGATGATGATTTTCTTAATGGGTGGCCATTAGGCCTGAAGTTGCAGCCATATTGGGAAAAAGCTGTTTGGGACTCTTGTCACCTCAGTTCTTATGAATTTCCAGTGCTCACTGGTGTTTGTATCTTTTATGTGACTGGAGTGAACATCATTATTTGGTGACCAGAGGGCTTGACTGAGATGTGTGTGTTTCTCTGTTTACAACACCTTCCCTGACCAGCATTATAAACACAGATGCAGCTTAAAAAAAATGATTTTATAGAAGACAGCAGCTGTAAAAGCAGTGTCCTACAGTGTGCCATACTATAGTTCATCTAAAATCATATTTACCAAAATATGATTTATTAGAATATTTTAATGAATATTTTTAATAATGTGTGTATGCATGTGTAACACACACAGGTGTATTACACATGCATACACACATGCATGTGTAATGTGTGTATGCATACACAGGTGTATGCATGTGTAACACACATGCATACACCTGTTCAGTTGCTGGTTAATGCAGATGTCTAATCAACAGGGAAGAGCCATCAGAACCTTACAGGCCCTTTGGAGAGGACCTAAAGTATGGTGAAAATAATAATTTAAAACATTAAAATAGTATTTTTAACTATTAAAAATATATTAAGTTTGTGAATGAACTTTAATTGGCTTAAAAAAACCTGGTCTTAAAGTTATACTTTTTGTCTGACATTCTCTAACATGACTGTTAACATATTTTTACATGAAGCTAAAACATTTTAGAATGATGCTAACACATTTAAACATGAAGCTAACACATTTAAACATGATCCTAGCACTTTTCTACATGTTCTAGCGTGAAACTAGCATGTTTTAACATGATTTAGCATGATGTTTACATGTTTAGGCATGATGCTAGCATGTTTAAACATTAATCAGCATGATGCTAACACAGCATGGGTCAAATAAGCCCACCGACATATCTACAAAGATATAATGCTGATATATACATGGTTGTATCTTATTTCATTACATGGTTGTTAGTACTGTACATGATTGCTAGGGTGTAGCTAGAGGGTTAACAAGGTAAAACCAATAGACCTGATGTGTGTCTGAATCAAAAGAGCCTACTCCCATGTCTCTATGATGTTCTGATGCTGAAATATGACATGACATGACATGCCATGCGGTTGCTAGGGTGCTCTAAATGGTTGCTATTGTGTTGCTGGACAGTTAACTACTTGCCAGTTTGAATCAATAGAGGCTGTCCACTTGTCTCTATGATACTTTGATGCCTCTCACCTCTTTCAATAGAAGTTAAAGGGGTGGTTGCTAGGGTGCTGTAACTGGTTGCCAGGGTGTGGCTATGAAGGAAAAAATGTCACTATTTGTTGGTGCTTGCTAAGTCAAGTGATCTGAGCCCACTCCCAAGTCTCTGATGCATTCTGCATTCTGATGCAGAGCTATGATGTCACAAAGTTCTGCCCAATGTTAAGTATATAGGATATTTTAGGCCAGTTTTTCTTAAAAAAATTATATAATCACTTATAAAATCATAGCACACTTCTTTTATCTTTGAATTTAAACACATAATTCAACCCTGTACTAATAACTAATAACTAAGTAACCACAATCAAAAGTTACATAGGCAAAATTGCATGAATTTTCCAGATTTCAGAGTGAATAACCATAGGATGATAACAATGATTTATTGTTATACTTACAAAATAACTGTTGTTTTGGTGTAAAGAAAACAATAACGTATGAAACAAATACACATCATAGATGAATAGTTCAGATATGCTTGAGTCTATGACGGAGTTCAAATAAGCAATCACTCGTTACCGTTGGGGCCCAGTTTGTTGGTGCACATTTACAATCAATGAATCCGAAGTAATCCCACACGATCAGGATCTCGTAAGTTCACTTCGCGATGAAAATTGAAGCCATACTGAAAGTCACTCACGCCACGAACACAGCTTCCCCGCACGAGTAGTCCCGGACATCAGATGAATCCAGCTTATCCACTAACAAAAACCCACGATCTGTCAAGTCCCTCTATAGCTGTTTGGGCCTTATATTATATCAAATATATTAGTCTCCAAAATGATTGACTAGTTCTTGACTAGAATTTAGATTCCTCCTGGCATAACTCACGTCATGACACACTTCAAAACAACTCAACGGCCAGCAACAATACATTTGCATTAAATAAAATATATAATTGAATATGAAACACAAAAAAATTTGGTGCCTGTACTTATTGTATGTAAAAGTAAACAAAAACAATAACATACATTTTAATATTTTTTCATTATTATTACATTATTTTCGTTTCTTAGTTTTTATATTATTTAATAACCAAAAGGTAAGTTGCTTAAGATCTAACAGGCCACAATACCAGACAGTTTTATTCTAGATGCCATTGCCTCTGTTTTCTATAAGTTAAGCTTTATTTGGAAAACGTTCAGTTCAATTGACTGTGTCAATCTATTATTATTATTTGTAATGGATCTTTCTTTCATTTGCTGATGGATGGTTCAATGTCTATGGTGTTGAAGTGTCTATCGCTATTTTGCTTTGCTGTGAGCGCTGTGATAATGTGTTGGGTTACATTAAATTTTGTTGATTTTCTGAGTGTGGGGAGAGTGGTTTGCCAGTCCTGCTGTGTCTGTGTTTTATTGTGGTAATAACTCTCACATCTGTGCTGTATGCTTGTTGCATTACATAAGATAAAAAAAAAAATTACTTCAGGGGTGAGGGGGTTAAGGAGTGCTTGGGGTGTAAAGGGCCAAGGTCCAAGAGTCACAGTTCGCTACTGCTAATCAGCCAATCCCATGGCAGCAACTAGGTGCAATTAAGCATGTAGACATGGTCAATTTGATCTGCTGAAATAAAAGCAAGCACCAGAATGGGAAAGAAGGTAATTTAATACTCTGAATGGTTGTTGGTGTAAGTGTTTGAGTTTCAAAAGTAAAAAAACACTTTCAAAAGTTGCTGATCTACTGGGATTTTTCACATTCATCAATTTCTATGGTTTACTGAGAACAATCAGAAAAAGAAAATATCTAGTGAGTGGCAGTCTTCTGAGTCAGAGGAGAATGGTCAGATTGTTTCAAGGTGACAGAAAGGCAACAGTAATATGTCATAAAATGTCACTGTCAATATATGTCACTTTCAGTAACTCAAATGTCTACTTGTTACAACCGACGTATGCAGAAGAATATCTTTGAACATGAAACATATCAAACCTTGAAGCAGATGGGCAACAAAAGCAGCAATGGAGCACACAGCAATCCCTGTCAGCTGAAAACAGAAAAACGGGGCTACAGTGGACACAAACTCATCACTATGTGACAACAGAAGATAAAAAAAATGCTGCCGATCTGATAAATGTCAATTTCTGCTTCAATATAGAGATGGTAGGGTCAGAATTTGGCAAAACAACACAAATGTATGGATTACTCATCTTCTAATGGCTACTTCCAGCAGGATAACATGTCACAAAGCTCTTGTAATCGCATACATGTTTCTTAAATATGACAATGAGTTCACAGTCAAATACTGGCTTAAACCAGCCTAAATACATTTATAGTATACAATCAGTCAATAAGCAAAACAGTCTGTCCCAATGTTACATCATCCAATCAATATTAATTAGTATAAATGATACAGTTTAAAAATCCTATATGGTTGTGTAAAATATACCCACAATCTGTGATAGTGTGAGAATAATTGTGCATTGGACAGCTTTAGGTTGTGTATTTTATGCAAGAATGTGAATTCTGCAATGACATTCTGCGATGACGATGACCTTCCCAGCTAATAGTGAACATTTCAGAACATTGGCAGCACGTTCTGTTAAAGTTCTCTGTTAAAGTTCTCTGTTAAAGTAATCAAAAACGGCTTGCAGTAATGTTAGTAGAACATTTTTTATTTTTTTAATTTATATAATATTAAAAAAATTTATTTTTAAGTTGTTAATGGAACATTTTAAAAAGTTATGTAATTAAAAAAATTAATAAAGTTCTTATAGCCAAGCAATAATGTTAATTACAACATCTAAAAAACTGGACATTTTGAACATTATTGTAATTTTCAAAATAACATTTTAACTTTTTACACTTTAGTGGAAAAAAATAGGGAACTGTTCTTACAAACCAAAAATGTTACCTGGGTTTGTGCTCCAATAGTTTCATATTTGTAATATTAGATTTGTTAGAACTAAAAATTAGCTTAGGGTGGAGTTTCGTGGATGTGACAGAAGGTATAGCAGTGGTTTATTAGATGATTGCTAATGACAAATACTATTTCACAGTGATTTAAAATTCAAATGGATCCCCAGTAGCAGTTATTTTTAAGAAAGTTGCCTGCAGTTTCTCTCAGCTGTGTTTTTGCTGATTTGAGTGGAGCCAAACCATCATATATCATACTTTTGAAACAATTTTCATTCTGCTGCTAATTTGAGGAAAAATATTTTTTATGGAATTCTATATTTAAGTAGCCCTGCTGGTATTGAATATGGATGGCAATGGTGATGAGTGTATATGGTAGAGGCGATTCTACAGACTGTATCGGTGTGCTTTATTCAGCTGAACTACAGTAAGATTTGTTTGAAAGCGAAAGAAGAAAGAGTTGTTTGCACTTTCCCTCTGTAAAGATCAGTTGAGCTGAAACAAGTTAAAAGCTTAAGTTTTGAACAGCATATATTCCCATGTTAAGTACTGCGGAACCCTCGTTTTAATAATGCTTGGTATAGGTCTTTTTTGGTATAGGATTAGCAATTGTAAAACCCTTTAACTGTTCATTACAACCTTATTTTAGGTTCCATAAATACCACTAATGTAAAAGATTTTAATGTCCAACACAAACATTCATTTCAATATCTTTGCTGAAGGTAGATTATAAACTGAGATTTATAATAACAGATATATTTAACACATATAATATAGATTCCATCGGTACATTTTGATTGGAAATGTTATTTAGTAACCCTAACCCCAAGTTATTGAATGTTGATATATGTGTGTGTGTACTTGAGTATATTTCAAAATTCTCAATCAGAATTCTTAGTTGAAAAACACAAATTTGGAGTTGTCCAAAATGAGTGCAACTTTCAAAAATTTAAATGAGTTATATGTTGTAAAGTTATGAGAGCTTTATATGCTTAGCTCACATTACATTAGCATGTGAGATTTGGCTAGCCATGCTGTGCTCTCAATGAGGTCTGCTGCCCAAATGGGGAGTGTCAGCATCTGGATGTATCATGGGGATTTTGCTCTTGTTTATTTTCGGTGTTATTTATTTATGGAGTGGCAGAGGCATGTTCTGTTAACTGGGAGAAATAAAGATCTGCAAGGAGAGGAAGAAAAAAATATATAGAACTTTGTAATGACAGGGAAATGTTCTTGCAGATTTTTTTATGCAGAGGTCACTGCCTAATGCAAGCAACTACTTACCTGCCATTTCTGTGCAAGCTGAAAAAAGGGCAGCGACCCTCCGCAACCCACATTGTGTGTGTAACAAACTTACACACACAATGCACCAATGCTTTTGAATAAATCTGTTGAAGATGCATCACTGCCTTGTAGACTATTCACAAGAACACTCAGTGCTTGGCCTATGACTGTTTCTCTCTTTCTGTCAAAATTCCTTCATTCTGGAAACATCAGACATTCTTTGTGGTACTGATCATTAGGTAAAACCATCTTCTCTTCTAATAATCTTGCATGTGAATGCTAAGAATGTAATGAACTTCACGCTTCATTGTATGTGACATTGCTTAATTAATGGGTGCATTTAAAGTACATAGGCTCTGGTAATTGATTTATATGCATGATTTGCATATACAGCTGTTGGTTCCTGTAGCAAAGTCATCACTCAAAGTGTGCATTCTTTACTGTTGGACTGCTGCTAGCACAACCTCTGCAGCGCACATTTATTACCAGATTTTCATTATCATCATTAACGCTGCTAAAAACAAAAGACATACACCTGGCTTTTAAAATAATGTATCACATCTGTCTGGAAAATTCGTCAGAAGTTTTTCTTAGAGGCAGTGAGGGAGACGGTGTCTCAGAAAAAGAGGTTGCAGAAACAATTCACAGTGCAAAATGAACATTATATATATGAGATTGAATAATTTTAAATAGTTTTTAGTAATTTAGTTTAAAATCATAATTTTTATAAAGCCATTTTTTTTCTAAATGTCCAACAGTGACATCAGCAAATAAAGTTTCACAGGGAGAATGTGACAGTCAGGCACAGCCTGAATAATCGTCATGAGGCCACCTCCTTGTAGGCCCACCACCTGCAAGATGAGAAATATGGGACCGGTGCTATGCATGATGGGCAACAGGCAGTGGGGAGACCCATACAGACTGAACCTTGCTTGTCAAAACTATCTCTTGGTACATACATTGCAACTTTGCTAGTAGGGAAGGAGCCAGTGTTAGTGCGGGAGGTTGAGAGATACCAGCTACATATAGTTGGCCTCACTTCCACGCACAACACGGTCTCTAAAACCAAACTCCTGGTGAAAGACCTGGAGAGGTGTGATTGAGAGAAACGGTGTGTCTGATCTGAACCCAAATGATGTTTTATTGTTGGACTTCTGTGCCCATCACAGATAGCCATAACAAACACCATGTTCGAGTGCTGGGTGGTCCAAGTGTACTTGGTACCAGACCATCTTAGGCCACAGGTCAATGATTGACTTTGTTGTATCGTTGGATCTGAGGCGATATATTCGGGGCACGTTGGTAAAGAGAGGAGCAGAGCTATCAACTGATCACCACATGGTGGTGAGTTGGATACAATTGCTGGAACAGACCTAGAAAGCCCAAATGGATTGTAAGGGTAAACTGTGAACATTTGGTAGAGGATCCTGTCCAGAAGACCTTTTACTCCCTAGATCCAAGGATCTATTTCCTCTATTTCCTTGTTTAAGTCCTTCATCGCAGAAGCAGCCACTGTGAGTTGTGGCTGGAAGTTTGTTGGTACTTGTTGTGGTGGCAACCTAGGAACACCTTGGTGGACACCAGCGATGATGGTGGCCATCAGCCAGAAGACAGAGGCCTTCTGAGAAAGGCTAGCCTGGAACACCCCTGAATTGACTGACAGGTACCGGCAGCTAGAAAGACCGCAGTGATCAGGGAAGCAACATACCCAGGCTTAGGAAGAGCTCATAGAAGCCATGGAGAAGGACTTTTCATCGACCTCAAAGAGATTCTGGCAAATCTTCAGACAGGTTGGGGGATGCAGGGGCTGGTTCAGGCTGTTATAGGCCAGGACGGGAACCTGCTTGACCTCTCCAGGTGATATATTCTGTAGGTGGAAAGAAAAATTTGAGCATCCTCTGAACCCTGAGGACACATCCTCGCAAGATGAGGTAGGGCTGGGAGATTCGGGAGGGTCATCACCCATCTCCTTTGTTACTGAAGGACTGAGTTATTGAAGGCCCTGAATGTGGTTGGGCTATCTTGCAACACACCTGTTCAACATTGCATAGGAATCAGGGACAGTGTCTGGTGATTGGCAGACAGTTGTGGTGGTCCCCATCTGGTTAGGATGCCTCCTGGACGTCTCACTAAGAATGTGTTCCGGGCATGTCCAACTGGAAAGAGACCATGGGCCAGACCCAGGACTTGTTGGAGGGATTATATCTCACAATTGTCACCTGGAAATACCTTGGAATTCCCTAGGAGAAGCTGGAGGCGGGGGAAGTAGCCCGGGAAAAGAATGTGTGGGCTTCCCAACTTAGCCTGTTGCCTCCACGACCCAACCCCAGATAGGTGGAGGCGGATGGATGGATATTGCTTGCATGTTGGTAAGAGTCTGACAAATGGTGTTGTGTATGCTTTTAGCTTGGAACCCCATAAACCTTAAATGGATTATTAAATGATTTTGGGCTTTCTCCTTTCCAGAATATGCCACTATAGCCTGCATTACATCTGGTTTTTGATCCGGATCGGACCTTATTAAAAAAACATCATGTCCAAAATAGCTTCACGTTGTGTGTTGTCTAAATAAAACATTGTTCAGTCGTGTGCTGCTATAGTTATTGAAGGAGTGGTGTGTGTGTTTTCTTCAGAGATTCAGAGGGCGGTGGCCTCTAAGCATTATTTGAAGCTTGGACAAATTCTCAACGGAGTGCAGATCAATCTTTTACCTGGGGAACGAGTGCTGCAAATTTCTATCAACAACCTATTGATTTTTCCATGTGCAAAGCCCTTATGTGAGAGAGGTGTTTTCATGTGGACACCACAGTGGAAACACCACCTGCAGCACACTCATTTATTTATTCTAGCAGACACCTGTTGGCACAGACACCTGCAAAATGCATACATTGGCATATTTTGCTATTTCAAATCTCATATGTATAAGAGCTCACAAACACATGCCTTTTAATTTAGAATCATTCTGAGCAGCTAATGCTGAGCAGGTTCTTCCATTCATTTGCCACTACCATGCAAATTGCAATTTTTACACTTATGTTTACACTAGCTCTCAGCAGTGTTCTTCATTGTGAGCCCTCGATGATCCTGTTTGCTCATGTATCATCAGGACTTCCATCAAGACTTTGTTTCAGCACATTTAAAGGTACAATTCACCCAAAAATAAAAAGGTTTGTTCTGACTGTCATGCCGCTGCAAATGTCTTTTTTGACTGTCTTTCTTTTGTGGTTTAGTGGATTGCTAACAATGTTCTTTTAAATCTAAGGGCTGTCAGACTAAAAATTTACATAAATGTAATCCATACATTTTGTTCCATATCTTACAAGTTTAGTTATGTTATAGCTTTGTGTGTCTCTATGCTCTATTTTATTATGTGGTAGATTTAATTTTTTACTATTACTATATTTCTTAGTACTGGTACAGGGTTTTTACAGAAATTGTTATATTCATTATTCAACATTGTGATATAATGAGCACTGGAATGCCAGAAAATAACATACAGTAGTGAAAGCACACAGAAGCACACAGAAATCCATCAACAGCCAATAGTCAGTTGCTGTCTTTCTGTGTCAAGTGGCTTGTGTGGCTGCGATCAATACAGCATGGCTATTTATTTGGGTGAAATAACACTTTAACAGGCTTAAACAGACATAAGCAATGACATGTCATAGTTGTACCTTTCTTTATTCAATGAAGCAAGTCATTTTTTTATGAAATTTTATAAATATATTTCCAAAGGCTCGGAAAAAAAGTTCTGCAGCCGGTAATGTCATGGTATGGATTAGTCACTTTGTAATGTACATGGAATGTGTGTGTCAAGGATTTCACAGATATGGCCAGCGTACACTATAATACAAAATTTGGCATGCAACCCAACAAAATGAGGTGGCTCCTAATTAAGCTGGATTTATTCAAGTTAAAATAGTATTGCAAATAACTCAATAAACCTGATTACATTAGGACACCCCAGCAAAAGTCATTTTTAAGGGTCAAATCTGGTTTCAGAATTGCAAGTATGCCAAACGTGTGAGATTTTCCGAATTTAAAGATCATCTCTTTCTAATTAAATACTTTCAAACTCATCAGATGAATCCAGACATTCAAACAATTAAATAGTCATTTTTCTAACTGTCCTCCCAGGACCCTTTTTCTATTCTTTCTTTTTTCAAGAAAACATTAATTTGCTTCAATCAAGCATATCAGTCTCCTGCTCATAGTGTAATTTGTAGCTCTGTTCGCATGGCGTGCGGTTATTTGTCATTGTTTTTCCAAATGCTATGATCAGCCTTTAATACTCTAAATTGCCGCTCTGTTTCTAATGGTGATGTGGACAGATGTGGGTTTGGACTAAAGTACAGCATGTGTTTTTGCAAAGCTAAATTAATTACTGAAAACAGAGCAGAAGCAAACATATGCCATGTGCAGCACAGTGCAATGAACAAAATGAATTAGGTAAACTGTGTCACAAGAACTACTGATTTACAGCTGAAGAAATATAGCCATGTTCCATGACACTGGCTTTTATTTAAAATAAAGGCAGAGAAAGACTATATATATATATATATATATATATATATATATATATATAGTTTTGAGTATATTTCCTCACTACTATTATTCTCTTCCGCCAAATGACCTTTCATGCTTTGTAGTAGCAGGATTACTCCATACATAATCAATATTCCATTATGATAGTGTGTTAAGCATGTGGATGTTTCCCACTTTGCTCTAATAGCATCCCTATATCATCTCTTGGCAGTTTGTATTGTTTTGTTTGCGCTGACACTGAGGTGATGAAACCCATCTGGACTAAAGTAGATGCCTCCCCATTAGCAAACCTGAATGCTCTTAATAAAAGCATGTGACCAGTAATTCTGTGCTATGCAAGGTGGTATCATTCATATTTGTACGTACATGCACATTTTAATTTGGACAGACACTGATGCATAGAACGTCCACCTATTGAGTGCATGTAAACAAATTAAATTTTTCATTTGTACAACTATAGGAATGTGCAGGTCTTTGTAAGGGTACCACCAACGCATATTTAAATGAGGGCGAACTATGTCCAAGAAAGACCTTTTCAAAGGGAAATGTCTTTATAACCGAAATCAAAATGGAACTAATTGAAGTCTGGTAATTTGCAAAAAATGTACAAAAAAGCTGGAACCATACCTGAACCACCAATGAGATTATGCTGAACAATCATTTTTTGAGTTTACCCTCAACTACATCAGCATGTGGGGCTTTATGTGATGCATATCTTAAGCTGTAGCAGTAGCAGCGTGTTGTATGCTAAGTGATTTAATATTGCTATTGAGGCATAGAACTAAGAAAAGGTTACAGCTAGGCAAAGTCATAGAAGATAATTATAAGAGAAGGGGAGAGGCATTATGAAATTAATCTTTAGTGAGTATTTCACCCACGTAAACATTGTTGGCTATCTGTCACTGCAGCATTTGGATGCCATTTCCTTAGATTGAATGAAATGCTTTTTTTATAACACAGGGTTAATGCTTTGACACCTTTGACTGAAATATGTATGGACATTTATAATTAATTGATAAATCTACTATTGATGTTACTAATATTAATATTAATTATTAACAAAAAGAGAAAACAGACTGTTGTTTGTCTGTTGTCTGTCATTTCTTATTTCTATTTTGCTTTAGATTTTGCTTTGTGTTGTAATTTCTGATATATTGTAACTTATTTATACTGTGCTGCTTAATTATGCTGTGCTTTATTACTTGTGTGTTGTCAAACTTTTGGTTAATTTATTAATTCTGTCAGTCCATGGGGCCATCGTAGTCTTGAAACAGTGTATTCTAATAATAGACAAATCAGAGTACTCAGTTATCTGCTTTATTGTTAATTAGTATAAAACCAGATAAGCACACTAAGAAATAGATGTGAGACTTGTATGTTCTGTTTGTTAGTTCTGTGTAGCATAGATCCGTCGTGATGTAACACAGAACAAGCGTGGCCTGTATTCCTCAGACCTGGCATCTCTCCAACACATCCTATAAATGAGGTAATCATCCCTGACTATAAAATTTGCATTTTCAAGACTTAATTGCTATCATTACATTTTTTGTAATTCTATTAATTTAACAGAATGGGGTTCTGCATTTTACGGTTATAATTTGCATTAAAACAATGCACTCCAGAAATAGAGCCATCGTTGATATTGGATTGCTCGGGCATGTTGAGGGGTGACAGGGACAGACAGGGCTTGTGGGACTGAGATGAATACGCTGAAGCATGTTGGTGTACAAGTGTGTAAAACACAAAAAAATAATCCATCTATTTTGGAGCATGCAGCTCTGTAAAGGCTTATAAAAGCTTCTTAAAAATAGGGCAGGCCTCATCATATTGTATAAACCAAGTCAAGCTTATGTCTGAATGGAGGCGGCTGTGATTTAATGCTGCCGCAATGTGTGTGAGGTCAGTTTCACTTTGTTTCTGGACTCCTAGATAGAAAGAATCAGACATGACCAGTTATTCACCAAAATAACCTCTGTATGACCTTTTATTTTTTTTTTCAGAGCTTTAGTTAGCGATAAGTGGGTGTGCTATTGTGTATATGTTTTAACATCTATAACACACTCAGTATCTTTATAATAGCTTTGGCTCTTCCTTTTAAGACAAGAAGTGTTCTGCTGTGGTCATCAGTGCGTGACAGAGTTGCTGAGCATCTTTGAAGAACAAGTCTTTAGGTCATACTTGTACTTTACATGACCATATCCCAAAACCTCACCTAAGTCTTTTCACATTATCCTAACCTTAACTTTGGCAATAATAATACAGAATAAATATACACATAACCCTCCATGACATACAGGAAACGCAATATACAAAATGAATGGAAAATATATCTTAAATAGAGCACAGGGTTTGCAATATTAAAGCATGGGTTTGGATCCCAGGCATTACACATGCTGAAGATGTGTAAACTTTAAATGCAATTATTTTAGCTAAAATAATCTGACAAATGAACAGATGCACATAGTAAAGGTGTTAAACATTCTGTTACTTGAATCTATTACTATCACTGTAATGTTAAATATTAAAGTGTATGTGCAGTAATCACACACTCAAAATGTGTGGACTTCCTTTATCACAGCTTCTTATTGTAAACTGACAGCCGTGGAAACACAGCAGGTTGGCCAGTCAGGAACTGTTTGTGGGTTTAGCATATGCATCTAGGTAGAGTTGATGGGTCTGTGTACGTGTGCTTTAGAACCTTGAGCAGGAGCGATGAGCTGCACTGTTAGCATGTCACAGGGCATCAGGTCATCTTTATTCGCCTGCCGTGTCTGGACAAGAACCAATAAAAACATATAATAGTCACTGTGAATAATTTAGTCGAACAAAATAATGCTATATTGTAGTTATATATTTGAAGTATATACTTTTTAATATAAACATATAATAATTTTAATAATTTCTCCTATAGTTCAAATAAATTCAAAATAATTCAATAGCATTACATAATTTAGTTTATCTTGTTTGGGCATTTTTTTTATTTGTCAAAAATCTCACATGACCAGCATTAGAGATTACTTTATAATATTGCCATATAAACAAAAAAAGGGGCACTGACAGGCCAAAAATAGAAAGCCATTGTTTTATCAAGATGAATCCCATAAACACAATGGAGTGGCTTGTCCTCCTATGTAATTGTCATGAGCAAGCAAGTATATCAGGCATTAAGTGTCTATAGATTGTCTAAATAGTAATATGATAATCATAATCAAGACGGTAATGCACAAAGAAGTAGTAGCTGTTCCATGAGCTGCAAGGTTAGTGATTACACTACATGCGAACCGTCCCCAAATCCAAAAGAACCCTGTTCAAGTCCAACTCTTTAAGCGGGCAGAGCACTGTTAAATGAATTGCACCCGGATACGGAACAGAGCAATCACAGGGCTTTGGCTAAGGAATGATGATGTGTACTTTAGTCCATTTCAGCAAGGAAGGAAGTCCCGAGGCGCTCATGCTTTTAGAAGGAAGTGCATGTTTAGCATGCTTGGTCAAATAGACATAAGTCTAACTGTCTGACTGGTAGTGATAGTAGCATGGGTGGTAAAGAGAACTTCCAAAGAGTGAGGTGAAGATATCAGTCTGAGATGGACACAGGCAGGAGATAAAGAACTCGAAGAACAGGAGATGAGACTTTTGAACTCCATAACTAAATCAATGCTTGTATTGTAATTTACGGAATTGTTTCTAGAAAGGGTATTCCACACTTTCTAAAATATTCTGTGTTTATTTTTCAATAATGTTTTGAAGAATACCGTTGAACGCTCCTTTCCATATAAAAGTGATTGAAGACTGCGGCTTTTACACTCCATAATACAAAATAAAGCACCATGTAAGCATTATAAAAATGGTCAAAATGACTATTGTTTTAACTTTTTTTTACAAAAAGTCTTCTAAAGCAATATAATAGCTTTCTCATGCATATTCTAAAAAACATCTCCATATACATATTTCCTAATATGTATATGGAGATGTCTTGTTGAACAAGGTGTGACATTAATGGAGTCAATTTGCTGGAGTGATGTTTTCTTACAGTATGTTCCAATTTTGTTGCACACTTGTTTAACTGTGGTGGTAACAAACCTCAGTAGGGGACAATGCAATCACCTATTGCCTGTGCCATTAAACCAGATGTATTCAGATTCAGGTAGCTAGCTCTAAACATGCTTACAGCTTAACTAACGGCCATAATACTAATTGACCAAAGCAATGGGGAGAATGTAATGCACACTTGCATTGGATTAAGAATTGCAATTGGACACATTTTGAAATGCCACAAAACTTGAAGTCAAGTTTGGAATATTCACATACTTATATTTTTTGGGCCTTAAGGTTATTCAGCATCTCTGTGGTGTCAAGTGAGATTAGCAGAGGACCTTTGAGAGGACATATCCAGATTGACAGGATCTTCACAGATTTGAAGTTAACCCCCCCCCACAAGTCCCTTGGAGGATTTTTCAATGGGTGTACAGATGTCTCTCAGATATACTGGAAATGTTCCACCAGTAAGTGGAATATTCCTCCCCCAGAGGGGCATGATGCTGATGCTGTGGCATCTTTCAGCCTGAGTCACCATACAGACTGATCAAAGTGGCATAATTGGTTAATGTACCACCCCTGCAAAAGTCCAGCAGGGTGGAAATGACCCCTGAGTCCTAGAGGCTTTCCAAACACATTAAAACACACAAACACTCTCTTTCTACTGTAAACATCCTTCTATCCGGTCCAGATTTCAGCATTTACCCACCATATGCATTGTTTCCACAGGTGCTGTGGCACAGTGGCAGGTTTCTGTGTATGGTAGGTGCGTTTGAGGACTGTGTGTTAACAAGCTATTTGCATTATGTCAGCCTGGGACCCCAGCTGGGAAGAGAGAGAGAGTATAGTCTGTGTGTTTGGCATCATTCCAGATTTGTCCTGGCAGGTGAAACTGGTTAATACAGGTATATGTAATCAGATTGTGTATGTGTGTGCTTGATCAGGAAATGTATAAGTGAATATATGCTCTCCGGATGCTTTATTTAATATAGCATAATGGCAAGTTTATATACAATAATAATACTTAAGTACTTTACATGAGCATAGCATAGCAATAAATTAAAAGAAACGTCTTTAATATGAAGTAATGTTTAAAATCGTTCATTTTGTTTAAACTAAACTTAATTTATATTAAAACATGTATGTCAGCAATACTTGTTGGATATTTTATTTAGATTTACCTCACAATATAATCATCATTATCATCCAAATGGAGTAAAAAGTGGTATAGCTATAGTAGAATACGTGATTATCCATGGCCAATGCCAAAAGAACTATTCACTCAAAACTTACAAGAAAAAATTAATACATTGAAAACAATTAACAGAAAGGGACAAATATCAGCCTTGCCTATTACATTGGTCAATCACTACCAAAACCCTGAAAGATAAACTTACAAATTTACAATTTAAAAGTTATAAAAGTGCAGTGGAGTGCATTGCCCAGACTTTATTGTGTGATTTTCTTGTATTTGGAACACTTGTGTGTGGAAGGATTTTGTGTACTGTTTTCTCTGCATATATTGGCCAAACTGAGAGTTTAGAATCATATCTATGGGTAACCTGCTGAGCATCTCACTACCACAACTGATGAAAAATATTCTAACAGAAAAACATACAGAAATTGATGTTTCTCCAATCTTTAATTACTCAAATGTTATAATTGCCTATGTTATAAATGTTATCATCCCTACAGTAATGCACTAAAATGAATAATGCACAGATTATTGCACAACACACATTTAGGAAGAGCCAAACAGTGTGAATCATATGCATGAAAAAATATTATCATTACTTGTTAAAATTGATAAAATATCCTGATTCGGTGATTCATGCAGTGAAAAATGTTCAAATGTAAATCCAGCTGATACAAAATATGAATGTTTCATCAAGGGTGTCTTGCCACAAGTTTCTGTGAGTATAAATACATTATATCCCATTGTATTATTTTAGGCATGTATATTTACATTGTTTAGGTCATAAATATACAAACAGACACACCAGGTTTTCACATGTTGTCCAATTAGAAACGGTAGAAGAAAAAACAGGAATTGCAACTTCCTCTAAATGCATGAATGCGTGTGGGCCCTGTATTGCCCTCAGCCACTCAGTAAGGACTCCTGATAAGAAGAATTAGTCAAAACTTTGGAGCTGCAAGTGCGTGCCAATTAAACTTTAATCTGGGGCTGAAACAGGCACAAATAAATTAAAGGCTTGTGCGAGGCAATGTGCTCTCTCCTGATAATACCGTATTGAAGCTTCTCCCGGCTGCTACATACTTAGTGCTGTCACCATCTTCAAAACAGGGAAAAAGTATGAAAAGCCAGTCAAGTAAAAGCCATGAGTAACTTCAGACTTACAGCATGTTCCAGCATGTGTTTGGCTGGCTGTTGACCTGTGCATGCTGTAGGCTAGCTTTTCTGCACTGTGGATGCTAGACCTCGTTTTGCAAAGTTAATCGCCTCTGAATATTTTTTCAGCAGCTAAATTCACTTGTGGTAACTATTATTTTTAACTGTGAAATTAACAAAGTAAAAAATAGAAGATTCTCAGTGCATCAGACACTGCGATGAGACAAGCCACGAGTCTTATGGGAAACCATTTTGTGCTTATATGGCCTGCTGAGATTTAGACATTTCCATTAATATTTGTAAACAAATGAATTCTCTTATCTCACTCTGCCTACATGACCTGTGCTATATACCTCCAATACGAGAATACCATTTATATATAATATTAATGTCATGGTCTGTACTGATGAGAGAGCAAAGTTCAGTTCATGCACACATCTATTAGTCCCTAATTTGATATAATAATCAAATAATTACTACTACTAAAAAGGAAAAATCAAAATAATTGAATACATTATGTAATTACATAATAAAAAAAAATTTCAGCACGGCTAGATTACGCAATTCTAATGCATGTGTTTGTAATAATATAATTAATTTTGTGTTGCTGGTGAAATGCAATGGTTGTGAGGGTTGAATAGGTTTGTATTCAATAATAAAACACATCCTAGAAGAGAGCTAGAGATTTTTGGTTGTCTAGAGAGATGCTAGAGATTTCTGTTTGTTTTTGGCCACTATCATAGTTAACATGCAATATTGTGATAATGTATAGTTAATGAATTCAGGGCCGACTCGCCATTGCTAAGTTCAGCTAATTTTCAGACATGGGTTGCCTTCATAATTTAGTTTCCAATAACATTATGATTATTCCAGCCCACATAATAATTGAATTCAAGCTTTGCGTGTTTCACGTTGTACTGTTGCAATATTGTAGATGGGTTTCAGGAAAGGCACCAAAATCTCCATGCAAATGTATTGTAATCACACATCCCAGGCTTCTTAACTTGATTTCTTATGTTATTGCACACATTTAGTTCATAACAAATGATGTGCAGCTCTATTGTTATGAGAATGAAGTAAATTATTTGATCCTATTTTTGAGAGGAATTTAGAGAGTCTTGCAAGCGGGCTGGGTTTTAGCAAACTTTAAATTAATATTTTCCATGATTGTTCCATAAAGAGATGATGAAATGTAAAGATTATGTTAAGTTTTTTAAATGAACTGTATTGATAATGTGCTCCAATTTTTATCACATAAATGTGCATTTTACAGTTTCCGCATGTCTCTGAGATGTTTACATTTACATTTACATTTATTCATTTAGCAGACGCTTTTATCCAAAGGGACTTACAAGTGCGGAATACAACAAGCGAGTCAAGATGTCCCCTAATTCAGCGTGCTGGCCCAAATCCTCATCTGTTGCATTATACAATGCATGCACAATACAATAAAAGAGAAAGTCAAAATAATTTTCATTTGAGCACCAGACCCCCAGTTGAGGGATTCAAAGCATGTACCACACAGTGTAGTATGTGGAAATTCTGCACCATCTACTCTCTGCAGTCAACTTATTTGAATGTTTCAGACCACTAAAGAACAAAGATGGCAGTCAGGTCTCAAATTAAAAAGTTTTCACTAGCGCTGGAAGCAGTGACACACATAAATATTTCTCTCATACTATAAAATACATTCATACTTACAGCCACACTACTATCACTGTTATACTACAAAATACATTTACACCAAATACACAGCAATTTAGCAATTTGTAGTTTCAAAGCCACATTTCCAATATTTCTAAAACTGCATTCTTTCATCTTAAAAATATGTCAAACTACACCACATGCTCTCTATGTCAAACACTGAACAGTAAATTCATGCAATCATGACATCAAGACTTGATTACTGCAATGCCCTACTGGGCAACTGCCCTGCAGGTTTTGTACAGAAACTCCAGCTGGTCCAAAATACAGCAGCCAGAGTTCTTACGAGAATGAAAAAGTATGACCATATTAGCCCGGTTTTGACAAAACTGCACTGACTGCCTATTAAGCATTGTATAAACTTAAACATTCTGCTGTTTACCTATAAGGGCCCTGAATGGTTTAGCTCCTCAGCACCTGAGCGAGCTCCTTTCTCATTACAGTCCTTCACATTCACTGCAATCACAAAATTTCAGCCAGCTGATTAATACCCAGAATTTTAAAATCAAGCACGAGTGGTAGATCCTTTTTAAACTTGGTGACCAAACTCTGTAAGTCTTCCCAGCATTAACCGGGATACACGCTGTCTGTTTAAATCCATATTAAATGCCCATCTCTTTAATCTAGCCTGCATTTTTACTCAAATCCACTGCGTATGATAGGCTGCATTAATTAGATAAACCGGAACAGGGGACACTTCCCATAAGAAAGCATGCACTGGCTCTACTCTAAGGCTGTCTGTTTGTCTTTCATTTCCCCAAGGTTCTGTAGTCAGCAAGATCCAGACTTTACAGACAGACCGACCCAGCTCCACTTCAACCTGACCTGCCACTTGCCCTATTTCCGGTTCAGCGGGATGACCATCCTCATTCCAATTTAAGAAGATTACAGGTATAACCCAGATAACCCAAAAGCAGTGGGAATGTGATGGACTTCTTTATTAAACTTCTATCTAATTACCTACCTCCAGCTCAGTTAGATTATACATTTTTGCTCCCTGCGCTGTCACAGCAGTGTGATGTTATGGCTGCAGTTAACAATATGCTTCTGTCGCCATCTCTGCTTGAAACATTCCTCAGTGCCAGAAATTTGTCACAAAACCAGACTCAACAGTTTTTAAATCAATAACAAAATATAACAAAATTGTAAGTTTGTGGCGTTAATGTGCCAGAGGAGAACTGGTCCTCCAGGTTGAGCCTGGTTTCTCCCAAGGTTTTTTTTCCAACAATAGATCATTGGAGTTTTGGTTCCTTGCCACTGTTGCCCTGTTGACTTGCTTACTCAGAGACTCCTGACATTTAGCTTTGCTTAGGGTTTTGTAAATTGTTAATATTGATTTTAATATACTAAACTGCAGTCCTATAGACTCTACTATTTCATTATTTCTTTTTGTCCCATTCTCTTTCATTATGCAGTGTTCAGATATTTAATGATGTTACTGCAAATCCCTTATACTCCTGTTCTTAAACTTTTATCTTTTAAGCACATCTTCAAGCACATCTTGCTTAATATGATACCGGGTCATCAGTCATATTAATTGACTAAATGTCACAGTCTCAAAAGTACATACTGTTTTAATAGGCGGTCTGGATACATGACCCTCTCATACCCCAAACGAGCCTTCGCATGCAATGACAGGTATTTCTGATGCACATCCATTTACTCAAATTCCAAAACTGTTGTAGTTATCATTGGTTCAGTCAACTTCATATTCATAAACCAATTACAATCTTTGTATCCCTAATTTGTTTTACTCATTTTATCTTATAATGAACAATTAAATTTGTATTCTGGGTTGCACGTTTCATAGTTGTCCTGTTTTCTGTTTTTATTTTCATTTTATGTAAAGCTGCTTTGAAACAACGCAACATTGTTTAAAGCTTTGTGTAAATAAAATCTGTGAGTAGTTCAACCAATACACCTACAAAAATGGTTTACATACAACACACATACAACTTTTTTAGTTAATGTTTATAAGTTCTTATGTGTTTATGTGTTTGTTTATAAGTTAACCCGAACAGGCTGGCTTCCTGTTCTGAGTATTTCTAGATTATCTTGCCAGCATCCTGACATCCCCTGTGTTTTGTGTCAGAGCATGCTGTTTGGATCCTGACTCCTTCTAGTCTTGGTTCTTGTTTCTTGGAGTTGGGATCTGAACGCATGCTCTGGGTCCTTGTCTCATGTGGAAGCACATGGCCTCTGTTTTGTTTACATTCACCATGTGCTCTCCGGTCTTGCGTCTTGGCCCCGCCCCCTTGTTCTCTTGTCTCGTCTGCGCTGATTTTGTGCACCTGTTAGTCGTTGTCCTCGTGCTATTTAATGCCCCCGTGTTTTCTGTCTTGTGTTGGTTCGTTCTTGTTATCTCGTTTCTCATGGGGTTTTCAAGTTTTTTGTTTTTGCTTTTGCTCCAGTTTTTTTGGAGAGTTTTTGAGTTTTGTTTGTAAGCCTGTGTTTGGTTTTCGTTTTCGTTTTGCCCCCTCGTGGGTTCTTGTTTTGGTTTAATTTTGAAAATAAAGACTTTTTCTGTTTAAACGCTGTCTGCGACTGGGTTCATTGAATGTGAATTTGATATACTTAAGTGAATTGTGAATGTGATATACTTAAGAACTTATTATTGCCTGTATATTTGTAGTTTAGGTCTTCTTTCATGCTGAAACAACATTCATTTTAATGAGATGATGCAAGGTGGCAAGCCAACCCATTCGAGACGAATGCTAACTAAAGTGAAAACTATCAACCCAACCCAGGGATGTAATAGGAAAATTCTGATTACGTACTAGATTTGCATAAATGGAACCAAGCTTCTTTTTTTTTTTTTTTGAGAAACTGCTCAAAGTACTGACTTTGTGGAGACGGAACTATTTTTGGGCCCAAACATTGAAAGTGTGAAGGGCCCTGTGGTTTCCTTTTTCCTTTTTATAGGGTTTTTGGGGCTTTTGGGTCCCTTAACATGCTCAAAAACTAAGCTACGGCAAAGGCTATGGAAGGGGCAGGGGGGCTCGGTAGCAGCCCCTGGAACAGGGCACAAAATTATGGTGTATAAATAATACATACATGCAAGCACCTCCGCCCAACAGGAAGTTGACCTTTTAAAAATTAAAAAAAAAAACGAATGCTTTGAATATTTAAATACTTCTCCTAGGAATTTCATGTGATTGGCACCAAACTTGGTGAGTATTATGCCAAGACAGTTAAGATTCAAAATTGCAAAGGGATTTTTGATATCTCAGACTTTGTTGCCATGGTGAGGTGGTAAAATGATGGCAAAAAAGGGGAACAGGAAGTCTCTAATATCTACAGCATGCACTGAGCGATTGACGTCAGACTTGGCATATATGTTTATTGTGTGGGCTGATGATATTGATATGACTTGTGAGAAACAGCGCCTCCAACTAGCGACAGGTAGTGTGCCACGTTAAACAAACATTAAAATAGTCAACTTACATTTAGTCAAATCACTTCAGCCTTGGTCAGAATAATGTAGAGGTATGGCTGATATAAAGTTCTAAAAGGATTTATGTCGTCTTAAATATTGTTGCCATGGCAATGTGTCAAGCACTTTACATGCTTGAAATGGCATGGAATTTGGCACACACATTATAGTTGTCAACCATTAAGCATGGGCAAAAGCCCACTAAAATTATAGGGTTAGTTTTACCTATGGTTACAAAACTTGCTACATGTATTCTTCTCATCAAGCTGGACAACTTTTCTGAATTAGCCATTTTGGATTGAAGATGGATGTTGAAGGTGGACTATGTTTGGTCCTAGGGACAGTTGAAATAGTGGTGGCTATTCACAGAGTCACAGTCATAACGCTACAAACTGGCAGAAGGTATGTCACTTAAAACAGCATTTAAAAGAGTCCCAAGTCATTTCATACTTATTGTAAAAAACAAGAGATACTGAAAACACTAAACTGTGAGCTTGTAATCTTGATATCTTGAATAGTGTTGCTAAAGCAGGAAGTGTCTCATATCTTCTGCATGCATTGGGTGATCTACATCAAATTTGGGAAGTTTGTTTGTTGTTATGGGCTGATCACGATGTGGCTTTTGTGACTCAAAGTTATAGCACCACCAACTGGCAGTGGAAAGTGTGTCACTTACATATTAAATACATAAATATTACATATTAAGACATATTAAATCAGATTTGAAAATAATCATCAGTTATTTTGGGAATTAAATGCATGTAGCAGCTATGCATCGTTTTCTGAGAAGAACCACGCAGTGATGGTGCCGTAGTGCTTGGGCCCATCATCACTGCAAGCAGCTATATTTTCTCTTATTTTCATAATACACATATTGTGTTTTTTAAAACAGTGGGATTTCACTTACTTTTATAAATTTAGCAATTTTATGCATATCCATTGAGCTGACTAAACTGAACCCTATACTATTGATCTGAACTTTTGAACTGAGTTACTTGAACTGAACCTAAGAAGTCAAAATTAATGAACTGAATCTTTTAGAACTGAGAGTGCAAAATCGAATTCCTTGGATTAAATCATCTGAGATTAATCTTTTATACTGAATTTGCTGAACTTTGACATTAAATGTATTGAATCGAATCGTTTGAATTGAATTTAACAAACTGAATGTACTGAAATATTACATATTTAAATTGAATTTGTTAAACAAATCTTTTGACGGAACCTGTCAAACGATGCAGGTGTTACAAAAGCAGTATCTAGTCTATGTAAAAATTAGAAACTAGCAATTGGAAAATTGCACATTGCAGATATTTCCAGGATTTCCATGACTGTGCAGATCTTATAAGATAATTTGTAGTTATTTATTGATAGTCTTGAAATACACTGAACTGGTTACATTAGGAGAGAAAAAGGTTGCCACAACTTTCAAAACAACATGGCACAGAAATGAGAATTCAGCCTCATTTGCATACACTGACATTTCGAAGGAAATATTTCCACGTTAGTGGAGATGTGTAATGAAATCCTGCCAGCAGCCTGTTATAGAATAATATTACCATAAAGGTAACCTATCCATATTCTACTCTTTCGTTTTGTTCTCTCCTGCCATGTTCACTCTTTTTCCAGAATTATTTTTCTTCCATTTCCTCCAATTTGTCTTCCTTGCACTGAGCTAGACTTCTCTTTGCAGGCTAATTGTGCACCACAGTGGAGAATTTGTTAGTGGTGACACCTTGCAACCCAGTGGGAATGCATCTCATTATCGGCCAACGTCCAAGAACATCAGACATTATTAGCTGTCATTAATCTGCAATATATATGAAGGCAGAGTGAAGCAAAATGAAGGGGGAGGGTTGGGGCATGAAGGGCATCACAGGACACAAAAGAAATGGAAGTGTTGAGATATGCTGGAACATCAATTCATGAAGGCTAAAGGTTAATGTTAAGCATTAGGGGTTAGGATTCAAAAATCTAGCAAAATCTATCTTCATTGGCAAAACAAAAAATACTTAAGTTACAACTTATATTTAGACTTAAAGAGAGTTAATTTTATTAAAACATTTTCTTTGATGTAGATTTGCTAATGATGCAATTGTTTGTACATTCATTCAAGTAAACATTGTTTTCAAAACTGTTTGAAATAGTTTTAATCAAGCTGTATTTTGTATTATTATGCTATATTGAGAGATACATTCATTAAAACATTATACTATATGGTACTTTTAGGTCATGTAGACTCATTTAAGCCCTTTAAATGAAAATGATTCATTTTCTCTCATTTAAGAAAATGATTCTGAAGAGGTTTCTCAAATTGTATTTTGTAGTCTTGTGAATTGATTTTTATGTTTTGTCATTTGTATCCAGTTGCAATAAACCATCTTTGACAGGCAAAGTAAATTTGGTGAATGTGCAGCTGTGGTGTGTTATCAACAGTGCACTTAATTTGATTCAGCATCTTTTGGCTGTTTTTCCTGAACAGCCATGTATGAAGACGAGTATATGCAAACGTGATGGAATTACAGCTCCTAAGAAAATTTACTTATACTTGTGCTGGCAAATAAAATACAGGCCCTAAAACACAAAGGAACTTCTCTGGCCCATCTCTCTCTCAGGCTTTCACTCTCATTAGAGTAGTTTAGATAAAAAGAAGTGTCTGTCTCCGTGAATTTTCTCTTCTTTAAGAGCCTGGCCTGGTCTATGGGCCTGATGATTTAAAGTACCCCTATAAAACTAATATAGTGCAGCGCCCTGCAGATTAAGTTTCCTCTTTGAGCCAGTTGAGTGTGGTTTATGTAAACTGTGGTGAGTGCCTTTGAACCCTACTTCCAGCACCGCCAGCTCAGGGTCACAAGAAAAGATGGAGGCCACTGTCACAGATGCCCAAATTCATGCCACATTGATGAAAATTGCTGCTCAGAGGTATAAAAAACAAGTGGATTCCCATTCAGAGTTTAAGGAGCATGGAGCAGGTGTTTGGTTTCTTTATTTGTAGCAAACGAGTTTGATGAGATTAAACTCAAATGTTTAGATTATGCCAACTAAGGCTGCCACTAGATGATGTTTTATTCTTTTTGTTTACTCTTGGACTAGAAAATTAAAGATTAAAACATTAAGATAATAAACACTGTTTACATTTAATAATGTCTTTACTGGTGGGTTTGATAAGCCCTTAAAAAAGTCTGACTGTTAAAATACACATAAAACACGAAACAGTGATGATATTCATTTGGCCCCTGCGAGCGGCTCCTGACGCGAGGAGAAAAGCGACCCCAGGGGACCTCCGCAAGGTCGAGGGGCCGGCCTTCCCGGATGTGTCCTATGGAACTCCTCCGTGAGAGTGGGGTCCAAGATGTCCTTAGCATCTACCCAGGACCATTCCTCTGGGCCATACCCCCCCTGTCAACCAGATACTGGATAGAGCCACCTTGGCGCCTGGGTCCCTCTCCAACCAGACCACCAGCAGGTTTCAACAGAGACATATGAAAAGTAGGAGAGATACGATAGTTATTGGGTAAATCTAGACTAAACGAAACTGGAGTTATTTGCCTTAAAATTTTAAATTGACTGACATACTTAGGATTGAGTTTCCTACAGGGGAGCTTGAGACAGAGATGTCTGGTGGATAGCCACAACCACTGACCAGGTGAGTAAATGAGCATGATAAGTCTGGCGCCTTACTGCATGCAACAGATGTGTGCGCGCTTGGTCCCAAAATTACTTGCTCCGCTGCAACTAGTCGATGACAGAGGGAAGATCAGTGGATTCGCCGGACCAGGCAAAAAGTGGAGGTTGATAACCCAGTATGCACTTAAAAGGATTTTCCCGTAGCTGGCTTGACAAGGGAGTTCTGGGCATATTCAGCCCACATAGGAAGCCTACTCCAGTCCATTTGATTCTGATGACAATAGGAGTGTAAAAACTGATGATCACCTGGTTAAGGCGTTCAGTTTGACTATTAGATTGGGGTGATATCCTGAAGTGAGACTCACATTGACATTAAAGACATTTGAAAAGTAAATGACCACACTCTGGATGTAAACTGTGGTCCTCTTCTAAACAGCAACATGAGCGTGTTCTCTACCCAATTTGTTTGGGTTACTAGAGTACGAAAAGTGCGTATTTAGGCCGCTTACTGACCTCCCTGAGAGAGAGGGAGAAGTTGTTCTCTGGGACATCTCCCCTCAGTGTTCGAAAACCTCTCAGAAATGTTTGGAGTCGAGGAAGACATGGATGGAGCAAGATGCATGCGCTGAAGGGTCTTTACCAGCTCCTCAGTAAGCGAGGTTAATCGGTTCAGTTGCTGATGGTGTGCTGCCAGTTGAGAGGCCTGAATTGATAACTCAGTAGTCAACTGAGTGGTGGCTGCTGGATCATTGTTTGGCGAAGTCTTCTGTAATGATGAGCGAGACTCACAAAGATCCATTTGCAGCATTTATTTAAACAAACAAACAGGCAGGGTCGTGTACCAGCAAACAGGAATATGAGAGGCAAGGCAAAGGCATAAACGTTAGACAGGCAAGGGTTGAGGCAGGCAGCAAACAATCATATAAACAAGATACAGTTCAGTAATCGAGGCAGACAGCAAGCAATCAAAAAATGGGGAAACAGTAAGATCAAAATACAAAGGTAAACCAATAGTGTGGGGAAAACCACTCAGAAATGTCACCAGGGCAAAACAAGACTTCACGATGACTTGATGAAAGACTAGGGTTTATATACAGTGGCTAATGAGTGTCAGGTGTAGGAGGACGTGATCAGTCCTAGGAATGTAGCATTATGGGAAATGTAGTCTGAATCAGGAGTTAATATTCTGGAGACGGCTCCCTTTGGTGGTGCGGAGGAGGTGGAGCAGGGACCTCCTCCATAACACATATACATTTTTACCTGAAATCTTGATGTTAATAAAGTGGGGACATTTCTATATAAATCTCACAAGAAAGAATTATTTCTATCATGTTATATCATTAAATGTTGATAATTGTAGATTTCATGCAATACATTACTGAGCGCTCTAAAACAACTCTAAACATAACACTTGAAACACTCTTAATAAGCTGGAAAAATGAATTAAAACATATACACTGTTCATGAAAAAGCATCATGGTATAATGAGGCGCATGTTTAATGCAGGGCAACATTCCCTTCTCTGAAGATTGGCTTTCTATAAGTATCACTCTAAATGTTTCTCCCTTTAAAGAAGGGTGTTAATGCCAACAGAAGATGTTTGATAGCAGGGGCTGGCAGAGGCCCACAGTGGGTGATATGGTATGGCATTGGGCTCAACAGGATTGTAGCATTAAACACGCATAAACACACGCTCCTTCTCCTGTAATGAAAACCGCTAAAGGTCTCATCACAAATCCACCCACCCTAGCCCCGCAATTATGCACATGCACTGCCATAAATCTAATGTGCTTTCATGAACTGTGAGAGCACAGTACATAAAAACGTGTTGTGGATTTGCATACAAACATACTTATTCCAAATCCCTCTCAGAAGTTGTAAATGATTGTCTCTTTCTGAAATACATTTCACCAAATTGTATTTAGCCATGTTCATGAATCCTATTATGCAGTGGGTTTGATCATATTTTGTGGACAACAATGGCTTCCCCTCATCGCTTATAAAGGGGGGCGGGGGTGTGTGGAGACAGAAAGAGAGAGAAGGGGCCTGGAGCAATAGATTTTGTCATTTTTTTCAGACAAACTGTGATTTCTATTCTGCGCTTGACGGCACGTCCTCCATTGCTTTCTGTGTGGGAGGTAGCTCCACTGTGGTCTCCTCCTAAGGATAATTCAATAAAGGCTGTCACGTGCTGTGACATAGTAATACCCCTGCTCGCGCTAACACTAATGTTCATTTCTGCAGGTAAACCCTGGGCCTAATATGTTAGTGGTGCTTTTGTCAACCGTTTGAGTTACGTCTATTATTAGACAATTACAGGGGCATAATCAAAAACAATAAATGCTCAGTTTGTTTGGTCAATTTGTTGTAAGGGCAGCATAACATGAAAAAGACACCTGGTGCATATAAAAATAACAAATTATTAATGACAAATTATAATGAAACATTAGGATATGGCTGATCTGTGCCATCAGCCACTGTGTAATGCTTCATATACCATGTTTTCATATGGAGAGTTTATAGTTTATGTATATATATTTTTTTGCTCTTTATAGATGGGTTCTGTACCTTTATCTCCTGCAGCTATGGCCTATGTGGTTTTGCACAGTCCACCATTAATAGAGAAGACAAGCTAGTGAGGGCGGAGGTCATAAACCTTTCAAAAGTTATAAAAATTTCATTAAGTTCTCACGATATCTCACCACCTCATGACCTCTCCTTCTCTTTCTTTCTTTGAAGAGCCCAAGAAAAAGAACCAAGGGCTTATTGCATTAAAAAATAACCCCTGTCTTTGTGGTACAAATCTTTTTCAAACTGTCTTGACCCCTTGACTTGTCCTAAGCTAGAGATCAGTGCTTAGAAAGTGCCAAAATAAAAGGCTGTTTAATGTGATAGTACAACATTGTGTACAAGTCTCACAAATAACCAAACTCAGATCACTGCTTTTCCAAAAGGCCTTTTCACATTCCTCTTTTGCCTGCTTGTATGAATAAGGAAAGGACTATCATTGCTCCAAGACTCACTCTGAAAAAGGAAAGATACAGAAGAGGATTAGTTCATAGTTAACCACTTACAAAGGCTTAAACTAAAAAAAAAAAAATTCCTGAAGAATTCCCCAATTTTGCTGACATTCTGCAGAATAGGACCTTTATTTGAAATTGTATTATGTCATTTTGAGACTTAAGACACTCAAAATTATGATTCTTGAATACAGTTTAAGAAGCCTAACAACTAAAACCTTTGGAGGAACCGCTTTTAAAAACTTTATTTGAATCTTGAAGAAATGTTATCCTTAATGACCATCCTTAAATTTTTATCAAATTGACTGTTTAGTCTTAAAATGATAAACACAATAATATGCATGACTATCAAGTGTCTGCGCTGCAATAATGTGAAATAATAATAAAGTGTCTGTCCCACAATAATCTCAATAATGTTGGAACGAGTTACAAATGTGAACATATTGCTTTCCATTTCAGTAGGGCCCCTCTGGAACTGTGGTGCTTGACCCCTAATCTAAAATGCCATTTAAAGAGGAGGGGGGAAGGACTGAAAACATCTCAGGCTTTCTCTGATAACCATCACACTCTAACCCTATTATCAGACCCAGGTCCTCACACCCTGGACCTATCTATCCCTTGGGTAGTGGCCTACCTCTCATCCGAACGCTTTCGATCCTGACAAATGACATCCTACAATAGTGGGATGACGTGACCTACCGCTGGCCTGAGCCTGCTAATGCTAACTATGTTATAACCATGTGCCCATCCAAATGACCTTTTCTGCTTTTATCTTCAGAGTTGTTGTTTTTCTTTTCTACATAGAGAAAACATGTGGCAAGATAAAGTTCCATTGTCTGTCCTTGGGTAAGTTTAATTTAAGTAAATATTAGGTGAGTGTATCATTTTTAAATGAGGACAAAGTTAAATTCCCAAGCTCAACAATATTTAAAGGCTTTGCCATGCTGTTTACAGCTTTGTCTTGGAGTCAAGCTATTCAAGTCTTTGTCTTGATCAGGATACTTAACTAAAGAGTAAGCACTCATTGATAGTTTCAATGAGTAATGTCTTTAATTGCATCCGTTATGATTAATTCAGGAATTATGAAGGTCAATCAAACAGCTTTGTTTCATCTTTTACAGTGGGCAGAGCAGGCTAAAATTAAATAGTACATGAAGTAGTACTTGTTTGCTACTTTCCATAAAACAAATTATTTTGTTGTAATATTTCAATAGTGAAACACATATGAAAAAATCTGAAGCCAGAGCTTTAACAGTTCATCAATTTTCTGGTTCCTGTTGTTCTTTTTTGAAACTTGACATATGTGGTCCATGTTGTTTAATGGAAATAAATTCCTTATTTGCTTGCATTTGGAATGACAAAAGTTAACAGAATGCTCATTCTGGATGAGCTTTTCCTTTAATGATATAAAAAACTTGCGTGTTGAGTAAACTATTTGTTTTGATAATCAGAATTCTGAAAAGCGACATTGAATTAACCATTTAAATTAATCATGGGAATAAACACTTTAATTCATCCATTCAGCCTACGTCTTCATGTCCAGCTGCACTGGGCTGCTTAACAGCAGTGGTGGAAGCATATGCTTGTGTTACAGGGGGAGGAGGCCAAAGTCTCCATGGAAAACTCCCACAAAAGAGACACAATATCAGCGCTCAGACACATGCAATAACTTAAACGCTCCATTGTATTAACAATGAATGGAACTCCATTTTCCAACCCAGTGTGAGTGGGGAGGTTGTGTTGTCGTTTAGCCACATGATTAAGCAGATGACACAGAGGGTCTGTAAAGGTAAATAAAGGCCGCCTTCTGTCACTTCCTGCACAAGGACACATAGCCACAGCCTCTCAAAGACCTGCTAGAACGCCCTAGCTAGCATGTTAGAATACAGCTGAGCACTGGCAGACAAAGGAGGGGTGAGCAGTTTAATTTAAAAAGCACGAATAACATAGTCATGGTCTATGTCAGGTGTTAAGTATCTCATTGAGTCATTTGCATGTCAAAAGATGCGTTTTCCCCCTTGTTTTGTGTGTGTGTGCTGTGTGTGTGGGTCCACTCTAGTTACATGTCAGTGTGTGTGAGTAACACCACCTATGAAGAGGGCACTCTTTTGTTGACAGCTGTTACAGGACAGCATAAATTGTTAACAAAGATTTTATTAACACATTAACATCAAACAAAATGAATGACTGTTCATAATCCCATATCATTTTAATCAACAGCCCCTGCCATTCATTTAGTACGCTACTTGAATTACGCCTGCTAACAAACCGAAAAAGGACAGCTTTTCCCTAATGTTCCCTAAAGTCCCTAATGTTAATTCTGAAAAGTGCTATTTGAAGAGAAAAAGTGATTATTTTTGGTTATTCAGGGTTATTTGTGTTTCAGTCACTTGTCCTACTTGTCCTTATTAGTATGTCATATATACAAATGTTGATTTATATATATGTATAGGTATGTAATTAAAAATCTCTGTTGATTCCAATATAAAACTTTCATGCACTGAATTTAATATACCCTACATTACTCACATGTTTTTTATGTGCTATCCTAGTCTTTTTCCAGTCTGTAACAGTGATGTAAGTATCATCATTCTAGTTTAATGGTGATTTGAAGCTAACCTTAGCGTGTTCTTGACGCTTTCTTTTCCACCCGCCCCACTGTGGGACATTCAGGTAACTAATCTGCCTTTAAATATGTCTCCAAGGGAACGCAACTAATTAGCACTGAAATTTACTGCCTTCACTTTTATTGACTTGTCCTACTTCTCTGATAATTAACTAATGAGGGAACTAATGAGCTATGTCATTCACTCATGCTGTTCAATTAAAGTACAGAATCTATTATTGAAAATAGGTTTGCATTTTTGCCACTTCTAGTGTGGACGATGCTGGGAAGTCTGGAAATAAAGAGGAAAGACTTTTCAAAGAAGGTAAAAACACTTGTACATCAGTTCGGCTATAGATATGTTGTGTAAATGTCAGGCCTAAATGACACTAATACAACAATCTAACGTTGCCATACCTATTTATGATTGATGATTACCTTACAAAAATCGTAAATATTACCCCACATCTCCTATATTACCCCACAACTACAGTAAAATAAATAAAATAAAGTTAAAAAAAATTAAAACTTTGGCTGAACTTAATTTATATGTGGACAATGGTGCCACACCATTTTTTTATTTTTATTTCACCAGGATCACTTTGGAACAGAACTGTGTACTGGTCGGCGCTGCACTGAAACCTACTATGTCTATTGTCTGCCCCAGAAGTCATTATACTGTCTTGTGATGTCTGCACGTTTGCACTTGTGCACTTGTAGTTCTGTGTTGTTCTGTGTTTATATAGCACCTTCATTGCCAACAGTTCCTGAAGAAATGCTGTTTCATTTCACTATGTAACTACATAAAACTACATAAAATTCACTACATAAAACTGCATTAAATCTAGCAAAAGCAAATGTTAGCATCCAAGTTCCATGTTGAAGTCAAACATAGTGTTTCCACATTACAGCCAATATTGTGTCAATGTAGAAAGCAATATTTTGTAAATTTCCTTTTAATTGAATTTCAGGTGGTTTTAGACCACTCTGTTGGCTCTATAGCTCAGTAACATATAATTTGTCTAAATAAGCAATACATCAGTTTGCTAATCTGAAGATTTGTAAATACACTACCTTCATCAAAGAAAATTAATTATGCTAATTTACTCCCAGATTTATTCACAAATAATCAACTTTTTATCTCATCATTTAAATTTCTATCAAACACCATGGCTGTATCAGAATAAATTTCTAGAACAGTAGCACATTTTTCAACCTGTATTATTATTACCACATTAATGTTGCATTCTTGTGATAAATCCTTATTTTTATATTTTTTTTGTTACCTTGAACACTGTAGATTTTGGCCAAAAGCGTTTAATGAAATGAAATAAATGCATTTTCACACAATTACTGAAAAGCTCCCAAATTCTTACACTGTAAGATATATTTCTGTGTAAATACTGAGATGTTTAAAAAAGTTCATGAGGAGCCCCGTCTCCACCATTCTAAGCTAAAGCAACATAAAACCCTTCTCAGATAATTAAGGCATTAAACATGCCTATATTTTTGCTTAATTATTAATTAATTTAGGCTGAGGCTGTAAAAAACACTAATTAAAACACTGGAGCAATGCAGAATGCATACACTGGTGGTGAACAGGGAAAGACTGATTGAAATTATGCAAGACTGAAAAGAAATCCTGCCACCATAACAAGCTAGCTTTCCAGTCTCTTCTTTGTTTGGGCTGTATCAATATTCTAATAATACCCAGCATGCCAGAGGTGCTGGCTGGTGTGCCAAGCAGCATTGAGTGGATGCGACAGGCTTGCAGAAAGATGCAAAAGCCAAGGACATAACATTCATCCCGACAGCAACCTTGGAGATCATCTCAGGCGAGTCTACTGTTCAAAATTAGTGAAAAAAAGTCAAAAGACATAATGGAGTCAACTCTATGTCAGAGCTGTAACAAGCTGCTGCATTTACACAACAAGCTGAGCATGACCAAATGAGAGGGAATACTACCAAATTATACTGTCTGCCACAACAGAATTATTTACACATTTTTATTATGGTATCATTGATTTTGAGATTACTGATACAAAATCATTTTGACACATTTACATTTACATCTTGTCATTTAGCAGATGCTTTTATACAAAGCGACTAGAGCATTGAACATTTTTTCTTGCAAGCGGACAGGTCAAGTCTACATAGCTATATTTACAAGCGGACATTGTATTCTGCTACTAGAGACAAGATGAACTAGAGACAAGGAGATTTGTTTGTGAGGATAGGATAGAGGGTGGAGGCTGGGAGTTCATTTCACCACAAAGGAACAGAATAGGTGAAAGTTTTCCAGATTGATTTGGTGCCTCGTTGTGGAGGAACAATCAAACGTTGCTCATTGACTGACCGTAGCTGGCGGGAGGGGACATGGGTCTGGAGGAGTGAGTTGAGGTAGAAGGGAGAGGTTCAGGTTACTGTCTTAAAGGCAAGCGTAAGAGATTTAAATTTGATGCAGGCGGCTACAGGTAGCCAGTGGAGTAAGGTCAGGAGGGGCTGACCTTACTCCACTGTTTTTGGTTGATTGAAGACCAGACGTGCTGCAGCATTCTGAATCATTTGCAGGGGTTTGGTGGCATTGGCTGGAAGGCCAGCCAGAAGGGCACTGCAGTAGTCCAGCCTTGATATTACAAGTGCCTGAATTAGGAGCTGCGTTGCATGCTCGGACAGGAAGGGTCTGATTTTCCTGATGTTGTAAAGCACATACCTGCAAGACCGAGAGATTGTTGCAAAATGCAGAGTGAATTTCAGCTGGTCATCAAACACCACTCCAAGGTTTCTAATGGACCGAGTGGGTGTAAGAGTGGATGATCCAAGTTCAACTGTGAAGTTGTGTTCTAATTATGGGTTGGCCGGTATTATCAGAAGTTCTGTCTTGCTGAGGTTGAGCTGGAGGTTCCATTTTTTCATCCAGGCTGAGATGTCTAGGAGGCAGGCAGAGATGGTGGGGTCAGGCAGCAATGGTGGGGTTGTCTGGCTGAAATGAATAATGAAGCTGTGTATCATCTGCGTAGCAGTGGTATGAGAAGCCATGTGCTTTAATGACTGCACCTAGAGAAGCTGTATATAATGAAAAGAGGAGCGGAGCAAGGACTGATCCCTGTGGGACCCCTGTGGTCAGCTGATGTGATATTGACTCCTCACCTCTCCATGATACCTTGAAAGATCTGTCTGTGAGATATGAGCTGAACCAGTTGAGTGCAGGTCCAGAGATGCCAAGTTTGAAGAGTGAGGATAGCAGGATCTGGTGGTTCACTGTGTCGAAGGCAGCAGAGAGGTCAAGAAGAATTAGGACAGACAACATGAAGTTGGCTCTAGCCTGCCATAGGCCTTCAACCACAGACAGGAGGGCAGTCTCTGTGGAATGTCCACTTGGTTGTTTCCTTCTTCAAAAATATTGCTTTAAGCCTATATGTGGTACATAGTTTTTACCATTATGTTTTTTGGCACTGTTAATGTTGAACATTAATGTCATCTGCAATTTTATTTCTGTAATCTGATGTATTTCCCAGTAAACTGGCTATTCAATGAGAAAAAAATGTACAGTGATGTATAGTGGGACTTGACTTCATGGGAATTTGGATGGAAAAGAGTGACCTTGTTTGGCAGCTGGTTGGAGTCAATAAACTAAGAACATCCGGCCACAGTGTCATAACAGTTATGAGCATGCGTGGTTATGAAATGGCCAAGCAACTGTATTAAACCAAAGTTGTAACGTGGTGGCTGCCTTAGAATGATAAACCATATAAACAAAATACATTTTTGAAGAAATGTTCGAGGGCCAGAAAGGTTTAATCCTGTCAAAAATTAATTTTAACCTAGGATAGCAGAACCACATGTAACACAAATCTCTGTAAGACTTAAAGGGAAATTTATTTTACAATGTCCAAAATAAAACTTGTTTGGAAAAAGGATGAAAAAAGCTCATCAAAAAGAAAAAGAATAAAACAGTTCAACACTTCTGTTTAGCTGTTCTGTTAAGCTGGAGAGTGTAGCTGGTCGTCGTTAGACACAAGGACAGGAGGATAAACAGGCAGCCTTTTTTTGTCATTGGAACAGCTTACTAACAGTCGATCTTGAAGTGCAGCACTTAAAATTTGCAGTCAAACTTTGCGACACACCAGAAGACACTACATACAGTAAGATCCCTTTTAATTCAGTGCTAGTTTTGCACTAAAATTATGTCATGCACTAGACAGTGGGAAGTTGCATAACCATACACGATCCTAGCTTTTCAATGCTACATCTCTCCTCTTGTTGTTGTAATTTCTTTGGTTTCAATCTGCAATTGATGAAGATGATGGATCACATCATAGGCAGCAGCACCTGGTGTTAAATTAGCACCATGAAACTTTTTTCCCATTGGACCTTGGAGTTTCCTACCAAGCTGTAGCTCCACTGAGGACAGTCAAGTGGTCTCTTGTACGGCTAAATTTAAAGCACGGAATTAAAATTAAAGAACGGAAATCAGGTAAGAACTAGTCCCATTTCTTGTGGTTATCGTCCATGTATGCTGACATCATGCTTTTGAGAGTATGATTCACTTTTTCAGTTATGTTTGTTTGTGGGTGGTATGCTGTATTTAATTTAGGAGTAAAACTTTTGAGATAGTGGTAGTGGTTTACTGCAATTTTCCAGCAGGTTTTTGTCATTTTTAATTGTTTGATATTTCACTCAGGTTTACTCGTCGGACTACATGCCTGGCCAAAACACTACTTCCTGAAGACGTTTGTATGTTTTATAGATCCCTCCATGGCCACACATTGGATCGGAGTGGTAGTGCTGCAGGAAAGAGGCTCAGAGACTACTGGGAATATAAACTCTGTAGCTCCAATGATTTTTTGCCAGGTACATCTTCTGATACAGTTTGTCCTCTATGATCTCATATTGATCTCCCAGACTGGCACAATTCTCTGCTACAGCTTGGAGTAGTTTTGTAACTTCAGTGTCTTTGTGCTGTTCTTCCCACAGGACATCATAAGATTTTTGCTGGTGTACAGGTTGCAGCTGGAGAAGACCTGGATAGAGCATCTGGTGATACATTGAGTTTCCCCTTTTGGGACTCGATGACAAAATGTCCAGTGTCACTGGCATCTGTGTACATGATAAAAGGAAGCTGAAAGTTAGGATCCCCAAGGATTGGGGTCCTTTAAAACCTATGTTCCTTCTTTTTCAGTGAGTTGAGGGGTTCAGCTATCCTTAAAAAAGTCGAGACAAACCAATGTTACCACCCGGCCAACCCGAGGAACCTCTGAATTTCATTCAATTTTCTAGGCACAGGGTAGGCATGAATGGCTTGAGTTTTACTTGGGTCTGCTGAAATGCCTTGAACACTTACAATATGTCCAAGAAAGGTGATTTATTAAAGACAAATGTTGCTTTTCTTCAAATTAATGGTCAGACCAGCAGTTTCCAACCTGTAAAGAACAGTCTAGATGTCATGGAAGTGCTGAGTAATTGAAGGTAAGTAAATTATGATATTGTCGATATAGACTAAGCATATTTTCCTTCTTAACTTCTCCAGGACTATTTCCATGAGCCCCTGGAAAGTTGTGGAAGCATTTATAAGTTTGAACAGCATAACATTAAATTGATAGAGACCTGCAGGAGTCTTGAAGGCTGTCTTGGCTTTACTGTCGGGGTCCATTGTCACCTGCCAATATCCACTGTTTAGATCAAAAAAGGAAAAGATGGTTGCCCCAGAGAGGGATTCCAGGATTTCTGTTATATTGGGAAGAGGGTAAGCATCAATTTCTGTTACAGAATTAACCTTTCTGTAATCCACACAGATTCTAAACGTTCTGTCTTTTTAGGTATCAAGAGCACCAGTGAGGCTCAGTTGGAGTGGGATGGTTCAACAATCCCTTGGTTTAATGTCTCAAGCTGTTCTTCCATGGTGAAAATGCAAAGTCTTTTATTCATTCTTTGTCTCCTTGAATTCTAGTACGGACATGTTCAGCCTCAGAACGGAAAGCAGATAAGAATGCAGCCTCAAACTCTTTCCAGATGGTTAAGTTGGACCGTTCTCACCAGTCACGTGCTGTTCTATATAGGACAGTACGGAAAGTAGCTAGGATGTCTACGTCTGCCAGGGGATGTAGGGCCAAAAAATCCTGATATTTGGTTAGATACAATAGGGGGTCCACATCATCGGAAGGCCTTCCAGATGTAGTGAAAGTTAATTTGATATGGTTACTTTTAACCACAGATGTTGGAAGAGGAGTTGAAGTTGGAGCAATCGCTGGAGTGGACTCAGATGACAGGGTTGAGGTGGTGCTAGGAACTGGTGGTGGTGCTAATACACGTAACCTTTGTTGTTCCTCACTTTCCTTTTTGACACTTTGACATCCTTTCTCTATTTCACTTTTCAGCTCTTTTAAACTGCTGGAAAATTTGTCAGTTTGGGTACAACACTGTTTGAGTTTTGAAGTTATGGCTTGTTTGGAATGCTTGTTGAACAGCTTTGATGTCCTGTTGAACCTCTAACTGGAGCTGATCAATCATGAAATGTACTTCGGACACCAAGGTAGATTCCACCTTTTGAAGTTCATCTGTGATCATCTGTTTCACGGCTTTTGTTAGTTTCTCTAATTCAGATTCCACTTGTTGCTTTGGGGCAGAACAGCTCTTGTTGTCCATAACTTTTGCAGCAAGGTCAGCAGTCTGACTTTTGTGATGTGATGTGTTGCTTTCACTTCCTGGGTAAGTTCACTCTGGGTAAGTTTTCTTCTGTTTCTTTGTGAAGTCAAATAAAATATCCCAGTTCCCTTGTACTTGAGCAGTAAACTGGGCAGGTCATGCTGTGCCACTGAAGAGGAAGTTTCACTTTCTGATGTGGTACAAATTCGCATGTTATTCGCATGTTATTGTGGTGCCGAGATGAGAGTTTGCACAGAAGTACTGCCAGCATGAGGAGGAGGAGTCATGTGCACAAGATGACCTGAGTAAAGCGGAGTTGGGGTATGAAAATATACAGGAAGTTGGAAAGGAGGGAGTAGCCGCCGTGTTTGTGTGGGTTAAAGAAATGTTGGGAAGGACATAAATAAATGTGAATCAGTAATTGTGTGTGTGTCAGTATTTTCTTTTCACAGAACAACACAAGGTCACTTTTACAATTAATGAGATACAATACTTTTCCCCAAGAAAGCAAGTAACCAGTAAATTCTCAAAGTAGGTCACTTTCAATAAACTTTTGTTAGTGTGAGACCTTGCAGATAACTAATTATCCAATTAATTAGCATTAACACAATTTATACAAGTGTTGCAGAAAAATGGTTTCCAAATCAACCTTTTCTCTTTAACCTTTAACTTAATTAATCAAATCAACCTTTAACTTAATTAATTCAAACAGCGTCTTGACTTTACCACATAAGTTTTATAATTTTTCCTCAAAATAACTCAAAAATAATAAGTTTAAGGAGTTCAAGTGCTCATTTTCAAAACTTTCAAAATTAGATGTTCAAGTCCCTGTCCGGGCATCACTCTGTAACTGTAATGATGGGTCTGACACACGAGGATCCATTTGCAGCATTTTATTAGAATAACAGACAGGCAGGGTCGATAAACAGAATTAGCAGAGGTGTACACGTTCAACACGCAAGGGTTGTAGGCAGGCAGCAAACAATCATATAATCCAAATACAGTTCAAAAATCAAGGCAGGCAGCAAATTTAATGAGCGCACGCTGCAAATGCGCAAATGTAATATAGGTACATATATACAATACCCATATATGAACCCTATTAGAAGTAGGAACAATTTCCTTTAATGACATGTAAAACTATACTTATTTGTGTATACAAATATATCATATATATATTTATACAAATATATGTATACACATGTATACACATGCAGCAGCAGCAGGTCAGGCTGGTGCATCCCTGCACACTACGGAAGTTTTGCAGGTGTACCAGGCTGACCTGCCTAAGGAACTGAACCAAGGTGGGGGATTAGAACCAGATGCATCTTAAGAAGCTCCTTCCTTGCCAAAGCCAGGTAACTGCAGCGTCAGGTGCTCCATCCACCTCTTCTTCTTTTAAGTCTTCTGTCTACTGGCAGCAGCAGAAGGCCAGCGGTTGGGCAGCACATGCAGGCCTTGCAGCCTAAGAGGAAGTTTGATCTGAGGATTGTGCTTTTCTCAAAGGCTGCAAAGAACACTTGACACCAGCAGTACTATACTATATCTGTCCCATCTTCTCTCTTTCATGTACAGATACCTCCTGCCAGTTCTCTAAATCAGGAGACTGGACAGATAGAGAGGATGATACCTCTCTCAGATTTTCTGGCAGCATGGAAACCTCTGCCCATTTTATCCACTGTTGACTACAATGTGCATCCTTTTACACTGGCCTACTGCATATGAGACTGTTACAGTTAAGAGACTGTTACGGCTAAAGAAAAACTGGGTTTCATCTCAAAATCTATCTGTTAAGGATGGTAAGGATTTCCCTGCTTTGTTCCCTTTCATCCCGGTTTCTTACTTTGGGTCCCACTCTAGGAGATTTATGCCGTAGCAGGATTCTTACTACGGACGCCTCCCTCACAGGCTCGGGTACAGTTCTCGATGGCCGCCCAGTCCATGGTTAGTGGGATGACCCTCATCTCTCCTGGCACATAAACTTTCTGGAAATTAAGGTGATGTTTCTGCCATTGAAACACTTCTTTCCACACCTCAAGGACCAACACGTCCTAGTCTGTACGGACAACACCACAGTGGTCTCATACTTGAATCATCAAGGAGGACTGCATTCGCGCCCCCTGCTCAGGCTGGCACAGCAGATCCTTATTTGAGCAGAAACCAGGCTGCTCTCCATCAGAGCGATGTATATCCCAGGGTATGCGAATCTGGGAGCAGATATCCTGTTGAGGCAGGGGCTGTTGCCCAGGAAATGGAGGCTCCATCCAGTGGTGGAGTGCATTTGGCAGAGGTATGGCAGAGCAGAGGTGGATTTGTTCGCCTCTGAGGAGTCGACACACTGTCCCCTCTGGTTCAGCCTCACTCATCCAGCTTCCTTGGGGTTGGATGCCATGGTACAGACATGGCCTGAAGTGGCAGCTCTTTGTGAGATGCTGTGGGCGACACTGTAGACCCGGTTCACTGCCCTGTTGGTTCAGTGCTGGAGTTCCTTCAAGAGAGCCTCTCTGCAGGGTTGGCTACTGCCACCCTGAAGGTTTATGTGGCCGCCGTGTCTGCTAGCCACGAACCTGTCAATGGAGCCTCTATTGGAAGACACCCTTTGGTGTCTCATTTTCTGCGTGGTACCAGATGGCTGAGGCCTTTCTGTCACATGCAGGTCCCTTCTTGGGGCCTTACCATTGTTCTAAGGGTTTTATCTTTGGCTCCATTTGAACACCTAGAATCAGCCTTGGATAAGTTTCTGACTCTGAAGGTGGCTCTGCTTTAAGCTCTTACATCCCTCAAAAGAGTAGGAGATCTACAGGCGCTATCTGTAGATCCTGCCTGCTTGGATTTGTCCCTGGCTTTGTTAAAGCCATTTTGCACCCTAGACCAGATTATATTACCCAGGGTGCCCACTGCAGCTGGCCACCCGGTGGTACTTCGTCAACTGGGCAGCGTCCAGTTCTCTCGAAAGGGAACGCCTCAGGTTACGTATGTAACCCTGTACCCTGCGTCACTTTGCGGCCATCTTGGTCTAGCCTGCACGGCCTTCCTTCAGATTTGAATCTGATGACGTATTTTGTAGGTGCCTTTAAAAGGGTTTGTGGCACGCAATGCTACGTCACATGACCTTGACCTGCCTATAAATAGGCCTGATTTTACACGTGGTCAGACTTCAGGCATGCCTGAAGTGCGTTCCCCATAGCGTCAAGCTAACGCAACGTCTCGTTCCCCATCTCAGGGAATAGGGTTACATATGTAACCCGAGACGTTTATATGCACAAGAGTTACAGGTAGGACAGGAAGTAATCAATCCTAGGTATGTGGCATTATAGGAAATGTAGTCCGAAAGGAAGCTAGTACTCTGGAGACGGTTCCCTCTGGCGGCGCAGAGGAGGTGGAGCAGGAACCTCCTCCGTAACAGTAACAGTTGTGGCTGCCTTAGCATTAAAAAAACAAATTAACTGTTGAAGAAATGTTGGGGCACCAGACAGGTTTAATCCTATCAAAAATGAATTTTAACAAAGGATATCAGAACCACCTGTTACACAAATCTCAGTAAAAGTCCAAGAAATAAATTAAGTCATCACAGGGAAATTTATTTTACAATGTGCAAAAAAAGTTTATTAAAAGAAAAAGAAAAAACAGTTCAACACTTCTGTTTACTTCATTTTTTTTGTAGATGTGAAGGAAGCTGGAGAGCATAGTGGGTCATCGTTAGACACAAGGACAGGAGAATAAACAGACAGCCTTTACTTGTCGTCGGAACAGCTTACTAACAGTCGATCTATAATTGCAGCATTTAAAAGTCCAGTCAAACCATGCAACATCACTCTCCAAAAGCAATAGTTCAACAAACGACCATCTTTACACTCCGCACAGTAATCCATTCTTTGTCAGTACTACAACCTTGCACGCAAACTTTTTGATAACTGAGTACTTTCAGGTACAATACACTTCTCTATATCCTGCTTCCTTCCGCCATAAACTAAAACACTCCACCCCTTCCCATTCACGCAAAGTGTTAAAGTAGTTAAAGTAAACAAATTATGTTGTTGCACAAAGTTTTTGCACTGCCACAAAGTACTGCAATAGTGACAACAGAATATAAAATGCACACACATTGATAAACATCTCCACTCTGTTGCAGGAACCAACACACAGTCACACTGCAATACTCAGCTAAACCTCAGTGGCACCAGAGATCAGCGTTAATAAAAGCTCAGTCTCAGCATGTCACTTCACTTTATAACACCTTCCCAGACAACCATCCAACGAGAACACACTCCATATTCTAGAGTGATTAGCATCTCATGGTTTTTACCCTATGGGCCTTTTAGATACTTATACATGTCATCTTTATAATGCTAGACGGCCAATTGTAGGCTTTATGCTAGCAACTCCCAACCACACAAATAAAGAGCTAATCAGCAGAATAAAGCACCTTCACAAGCATTCACATCTTCTAGCCTGTTAAGCTATTTGTGCTAATCATTTAAATATTGTTCCAATTAACAATGGAGTCTAACATCTATCTCTCTGTGTATCACCTTTTTATACCGCAATATTCTTCATGTAGAGCATTTTTGTACCCTACTTTATCAAGGGCTAAAGTAATCAAGATTAATCTTGATAGCTAACATGTGCTGTTTGTTAAAGCATACACACTACAATTGCTCAGGGCAAGCATCATTAGGAAAAGTAATAAAATTAGGCAAACTGATTATATTTCAAAACTCAGAAGCAAAATAAAACAGAATTTTGGGCTGTCAATTAGGGGAGTTGTTCTCATTAAGTGCCAGTCATTATGCAGCATTATTGTTATGCCTGGGTGCAGTGGGCTGATGGGAGGGGTTTGGTATAGTCACTCTCTCAAAACAAGGGTATGACAATCATCTGAACTGAGCATTATAATATTTTGTGTTTTGAGATCTGTTTTTGATTGATGGATGTTTTAATTTGCTGTTTAATAATAAACGTGTTAAAACATTTTTGTTGTACTTACAGTATCAGGAAAGACTGCAATTGAAAGACTGCATATGTATATATATATGTGTGTGTGTGTGTGTACAACCACACACACATACATATATACTGTTATTATATAAATAACATTATATAAATGTTAATATGATTATATAATTATGAATCTGAATATATAAATAAACTATACTTCTGAATATTTAAATGTAAATTCGAATATATAGTTATGAATCTCAAAAATATAGTTCTGAGTAGATATTTATACTTTTGAACTAGTTATACTAGTTATACTTTTGAATATATAAACGTAAATCCAAATATATAGTTATGTATTCTGAATATATAAATGTAAATCTGAATATGTAATTATGACTCTGAACATATATTTTTTAAATATGAATATATAGTTATGAATCCGAATATATAAATATAAATCTAAATATATAGTTATGAATCTCAAATATATAGTTGTGAATCCTGAATATATAAATGTAAATTTGAATATATAGTTATTAGTCTGGAATAAATAATTATGAATCCTGAATATATAAATGTAAATCTGAATATATAGTTATGAATCTCGAATCCCCTCGTGTTTGTTGTCTTTTGTCAGATCGTTTTGTTTTTGCCAACTTTCTTGGCTGTTCTAGTCTTATGAGTTTAGTCTGCATGGTTGGTTTTAGACTCCTGGCATGTTTTTGTGTCCTGTTTCATCCCTTAGTTTTTTCTTCAGTTCTGTCCTGGTTCTCTATCTACTATATTCCTGCTCTCCTTTCATTTTCCCAGTCTGCCCTCCAACCCCACTGCACAGCCGGTTCTTCTGCTGCCAACATCTATCCTCAGATCTCTCACCTCCCGCTTCCCGCCTCTGCTGGCCTGCTGTATCTGAACACAAATCCAGGACTGTCTTTGCTCCTTATCAACGTTCTTTGGTTATTCTGTTGGTTTATTATTATTGTAAATAAACATCTCTCTGTTATGTATATAACCTCAGGTCCCTGAGAAGGGAACTCGACACTGTGTCTGTCAGACACCGGTCACATCAGTGCCTCTGATGTGACCGGTGTCTGAATCTCATATCTAATCACGCCAATGTAATTGGCCCACGGCAGTGCCTGATGCACATCAGGTGCGCTTGCAAGTTTATTAGGGCACCTGCAGAGCATGCCATCAACTTCTTTGTCTGAAGGAGACGTAGACAGGCGCCCATAAGGTATAGCAACGTGACACTTCTCAGGGAACTGAGGTTACATACATAACCGAGAGACATTCTCTTTTAAGGGAACTCGACACTGCGTCTGGTTTGCAATACCAACTGCGCCATGTTGAGGGGAGCGTCTGCCACATGGTCTGTGTTGAAGCACAACCACCATAGGCATAACTCAAATACCCCACTAGCACATTGCTGGTGACAAAAATACCTCTCTTCGGGCCACTGTCCAAATGCGAGGCCCTGTAAATGTTCGGCATAGGACTAGGAACCCTAGTCTCCCATGCCAGTATCAGCACTCTAACGCCACATTCTACTGGGCCAGTTTGGCCTCCAAGGGGAGCCAACTAGCCATCGTTGTCTGCAACTACTGGCCCTAATGGAGCTCTGAGGGAGCAGGAAGGATCTCCTAGCATGAGGACCCACTTTATGCTCGAGCCAAGCCTCAGGAAGGCAAAGCTCTCATGGGGATAGAGGACCTCTCCAACAATACTTGGCAGATACGGTCAGACAGGAGCCAGCTGATCACTAGCTGCCATCATCCAACACACAATTTCCTTTGCCAACCGCAAGGTAAAAGGGCTGAGGACCCTGTATCACCCCTCTCCACCACAGAGGAAGAGTGCCACTCTGCCAAACCGTGGGAGCCAGACTTACCTCCCAGACTTACCCCCCAGAAACCCCCCAAGAGGGGATCCAAACCCAGGTGCCACAGGCCTGCCATGATAAAGGTCTATTGGGTAGTGTCACAGTTCTAACCTGGAGACTCAGAGGCTCAAACTCACAAACTGCCAGCCGAAGGGGAGATCATCAACGGAGCATAGCTATTTTCTATAGAGCTTGTACGAGGGCCGCCTACCAACTGAACCCCGACATTTGGGGTGGCAGCCCAACTTACATTGCTAATAAGCCCTAGCTGGACCATCAGAATAGGCAGATACTTAGGCAAGGTCAATGTAATCACTGGTCCCAATAGTCAAGTACAACTGTCCAAGACAGGAATACAGGGAGACAGGAAGATGGGCTACTTCTTCACTCCCACAAGCTCCTCCCCTGCCTCCTCTGTCTGGCATTGCATCGCTTCTGCATCTCACTACATGAAGAAGGGGGAGTGCCTGCAGTGACGCACTGTTTCTGGATCCACCTACAGTTCTCAGCTTTAGATGGGCCAGACGGGGCATCAGGGAGGACATAGACCTGCGCAGGGTGAGTGGCCCAAGACCGCGTCCTTGCCACTCTAAACTTCTTGATCATGATCTGTGCAGGCGTGTCGAAAAGCTCAGAGGGCGAGACATAAAGACGGAAAAATTCTCTTCTCCCAAATATTGGTCAGACTCATCCACAGATGCCTTTTCATGGCCACCATCGGTGCCATAGAACCACCTATGGCAGTAGCTGTTTGGTTGGTGACAGATTTTCTGTTGGACCGAGATCTCAACCAGTTGAGTGTTGCTTTAGCAGCGTGTTTAGGGTCATTGTCCTGCTGGAAGGTGAATCTCCTTCCTAGTCTCATCTCTTGGGCAGACTAAAACAGGTTTTCTTCAGGAATTGCCCTGTATTTAGCACTATCCATCAGTTCTTCAATTTTAACCAGTTTCCCAGTACCTGCTGATGAAAAATGGTGGATGGTGTTATGGGGGTGATAAAAGGTGTTGGGTTTGCGCCAGACATAACGTTTTCTTTTATGGCCAAAAAGTTCAATTTTAGTCTTGTCTGACCACAGTACCTTCTTCCATACGTTTGGGGAGTCTCCCACAAACTCAAGACGTTCTTTCTTGTTTTTTTCTTTAAGCAAGGGCTTTCTTCTGGCCACTCTTCCATAAAGCACAGCTCTGTGGAGTGTATGGCTAATAGTGGTTGTGAAGCTCTTCAGCTCCTTCAGGGTTATTGTTGATCTTTTGGATGCTCAAAGTTTTGGATATTTTTTGTAACCCAACCCTGATTTGTACTTCTCCAAAAGTTTGGCCCTGACCTGTTTGGAGAGCTCCTTGGTCTTCATGCTGCTTGCTTGATGCTGCTTTTTGCTCAGTGGTGTTGGTGAATAAAATGCTACAATAATATTGCTTGTTTGCTAATTTTATTAAATAATTTCACAACATTACTCAGTTAACTCTATATTGCAGTTTTGAAGTAAGCTGTTTTTATTTTCTTTACTTCCATTGAAAATATTTTTTGTACTACAATGGATGTACACGAAGAAAGTATAGAGATAGTATAGAAAGTATAGAGATAGTATAGAAGACTTCTGTTATAGAATCACTATGTGCACAAAACTATTTGATATGATGTAATGCACTCATTGACTTAAAAAATCCAATCACAGCAATGGCATTGGTGACTAAAAAAACAGAAGTTAACCCACCTAGAACAGTAAACCCATTGCTTAAATGATCATTTAGACAGCTTTACATTGTAATGTAATACAGTTTAATAATTAAAAAACTATGTGCTTAAATTTAAAATACAAGCTATACAACTCTGCTTATTAACCCTTGAAGTACATGAGCATTGTGAACCTGTATTGGAAGTGCATTAATGTAGCTGTAAATGTCTAGAGTCTAAGGCTTTACACTAGCATCTGACACAGATTGGAAATTGTTGCACATTAAATCAGCACAAGATCCAATTTTTCATATCTGTTCTTAGCAACTTCCAAATGTTGATTTAAATCTGATCAGATATCCACACACTTGTGTCTAAACACACATCCAATTCACTTTGGCTATGACATCACTGTTCCTAGATGGATTGCGATGAAGGTCATCATATTGCACCTGTAGCAAGCACGAGTTGCACATGGCATAGTAGATGAACGTGCCTGTACGCGCTCGCATAATAAGTCAAAGCTTGTCTTGTTTAGACAGAAATTTTGTACACATTCCTTTGGTTCCTTTGGACTTGGTTTCACCATTCTTGCCTTCTAGGTCTTGTCCACAGTTGTTGTGCCACTGATGTGGAAAGCATTAAAGCCGTCTTTATGTTGGCAGCATAACAAAATGCTTGCGCCTTTAATTGCTATTGGATATACTTTTGCCAACTTTTGTAGGGATGAATTAGCAAAAGTCCATTCACAGTCTGAGGGTGAACTAATATGGCACTCATGTTAGTGAATGACAGAAATATTTTTGGCAGGAGATTAATGTAAACATGGATATCGGATAGAATGCATGTAGGTGTGAAAGTAAGTGTAAAAATGCGGACCAGATATGGACTTAAAACTGTATCTGGGCATTAGCCCTTGTGATGTAAATGTAGCCTAAATTAGTTTTGCATAAACATTATTAGGCCAATTATTTTCAAAACCAACATTATACAACAAATGCCATAATTAGAGCTTGCCTTGTACTGAACCTTTTTTTATTTGAATATTCTACTTAGAGCATTGAACTAAATTGTGGATATGCCCAGATAGGTCGCGTGGACCATTAGAACAATCCTTCTGTATTGCCTGTGATGTTGTAATCAGTGATTTCATAAAATATACAGGATATGATGACCCCACAGTCTTTTAATTTTGTGTCACACACACTGTGACCTCTGCCCTTGACCATGGCTGTATGAATTATGAATGCCATTATTAGTGCTCATGTATCATGTAATGTATTAACCATTTATGCACTCTCTCCCTTTAAACACATCACAGAATGTTCAGTGAGTAATCAACGCTGCTCTGTCCTCTGTCAAACACTGTCTTATTTCATCATTTTGTATACACACAAACCTCCAGTAAGGGTGAATACTTAATAAACTGCAGGCATGATTGATGGGCTAATTTCCAGCCCTGAATAAGGCAGTTTTCTAGTAGTCTATTGATTCTCCTTTTATTAGCTAATAAAAGCATTTATCAAAAAAGTCGCATTTTTTACTCTAAATTCTCATTAGGGCTTGCATGCATACATCCAGCTGAATAAATGCAGAATTGAAATGGATTATTACTGTGTTTTTTCTTTGGTAAACGCAAGGTTTGAGTGTTTAAATATGCACAATATGGGCTAATTTAGTGGTTTACCTCCTGTTGAAGGATTTGGGAAACTGTAAATGCATTCTTCTAAAAGCTTTTGAAAAAGTTATTCTAAAAGTTTATGGAAGCAGGAAGGGCTTTATAGGATTCAGACGTAACTAAACAATCAACGTTCAGTTTCTCAACGTGTGCCGTTTGTGTATTTATTTCTAGTGTTTGTGTGGACCAGGTGTGTGTGTAATATGTTTTGTAATGTTAGCCTTTAGCCCTATTAAACAGAAGTCAAGTCTTGTTACCTGGCAACCATCCAAGTGGCCGGCTCACACTTCAGAGTGAAGCCAGTTTTAATTAGACAGCAAATTTACAGTGCTGGAAACAGACAAGCACTCAAGCTAATCTTGTTAGCACAATGAGGCCGTTTTCAGATATCACTGCAAATCAAATCATCCCGCCGGCTTTGAGCTCAGGGTCTTGCTTTGGCAAATGTGTTTTTATGCATACCAGAGGATATGAATTATTTTTTCAATCTAAGCAATGAGAATTTGAAAGGAAAATGCTTATTGGTTAATGTTACATGCCTCTTAGCACGCATGACATTAGCAAACTGTACTGCTGCATTATATAGTATATAGCGTTCACTGTGCAGAATGTGAATGCAACAGAAGTATCATATATGCCAAAGTGTTTAGTGTCAACATAGCACACTGCACAAAATTTGGCATTAGATAGAACTAACAGTCATTTCCAATGTGACAAGAAACAAATATATATTTTAACATAGCTTTCTCAACATTTTATATATTTTAAAATGCAATTATTCCAGATGTCTTAATACGCAAAATTTGCTAACAAAAATATTTTTATCTGTGAAAAGAATTTTTTTTGAAGGCAAATAGAAGAGTGTGTGTGTTTAAAAAAAATCAAATTACCATTTGTCTATTAAACCATCATTGCCTCCTTTCCCTACTTTTTTGGTCATAAGCCTGGTTCAATTTTAAAGCATTGGTTTCCCTGTAGAGTGTCCTTCTTGCCCTGAGCCATGCAGAGCACTGAGACTCAATCCACAGGCCTCTGGAGAACCGTGCCAAGAGAACAAAAGGAACCCGCAAAATGTGAAACTTAAAGATATGTACTTTGATTGCCTGCGATACCTACTGGAACACTGATCCAGAAACCAGAGAGAATTTACAAAATCAAGGCCTCAGTGTGAAGAAACAGAGAGGGAAAGTGAAGTGGGTCAAGTCCAAACTCAACTCACTGAAAATTTACGAAAAACTCCTCTGCCTTAGTTACGTCTGTCATACCTGAGTTTCAGTTCAGAGTTCTGTTCAGTGATATATATCGTGTTAAAATCATTGTCTGTTTTTAAAAATTTATTAAGAAATACATAAAATGGTATTTTCTGGAGAAAGTAACAAAGACGAAAATGTTTTTAATAATATATACATATATAGTTATATTTTAACTAATCAGGTATAGAAAGATTTCAATATATACAGTGTTTGAAGTGGAAAAAATGTCCACCGGCTGTCATATGCAAATATACAAAATGTCATATGCATTCACGTGACAAGTCGAGACAGGAGGTAATTCACATAGTTCCCTCTGAGTAGTTCAATGCCATTACTAATCAATTACCCAGACAACGATGCTTTGACGCTTTTGCGCACAGACATTTTGGTGGGAAGGTTCTCAAGCAAGAAAATATGGCACCCCGCTCATATATATTTTATGAGAAAAGTATGCAGTACAGTAATACATTTTAACTACTTTCTAACTACTTATTTAATATTACATATTTCATGTCAAATCTTTACACTTAAAGGCTGTTGCCAATCAAATCTATTCTTTTCACCACAGAGGTGGCGCAGAAGCTGCATTTGAAGTGGCATTAACATGCATTTACACAGACCATTTAATGCAGCTCACAGATGGCACAGAAGCTGCATTTGAAGTGGCATTTACATGTATTTACACAGTCTAATGCAGCTTCTAAAGAGGCGTGGATGTATTTACACACAATTACAATTGGATCAATAATGTTATAAGATTAAATCTAAAATTATTAAATTATAATGTTGTTCTAAATTATATTTACAATATTGTTTCTACAAAGCAGCATTACTTAACTGTTACGCTAGCCCTATTGTTCGAATCTTGTTGTTTTTATTGATCGGCACCATTATTGGAATTGTCTATTACATTGAACCATTTGTGTGCCATTTTTTGTATTTATTATAAAACCTTAATTTGGGTTCCACCAACTGAGAGCAGCAGTTTAAAAGATTTTAAAGTCATTTTATTCAGTCCTTGATGAGCCAATTAAAGGTAACAAATACACATACACGCTGGATATTATTACATTTATCCCTTACATTTCCCTACATTTCCTTTGTTCCTGCTTCAGAATAATGTGCAGAGAAAACTCTGTTTTGGCTTAAGGTAACATTAGTGTTTAGATAACAAACCACCTAAAAAACATACTCATTTATGCTGGGTTTTGGTATGCTGCATTTACATTTGGCTTTTCATTAATGGTTACTGGCCTTTCTTGTAGGTCGTTGCTTATTGTATTTACTTACTTTGGTCTGCCAAGTGAAAATTGTTAATTTGATCAGTTTTCCTCCATGTTTATGTCTATGTAAAACCCACTACCAACAATGCTGGGGTGTGGTGGCTTGTCTGCCAGGGCATTACAATATATTTCTTTACAACACATTGAATTGAAAAAAAAAAATCAAAGGGGATGGTGTAGTCAGGTATTTGTGATACATGGTACATGATGTGGTCAGGGGGGTCCTATAGCTGAACTTACACAATGATTACAAAATTTGTCTAATTTTAGACACGTTTTCAAAAAAATGTGAACACAAAGAATATATCCCAAAGACTGTAGGTAACCAAACAGACCTTCGTAACCATTGAATTCCATAAATTTATTTTTTTCATACCTTGTTCTAAATTCACCATTAACCACAGCTTATTTATTAAAGCAATAAGCTCCATAGAGTTTCAAATGACTATTTTTGAGACCCTTTTCATCACTCCAAAGCTCTTAAGATGTGGACACACAACAAACTGATAGTATATCCAGTTATTGTCAATATTGGTAGGGGTCTGTGAGTCTAAAGGTGTGGTCACACTATACTTTTCGCTTTGTTGATTTCCATTCATATGCATGCGAATGCCACAGTCCAGAAATGCAAGCCTGTGCAAAAAAAAAAAAACAATTCACGTTTCACGAGTGTTCCAAAGTTTAAGTTTGAGGAACTCTGACCTGCAAATTTGCATCACGTGAAGATGTGTGACTAGTACAAGTTGATGAATTTTCAAATGGATATCATATCGTATAACAATAACAGTATTGTAATTACAATTACAGTGAAAGCACATCGGAAACGGGCATATCCAAACAGGCAGGGTCTACTGATGGAGTCTGCAGATCTCTTTCCTTTTTGAGCGATGTAAGAGCTAAAAGTGGAGCCACCTTAAGAATCAGGAACTTATTTACATTTACATTTATTCATTTAGCATTTTATCCAAAGCGACTTACAAGTGTGGAATACAACAAGCGAGTCAACCTGAAGAGGCAACTAGACACAATAAGTGCTCACAATACAAGTTTCAGACAGTGCTCAGAGTATCATATGCTACAACAAGGGAGAGATTTAAGGGAAAGAGGGTTAGGAAATGAAGGGAAAGGATTTTTTTTATGATGAGGTTAAGTGCTCACAAAAGAGATGTGTTTTCAGCTGTCTTTTGAATATTGCCAGGGATTTTGAATTACGGATGAAGGCAGGAAGATCATTCCACCAGCATGGAGTAGTGAACGAAAATGATCTGGAGAGTGATTTTGTGCCTCTCTGTGATGGTGCCACAAGCCTTTGTTCCTTCTGTGATGGCAGGCTTCTGGTGGGAGCATAGACTTGTAAGAATGAGTGAAAGTAGGAGGGTGCTGACCCAGTGATAGATCTGTAAGCAAGCGTCAAGGCCTTGAACTTGATGCGAGCAGTGAGCGGTAGCCAATGCAGAGAGATGAGGAGAGGGGTGACATGGGCTCTTTTGGGCTCGTTGAAGACGAGACGCGCTGCAGTGTTCTGAATCATTTGTAGAGGCTTGATTGTGCATGATGGCAATTGCAGTAATCGAGCCTAGAAATGACCAGAGCCTGGATGAGAAGTTGTGTTGCATATTCTGTTAGAAAAGGCCTGATTTTCCTGATGTTATGTAATGTAAATCTGCATGACCGAGCCGTCTTAGCAATGTGTTCTTTGAAGGTCAGTTGGTCAGCAAAGATTACTCCAAGATTTCTGGCCGAATTTGATGGGGTAATTGAAGATGTACCTAATTGGATGGTGAAATCGTGATGTAGGGTTGGATTGGCAGGGAAGACAAGAAGCTCAGTCTTTGTCAAGTTGAGCTGCAGATGGTGTTCTTTCATCCATGCCAAGATGTCCGCCACACAGCTTGACATACGTGCAGCTACCGTGGGATCATCTGGAAGGAATGAAAGGAAGAGCTGCGTGTTGTCAGCATAGCAATGGTAAGAGAACCCGTGTGCATGTATGATGGGGCCCAGTGATGTTGTGTATATGGAGAAGAGGAGGGGTCCAAGAACAGAACCCTGGGGAACCCCAGTGATCAGCTGATGAACTTTGGATACTTCCCCTCTCCAGGAAACCCTGAAAGACCTACCAGTAAGGTAGGTTTCAAACCAATGAAGTGGAGTACCTGTGATGCCTAGTGACGTGAGGGTGGACAGAAGGATCTGGTGATTGACTGTGTCAAAGGCAGCGGATAGATCAAGTAGGATGAGGACTGATGATTTTGAGTTAGCCTTTGCACTCCGTAGGGACTCAGTGACCGACAGTAGAGCCGTCTCTGTTGAGTGGCCGCTCTTGAAACCGGATTAGTTGGTGTCCAATTGGTTGTTCTGAGTGAGGAAAGAAGACACCTGATTGAAAACAACTCGCTCAAGAGCAAAATCATCAGCAGTTAAAGAGGTTGTGGGTGGTGGTGGAGGGGGACAGAGAAGAGAGTTGAATGTTTGAAGAGTGTGCGTGTGTTTGAGGCGTTGTTGATTTTATTGTGGAAATATGTGGATTTGGCAGCATGGACGTTTACCAGAAAAGGATGATATCAGAGATTGATAGTTGTCTAGATCAGATGGGTCTTTGGATTTGTGCCATTTTCTCTCTGCAGCCCTTAGTTTGGTCCGGTGTTCACGAAGAGCATCAGATAACCAGGGATTAGAGGGAGTAGCATGTGCAGGCCTGGATGACAGAGCTTGTCTAGAGAGGAAGTTAAGGTGGAACATAAGGTGTCTGTTGCTGTATTCACATCCAGAGATAAGAATTGTGAGGGAGAGGGAAGGGCAGCAGATACAGCAGAGGAAAGATGAGAAGAAGAAAGAGAGCGCAGGTTTCTTCTGAAGGTGACGGGTGAAATGTTCGGAGGTGCACAAATAGGGAGTTGCAGAATAAAGGTAATGAAGAAATGATCCGAAACGTGCAGAGGTTTTACCAAAATGTTGCCTGTGATACAGTTATGTGTGTAAATTAGGTCAAGTTGGTTGCCAGATTTGTGGGTGCTAGCGGTGGTGAGTTGATTGAGATTGAATGAGGCTAGGAGAGAGAGGAAGTCAGAAGCATAAGGTTTTTCTAGATGGATGTTGAAATCACCAAAAAGTACAAGTGGACAGCCATCATCTGGGAATGAAGACAGCAATATGTCTAGTTCCTCTACAAAGGTACCCAGTTGGCCTGGGGGGCGATAAATGACTACGATGTGAATTTTGACAGTTGTGATAGTGATTGCATAGAATTCAAATGAATTGTTGTTGCACAGGGAGGAGTAATTAGAGTATTTCCAATTGTTGGAAATGAGTAGACCCGTGCCCCCACCCCTCCCAGACTGGCGAGGGGTATGAGAGAAAGTGAAGTTATTAGAGAGAGCAGCGGGAGTTGCCGAGTCTTCTGGACGAATCCAGGTTTCAGTCAAGCCCAAGATATTGAGATTAGAATTAGTAGCAAAGGCTGGAATGAAGTCAGCTTTGTTAACAGCTGACTGACAATTCCATAGACCCACAGAAACAGAGAGAGGAGTGTTAGAAGAGGAGCGTATAGGACGCAGGTTAGAAGCATGGCGCTGCCTTCTAAGCGCGAAAGTCGAGCGTTGCCAAGAGACAACAGGAATGTATTGAAAGCACATGCAGATTAAGTAGGTGAAGAGATGTGAGAAGAAGGCAAAGGAAGATGCTTAAGTGTCCTACCGGTGTCCTTGCTCGGTGGAGTCGCGCAGGAAGAGTCGCAGGTCTTTGCCCGAGTCGGTCTTCACACGAGGAGGCTGAACGCTTCCGCTGCACGCAATAAATACATACACCTCTTAGTACCGCGTGATTGAGTACAGCTAAGCCTGCCTTTCAAATGAACACAGCAAAGCCTAAAGGCTGCGAATGGCTCAAATTGAAACTAACGGCACAATAACAAAGCTCTTAGGGGTGAAAATGAGCAGAAACTCGGCAAAACAGCAGCTCTTATTTCAAATAGCGATGTGTACAATTCAAGTACTAATTACAGTCAACGTAATTAACTACAATAAAGCACAGAGTCTAAATTAATCCTCCCTGGCGATAAGCAATAAACTAAGCAACTTATCCAAACAAATATAAGCAAGACACTTACGCGCTCTTGTCGTCTCCCCTGTCAGCTCGCTATATAACTTATCTGACTCTAAAGCTGACTCTAGGGGCACAAATGGAGCCGCAGATAAATCCCTAAGACAATAGTAAGGTCCCAAGAAGGGACCCGCATGTGACAGAGAGTCCTCAGCCGACTGGTTGGATGCAGAAAATGAGACACCAATAGATGTCTCCCAATACAGGCTCCATTGACAGGTTAGTGGCCAGTAGATACAGCGCCGATGTAAACTTTGAGGGTAGCCGGGGCGAACCTTGCAGAGAAGCACTCTTGGAGAAGCTCCAGTGCTGAACCAACAGGGCAGTGCACCTGGTCAACATGGTGTCAGCCACATCATGACACAACAGGGCATACCATTTCCTAGTAGATGAAGCGCTGGAACTTAGAATGGTCTCTACAACCTAGGTGGAAAGATCAGAACTTAAGAGCTGGCTCCCCTCAGGGACCAGACCCATAGTTTCTAAATCTTGGGTGGGGGTAAAAGATTGACCCTCTGGACTGGAAGCTCCCAAGAGACATCCAGGAGAATCATTATGTCTGAGAACCAGATTCGGTACACCCAGAATGGTTCTATCAGAAGTAGACAAACTTGGTCCTGGCGAACATAGCTAGGACTTCCGGGAGCCTCGGCCACATCTGCACCATGGCATCCAGCCCCAGAGGAGCTGGATAAGTGAGGCTGAACCAGAGGGGACAGTATGTCGACTCATCAGAGGTGAACAGATCCACTTCCGCTCAGTCATACCTCTGCCAAATGGGTTCCACACACAATGGTTGAGCCTCCATTCTCCAGATCACAGCCCCTGCCTCAACAGAATATCTGCTCCCAGATTTGCATGCCCTGTAATGTACATGTAATGTACACTGATGGAGAGCAGCCTGTTCTCTGCCCAAAGAAGGATCTGCCGCACCAGCCTGAACAGGGGGCGCAAACGCAGCCTTCCCTGGTGATGTACGAGACCACAGTGGTGTTGTTCATATGGACTAAGAAGTGTTGGCCCTTGAGGTGTGGGAGGAAGTGGTCCAGAAACACTACTCTCATTTCCAGGCAGTTATGTGCCAGGAGAGATAAGGACCCTCCTACCAACTACAGACTGGGCGGCCATCAAGAACCGCACCCCAGCCCCCATCATAAGAATCCTGTGATGGCATAACACTCCTAGAGTGGGACCCAAGGTGACCGGGGTCTGAGCCACATAGAAAGGGTACGAAGCCCTCAGCGCATCCTTAACTTTCGGGGGACTTAACGCTTTCGGGGACTTTAAACAAGTCAGCCTGGTACACCTGCAAAACTGCCATAGTATAGGGTGCAGGGACCCACCAACCTGACCTGCATATTAGATAAATGTATGTAATTTGTATGTATATATATACACACACACACACACACACACACACACATATATATACATATGACGCATGACCTTGACCTAGGCCTGATTTCACACGTGTTCAGACTCACATTCCCCATAGCTCCAAGCTGACGCAGTGTCGCGTTCCCTCGAAAGGGAACCATGATGTGTGAATAAAAAACACGCTATGGCCTTTTGGTTTGATATTCGGTTGCTGTTCGTATTCATAGGGGTCTTTGTAGAATTTTCGCATGCCGAAAGTCCAGTGTGACCACACCTTTACACCGAGTTTTACCTAACACAATGTGAAAAGATTCCAGCAACAAGTAATTTATCCACACCACAAGCAACGCGGCAACATGACAAAGATTAATCACAGATCAGCGTGTGGGTGGTTCCTCTCTCTTAAAGCGCAGTTGTCTCCTATTCAAAATGAACGGGTTATGCTTAATCAGATTACAAATAAAACAATTTTAACGCTTTTCAGAAACATATGTGACTGATACAATCTTTGTCATAGAATACATTTTTAGAATAAAGAGTTTTGGACAACCATTTTGACATTTGTTTACTTAAAATTATTTTAAACATCTGAGGTAAATTACACGTTGCTTTCATTATGGCTTTTAAAAGTTGATAAATTATATGCCAGCTCAAATAACCCTTTAAACACAAATCAATCAGTACATGATCGATCTATCAACCATAGCATCACAGAAATAGAAACCGATCTGCCGCTATCTGCAGAAATAGAAACCATTAAATACAATCTGCTGTCACTTCTTGTTTATCGCCATTGTGGCCAGTTCGGACAAAACTTCTGTTTAACATGGAAAAGATACCTTTTATCACGTGTCGTAGCATCTTGTTTGGATAGGACATAGTGTGAACGGTAAAGATGAAAAGAACAGGGTGATCATTTTTGAATGGAACACAATACAGCATACAATATACATACATGATGTTATGTCAAGGAATGTCTTTAAACATTCATACCTTTTGTTCTTTTTTAAAAAAATGTTAAAAGCTGGGCTTGAACCGCTATCTTGTCATTTTTGAAAAGTATGAAAATTATGAAAACCTGTGTAAGCTTGTGTACTGCTCCTTACTAAGTTCTGATTGGCCAATTGCTGTTATTTATAGTTTGTAAATTATCATTAATACATAATTTTAGTATGAAATTTGCATGTTAAGCTTTACATAATACACAACACTGATAATCTAAAGAGGATGGCAAAGGTAAATGGTGGTTTTACAGATGATTATGATTTGGTGTTTTTTTTTACGGATTATGATTTGACATATCAGTCATGTCCATTGCACATATGGTGAGTGATAAAATGTTTGCTGTAGTTTTATACTATTGCATTAGTCAAGTCAAGTCAAGTTGAGCTTTATTGTCATTCCGCTATATGTGGGGACATACAGTGGAACGAAATGTCGTGCCTCACAGGACCACGGTGCTACATAAATACTGACATACAACAATGACGTGAAACAGTATAAATCTAAACACAAATACTAACAGAATTAGATTATAAATATACTATATATAAAGTTGCCTATACATAAACTATTAAATACAAACTATACAAATGTTCCACATAAATATTGCACGAGGAAAAAGAAAGTCAAGCACTGTTCCTGGCTGGAGAACAGTACAAGATTAGAAGTTATAATCTTAACAAACACATTAAACACAATTATTGAAGAATCAATGTTATGTTTCAGCTAGAGGCTGGATGTATTTTGACTAGTCAGCACTACTGCACTAGTCTTACTGTCTTGTACCTGTGACACACACACTAACATACACTTAGCAATCAAAATGAGGACATATTTTAGACTTGTAATGTGTATAATAATTAAGAATAATTACAAAAAATGGTTTAGCTAACTTCTGGGGGCAAATATATCCTCAAGCATTGTTAAGTAGGTACAGACACAAATCGTTATTGTCTATTAGCCTAAAGGCATCCGTTAAAATAAACTCACTGATACTGTTGGAAGCAGTAAGGAATTTTTTTCAGCTTCACACACAATACTAACCCAGTAATTCTCACTGTGTGAAATCATTGAATCTTTGTCATTCTCTAAGCTTATTAAACATTAAATCTTTAATTTACTGTACTAAAATCGGAAAGTTTGTAAAATGTTATTTAACACTAATGCACATAAGTGGCTAAACATTCCACACAAGAAATGTCTAATCAGTCCTTCATTAAGGGCTGATATTAATAGCATCCCAGTTTTTTTTGTCTTATTAATACATGAAATATAACTACAGCTTTGAATCATTACAGCAGGTAAATAGACTGCAGTGATAAGCCAACATTCATAACATTGTCCATTTATTTAGGTAGGTGAGAAAGGACTTGAAACTATTGTTTTGTTTCTTAACCACATTGGTATTTTTTTTTCCAAATAAATAATGGATGATAATGGTAAATGTCCCAGGGGGCATCTGGGGCACCCATAATGCCTTTGGGTGAACGGAGCAGATGCAGCACTGGGACAAAAATAGATGACATTCAGGTTAGTTTTTATTTTATAGGTCAAAAGATGTAATGGAATAGTTTCATCAAGTATTAACTGATGTTTCTCCTGTAAAAAAACTTAGACTAAATAAAAACAGACATAAATATGGCAATTGTTGATAGACAGTAGAAGATTAAAGTATACAATTAATGCTTCTACAGTAGCAAGTTCAGATTATTGTTATTGGAGGAATTTGAGGCAAAATGTTTGTATTAAAATCTCTGACTTTTGTTTGCAGACTCTGGTATCTTAAGCACAGTCTGAGACATGCACACGACATGTTGAATATTGGGGTGTTTTTCAAATGAGAAGCATCTCAGAATCGTTTTCTAATAGTTGTTTGAATTGTGTCTTGTATGTATAAGAAACAATTCAAACTTTATATATATATATATATATATATATATATATATATATATATATATATATATATATATATATATATATATATATATATATATATATATATATATATATGGTTGAGCCCCGGACCATGAAGGTAATCCCTCTACTCCACACCAGGCATGTGTGTGTCTTCAAGCATTGCTAAAGGCTGCTCTTCCTCTGTGGACTGCAGAAGGACATTGGGGACCTGTCTCTGCTGGGCAAAATGGCTTCAGGTAACACAGATTCTCTCTTTTAGACCAAAGCAGCATATATTTCCATCCCATATATTCTCTCACCTGTTAATGAGTGGGGAGAAGGGGGAAATGTTGTCTGCAGTGTTTTTTGCAGGGTATTGGTTTTCACAAGGTCCTGAGAATGTGGCTGAGACCAGACAGGACCAGAACACAACTAGACATACAGTTGCTAGATATACAAAAAACAGAGTCACAAATTTTAAACAGAATGTCTAGCAACAAAGCTGACGTTGGGCTGTTGGCGTTGTCTTTTTAAAATAAGAGGTGAGAAGTGATTGGTGTGGGGTGGAAAGACATCACAGGTCAGATGGTGGTGAATGAACCAATGGCAGAAGTCGTGGAAAGTGGAAGAGAAAGAGAAGAGACGGGGAAAGACAAACAAACAACAACAAAACAGGCAGCCGTAACAAGCAAAACCACACTGAACATGTCATGCAATGTTATGTTTGTTGAGGACTAGTACAGATGTGTTGAACCTAATACTTATTTACACAAAGTATTTATTTATTGATATTGTGAGTCACTCTATCCCTTCCCATCTAACCATTCTGCTATGAAACCATTGCATTGCCATTTTTCAAGATCTTATCATTTTCTAATGGATAAAATAGTCACACACCATGTTTTTCAATGAAATATTTTTTTCTCAGAAATATTTATGATTACAAACTACACTGTTGACTGTTTATAGTCAGACAGAGTTTGTATGCATAATGTTTGTCTCTGTGCACTTCAAAGAATCCTATGATAATCCCTTCTGCCTATAATACATTTTGCTTTCGATCAAAATTCTGTCTCCATTCTACAATGAACACCTAGACACCCTAACAATGTGACATGATTTTTTCAGAGTATTAGATTAGACCTTTTCAAACAAAAATGTTTTATTAACAAGTTATAATTTTTTAGTAGTATTATTGTCTTCTCCATCAATGTTTTGACAATCATGTTATTTAAAACGACATTAGTGAAATTATGATTTATTTTGTAATGCAATCATAATCTTGCACAGTTTTGATCATCAGTAGCTCTCAAACAGCATCAACATCTTAGTTAATAGACCATATTCAACAACCCTCAGATCCAATCTTATATACTGAACTATCGGTCAGATGGTTATCACTGAGCAAATGTTTTCAGTTGTAGCTAAATAATGGAGCACAACAAATGAAAGATAACCCTTGGATATAAGATAACACAAACACTTGGGGTGGTTTTGTTTATTTAATAAATTGGTGTTTGCAGAGGGATGCGAATGAAAGTCCTTGTCCAGTTTCAGCCAAGAGCCAGTCAAGTGTTATCATTGTTAATAATATACTTGAGCAAACAGAGTTCTACGACAGGTTAATCAGCTGATATGAGCCCTTGCTCATAATGTTTACCAAAGGATCATGGGAAATGAGCAAGGGTTTATCACAAAATCATGGGATCAGATAAAAAAATTCCAGGCATTTGCTCTGTTAACCAATGGGAGAGCCCGCCTTCAGTCATATGACTCCATAATCCATTTTTTACAGCATAAGACTTTCTTGCAGAGAAAAGCTTTGGAATTATGGGCTCATCTTAGACGTGAATAACAGACACATAAATCCCTCTGGACAGTATACTGCATTGACAACGGCTGCCAAGCCTGGCTGATGTCACCCAGGTAATGTTGCACGCTAATGAAGGAGGGGCAATAGAGGCATTTTTTGAAAGCCCTGTGTGAAAACTTATCAAGGGGTAAAAAGGTCCTAAATTTTCTCTTTTATTCATTCTGCCTCTCACATGACTTACGTCAGGGTTTCAATGCATTGCTCAACACAAGCATCATGTGTCGCTTTGACCTCCACATGAAAAGCATTGCAGATCAAAGGGGCATTTTTACAAGACTGCTAAGTAGTGAGAAGTGTATTTGGAAAAAAAAATCAATATTAGATATATTACAAGAACACAAAAGCTAAGAGATGTTTAACAAGTTCAGGAAACTTTACTGTCTCAGGATGTTTGACTGGTTCATACCATGTAGTATAGCGCCTTGTCTGTATTGTGACTATTGAAACTGTAGCTTGTCAAGTGAAAACTACTCTTGCACTCTTTCTGAATCTTCTTATGCTGTCAAAAAGTGTGTGTAAAGAGATAGATCACTGAAGATTAATCACTGATCACTAATTTACCTGGAGCTGCTATAATGATTGTGCTGACTGGACAAGCATATCTCTTATTACCATCACACACACACCGAACTGACCAAGGACCCCTATGATTGTGAACAGGCCCTGCTTCTGCTGAGGTCGTCCTGGGCCCTGTGTCCGCTTGGGACGGTCCTGTGTGTGTGTGTGCACGCATATATGTGTGTGTGACAGTGAGAGAGAGTGATTAGAGAGAGTGATTTTGTTGGCTGTCTCACCTTGCCATCATTTAGGGATATTTGGGGAATATGATTACAGAGTGTCAGAACCTGTCTGGGTCTCCTGCCCAGGGATTGAGCACACAAGGACATACACACACACATACACACACAAACATCTTCCACAATCCTCACCACTCTCCCACCATCTCACAATACCACTGTCAGCATAACATTTCTAAACTAGCTGTGCTGGTGGAAACAGAACTACTTTTGAATAACATTTTGGGATGTTATGGTACCAACAAACCCCTCATGTTAGGAAAATCCAGTTCAGATTAGTTCCAGTTGTAAAAGTATTATCACCTGGGATTTTCTTACAACTAGCTGCAATTTCGTAATGACATCATCCTCCAAGAAATACATATCTTTTTGGTGTGAAAACAACCTCAGCAATCAGTAAGTATTAGTTTATTTAACTATAAAACATTCCATTTCTTTTATTTAATTATAAAACATTCCAAACATGCCATCTCTGTTTGAACTTTACTACTTTTTAATGTATGATGAACTAAAATTAAGTCCAACTGACACTTTCTGTGAAATCAGAAATTACAGCTCAAATTATAAGTCATTTATATACACTCACTGTTGCAAATTGGGGTAAGGTAAAACAATCTTTCTGAACATGGATCTGTTATGTACTTTCTTTATTAAACCTGCTATCTGTAACTTTTGTTAGGTTAAAAATACAGTATACTGTGTCTGACAAAAGCATACAACACACATTTATTTAAAAAAAAGTTATAGGGTTATAAAAAAACACATAACAGCAATTTTGCAAGCATGCAGAGATGTCTGACTCAAAAGACAGACTGACTCATGTTTGATTTAATGAGAAAACGTATAAAACACAGCCAGATTGTGGTCTGATGTTCATGTGAAGTACAGCAGTCCATACTTCTGTCTGCCTGTCTATGTCAGTCTGTGTGTTGAGGGTCTGGGGCCTCTGTAGGGGCCCAAATGGATGCTGTAGGAGTGTGTGTGAATGTTGAGGAGGGTGATGAATATTAAGAGTCTATTGTAATGAAAATCCTGCTGGCCTTTGGAGAGTGAGGCTTTAAAGCTGTAGCCGTAGGGACCTCCATCTGCCATCCCGTCAGCCCCCAAACACACACACACACACACACACAGAGACATAAACACATTTAGCCCAGCTCTCGCACCCTTTTGAACACATACAAACTCCTGTACACTCAAGCACAAACCATATTATAGTCAACACACACATTTAAACACATTGGGGAATGTTGCATTATGATGGTTGCATTTGTCTTCAAGCAGTGAAAAAAATAACATTATTTATTTATTTGATAGTGATGACAGTCTGATGATATACATATACAAATATGGCAACATCATTATGCATTTGCCTATTGGGGTGAATCACACAGAAATGCCCAGGTCAGATCCTCAGCACCCTACCCCATTCATCCTTAACATTTTTTTTTAGATTTCTCATAATATTAATAACTCTCATAGTTTCCATTATTCTCATAAGTATCTGAAATAAGATTAGTTTTACTGTGGTAAATAAGAATTTATTACAGTTTCTACTGTAATAATAATGTCACAGAATATATCTAAATAAAATAATAAACTATGATAGAAAACAAATGTTGCTGTGTGTATTCATGTTTCCTAGACCATCTATACCTAGATCTGGGGCAAACACCCCAAACATCAAGGTCCACTTTAAATTCCCTCACATGTACAGTATGACCAAACCTGTACACACACACACACACACACATTTGTTTACTGTTTGTTTAGGACACTGGGCTAACTTTTTCATCAAAAAAAAAATAATTCACAAAGAATCTTCCATTCCAACATCAGTTGTCCCAACGGTAGAAGCTGCCCTGTTAATTTACAGGTCTCTTTCACTGCCACTTTCACCTACACATTCCATGCTGATCCTCATTTAAGGCATATCATGTGTTTTGTTCTGTAAAATGAAGAGAGCACAAATCCCCAGCTCATCCATCACAGACGTCTTTCTTGTAGATGACCGCTGCTCACTACATTACCTGTTCTGATGTGGTCAGGATGACTCTGCATGGCTCCTGTTGATGTGAAAGAATCACTCATCCCTGCCGAAGCACCATTCACTCCACAGAAATCTCTGCTGTTCTCCTCCTAATGCTCCTTCACCAAATAGCTTACGAACTGGACCTGTGGCCCCTGTGCAGTGCATGCTGGGACAGGGGAGATGGAGTGTGTCCATCATGTAATGTGGCATTAGAGAAAGTGTGTCTGTAATGTGGCGTTAGAAGGGCCCTCGGCATGGTTAAACTGGAACCCAGTATCACAGAGGGGTGCTGATGGTTTCTGCTGCTATTGTGACAGATCTTTTTATTCTGGATTGTATAACCAAAACACTGATTTCCTAAATGAACCAATTTCTTATATACTTTGAATCAAGTAAATTCTTGTACTATCAATCCCAAAAATATGTCAGAAATATCAAGCCACTGGGAAATAATGTCACATCATAACAGTATTCAAGAGAAGGTGTGGAGCAAAGACCAAATATTTAGAGACTAAGTAGAGCTTGAAGTATTGTATCTAAAATGGTCATATTATGCTATTTTCAAACACCATTATTTTGTGTATTAGGTGTAATATAATATGTTAACATGGTTTCAGTTTTAAAAAACACATTATTTTTCATATGGTGTACATTATTGTAGCTCCTTTATGCCCCGCCCTCTTAAGCCCCTCTTAAGCAAATCCTTCTGAAAAGGGCAGCATAATCTGATTGGCCAGCTGACACATGAGGATACTGTTTGTAAACATGAATCCATCAGTGCTTTTGATCGTTAGAACAACACACAGTAGTGTTACACTAAACTGCCCAAAACTCTGCATTTGAACAGTCAATAGCAAATTCTTATAACAAATAATAAAACATACCTACAGATTCAGAAGCGCCGGATTACCCTAGCAAAGTTGCCCACTGAGAAGTGTGAGCCATGGGTCAGCCACCCCCTGAGAAGAACATTTTGTCCATGAAGTAAGTAAAGTCTCTCTGAGAAGAGCAAGTCATCAGCAAAGTTTACAAAGTCCATCAATTGCTCCTCAGTAGGCAGCACCAGCTTATCAAAACTCAATAGCTACTGGTGATAGTTGAGTGACTTCCTGCAGCATTAGTCTTATTTTTGGACCTTTAAGCCCATCATAAGCAGCAACACAACTTGCGATAACTGAAGCCATGCCTTCTTTCTTTGTGTATACATTTAGGCGGCATTATTCAAATATTCTCAAATTGAAGGAATGTGGGGAGGAGTTAACCAAGGTGTTTTCAGCAGGTCAGGATTTTCTTTTAGTTAAAACAAATCATATTGTGGAAAACGTTGAGCTTTGTAATGTTGCAGATCATATGCAGCTGTTATACACACTAAAGGAAAATATGATAACTCACATGAAAACAAAATAAATATACTATAATATATATTATACCATATATTATACTAGAATAGTCCTATATTCTTAAGTAACCTATTATATCCAAATGCAAATTGTCTGATTAATTTCTTTTGCATAACAAGACAGAATTAAATATATCAAATAAGCGACAAAGTTTAGTACCCAGTTAACTGTATCAGTAGTAAATCATGAGGATACAAATGACACCATTTCTTGCTCATTTTTACCACTGTAAGCATTGCCTCTTATGGCTTATTGCATCCACTAACTGTTCACCGTTCTGGAACATAAACACTTTGAAGCACTTTTAGTTGTGATCAGTTTTGTGATATATTGTAATCCAAGTTGTAGTCCACTCACCATCATGTTTCATGTCCCTGTGCCTGTCATAAAAGTTATGTGAGGACACTGTCATTCCAAATCAAGATTTGTTTAATTGTTTCAGCTCTGCCCATTTCTGACAGCTTTGCTTCTTTTAGCCTAAAATATAATTATCACAAGTGGATGGTTCTAGCTATGCATTCTCGGGTTTTTGCCTTGTGTTGCAATACGAATTGTAGTCCGACACATTTTAAAATGCAACAAGTACATATTAGATTATCAGTGTTGCCACCAGGGGTGCTATAATATCCTCTACAGTCGTGCTACCTTGAATACTACAGTTTGTTACAGCCACAACAACACATGAACAGATATGGTTGCTAAGCCTTTACATCTGGGCTTGCATTCTTGCATATGGTCCATTACTAGCCTTCCTTCTTCTCACTGTCGCTTAAAACTCCTCCCACCCCATTTTCCTCCACACTTTCCTTAGATCAGAGATTTTGAGTTTTGACACCAGCCTGCAGGAGTTCTGACCCATGCAGTCATTAGAGGAGGACTCCATATTTTGAATTAATGGTGACATTTCAGTATTTAAATGATTACATGATTATATGATCTAAATGATTACATTTTGACTTAAATTCACTAGACAGCAAGTACAAAATATTTTCATAACATTGCACCTTCAATGCAGTTAATATATGATGTGTAGTTTACATCAAGATTACAAAAGTAGTGATCAAGTGATCAGTAGCAAACTGTGCCTTTGAGAAAAGTTTGTAAATATGTCTTAAAATCTACCTGGTAGTAGCCGCCGAAAGGTCAATGTAATATATTTTACTACAAAACCAAATTAGACTAAACTTTAAGGGTACATATTATGTCCATTTTGCAAGTCTGTAGTGTCCCTAGAAAAATACCCCACATTTTATTTTTTGGGTGAGCAGAAATATGCTGTTTTCATGTATCTTTAAATGCAGATAAGCTGCTGCTCCCCACCCCCTTTTCCTGATAAGACCTGTGACTTTATAGCTTGTGCTTTATTAGATACTTTTCTGTAAGTGTTCTGGCCTCTTAAGTCTGGCCTGCTAACGTTAGCTAAATAGACTGTCACAATGTAACTTTAACTACCACACATATGCCTATATAACAAATGAAAAAAACAACAACAGATTTGCGTGATTACGTGATTTATTGATTACCGTTCTAAAGACACCTATTGTTCAAAAAAAAGATGAAATAAAAGATCACATTAAAATTGGCCCATCTTACATCAGCAGTAAAATTTGAACTTGAGCTAACACCTTGTGCGACTCACACACTGTCCAGTGTGCGTCTCATATTATGTTCACAGTTACAGCCAACAACGCAATATTTGTATTGTTTATGTAGCTGAGACATTCTTATGGTATCACTAGTTGCTCGAGAGCAGATATTAAAATGGCTGTGACTGTGAGCAGCTCACTCAGGGCAGGATCAGAACAGAGATTGTCAACCGTCATGGGTGGGGTCTAAGCAATGTGATATAATATTGCTCAAGAAAAATAAAAACAGCTTGTTCCATGAGACCGTTAAGGTTTTATGGGGACTGTAATGAAAGGACTGGGCAGAGTAGCATTATAGGGTGATTGTGTATACACACAGCTGACACACATTTGTTAAAAACCCTGGTAAAAGTAAATTTTGCATAATAGGTCCCTTTCAATGTTTGTGTTTAATTAATCGCTTTATGGGGTGTTTTTATCCTATAGGGCCTATACGATACAAAAAAAACAAGTTCTGAATAGATGTCATAACATTAAAGTGCAGATTACCTACAGGAAACACCACCAAGATGTTAGATGGTTATGATTTACTTATATAGGGTCAATACAACTTCTCTTAACACTTCAGAAAAAAATTCTAAACAATATATGTTTTAATTGTCAAAAAACTTGACACCTATGATAATAAGAAAATATGGCAAAAACATGGCAAGGCCAAAATATTTTTACAATATAGTTGTTCTAGCTGGGTAGAACTTTGAGATCAACCTAAAATTCAGCAGGTTCAGATGAATAATGGCTCATTCACCCCCAGCAGACTGCATTAAAACACAGCTTCCAAAAAACTACCATGACCCCAAAAACCTCCCAGAGCCCTGTTAGTGTGATTTTGCAAGTCTGGCATCTAAACTGAATGCTGAAACTAAAGAGCCACGTTTAGACTAGACCTGACCTTCTTTAACCAGATTGATTACTAATTACTGCAAATTAACCTTAAAGTGGCGTCTGCCACAGAAAGTGTTTAACCAATCTATTTACAACTCCAACATATGGCAACATAATTAACTGTCACACATTAGCATAGTTTAATGGCAATATTGGATTTCTGACATATTAAAAAGCTCATCATCCTGCCAATAATGCAAATAACTTAAAAGCTACCCACAAATAATTTGAATAGCTTACTATACGAGTACAGGATATGCCTTCCTGTCTCTTAATCAGTGTTGGTGTGTAACTAAAACTAGTAAAACTAGTTTTGGCTTGTGTAGAAGTAAAAAGATTTCAACTCCATTTAAAAAAACCTCAATAATAGACAAATTCACATTGCTGAAAACTTCGTGGTAAACTCCCATAAAGCACTGCAAATGATGGAATTCATTCAGTTTATAAAACTAATGCTCATCGCTATGCTTTCAATGAGTTACAGTATATAAATAAATGTAGAATATTAAAATATTTAGTCCAAACTGAGCTATAAATATGTACATATATTTCAGATTCGGATGCCTAAAGTGGTCCATGGTGCACATTAAAGCTTTGGCAGAAGTAATGAGCCTCCTACAGGTAATGAGTTGCTCAACCATTAGCAACTTTGTTTCGCTCAGGAGAAGCGATTAGTCAGCAAGAGACGGCAGTAGCAGGTTAATCCTGTTGCTATTTCTTTGAAGTTGTTTGAAGTTGTTTGAGTTGTTTGAAGTGTTTTTATTTTTATACTGCTTTGTTGTATTTTAAACGTTTGTTTGCTCTGCTATTTTAACCAAAAGATTGAGCCTACTAGATAATACTTGCGTTGCTCGTTAATACATTTACACTTTTAAAACACTGCACTACTCTAGCATATTATCGATCCCGGCCATTCACACCTTCGTCCCATTACTTCTGCCTATCCCCCACCTCTATCTCTATCTGCAGGTATGAACAATTCTCCTTGTTCAGACCTGCACCTCTATCTCTATTGTTCAGGTGCATGAACAAGGCCAATTTCAGCAGTGAAATCAGCAGTGAACAAGGCTGACTTCATCTCTGCTTTCACCTCCCATTCCACTATAAACATATTAGTTCTTACTGAGACCTGGATTCGTCCAGAAGACTCAGCAACCCCTTCTGCCCTCTCCAATGACTACTTTTTCTCCCACACTCCTCGCCAAACAGACACGAGTGAAGGAACAGGTGTGCTGGTATTAAATAATTGGAAATATGCTACATTACCACCACTATCTGACCTCTCCCTCCTCAAGACTTCAGCAACTCACAAATCAGGCAATCAATTAGATCTCATTTTTACACGCAACTGCACCACAGTTGCGTGTAAAAATATTGAAAACACAGACAATATTGCTGTTTCTCCTCTTCATACTTCGGATCAATTTTTCATTTAATTTAAGCACAATCTCCCCATATGCAACACACCCACACCTCTGTTAGTTTCATTAAGGCATAACCTTTGTTTTCTGTCCCCTGAATCCCTTGCCCATGCAGTCTCATCCTCTCTTCTCTCTGCTACACAATTCTCATCCTTGGATGTGAACACTAACATCCTGTCTAGACAACCCCTGTCCTCTCTCCTCCAGGCAAGCTTGCGCTACTCCCTCCAACCCCTGGTTGTCTGAGGTCCTTACGTAAACACCGGGGACAACTTAGGGCGGCCGAGAGAAAATGGCGCAAAACCAGAAAGCCTGCTGACCTAACCCTATGTATTAGACACTAATGTCCTCCTGCTCCACCAATATCCACTCTGCCAAGACTACATATTACACCACCAAGGTCAGCAACACATCTGATGCTCGCAAGCTCTTCAGAATTTTCAACTCCTGCCAACTCAACCCAATCACCTCCCATCTCATACAGGTCATATCAAGATCACTCACTCACACACATCATCAACTCATTCTTTCTTACTGGCACTTTTACCTCTGCATATAAGCAAGCCCTGGTTTCTCCTCTGCTTAAAAAGCCCACACTCAGCACTTCCATTACCAACAACAACAGACACTTGAACAGGCTGCTCTCAATCAGATGACATATTTTCTCTCACAGAATAATTGGCTCAACAACAGGCAGTCTGGCTTCAAGAACAACCACTCCACTGAGACCGACACCGTCACCAGAGAGGACAGCTAAAACAGTCCAAATCTTCCATACTACTGCTCCTCAATCTGTCTGCAGCCTTTGACACGGTCAACCACCAGATCCTCCTTAACACCCTGTCCTCTCAGGGGATCCAAGGATCAGCATTCTAATGGTTTCAGTCTCACCTCTCCAACAGATCCTTCAGGGTGTCGTGGAGAGGTCAGCTGTCCAAATCACATCACATCACATGGTCACAGGGGTCCCTCAAGGATCGGTCCTTGGACCTCTTCTGTTTTCCATTCACACCACATCATTAGGTCCTATCATCCAATCACATGGCTTCTCTTACCATTGCTATGCTGATGATACCCAGATCTTCTTCTCCTTCCACCCTGATGACCACACAGTAACAGCACGCATATCCACCTGTCTCAAAGACATCTCGACCTGGATGACAAGACTGAACTCCTCGTCTTTCAAGGTAAACTGACTCCCTTACACAATTTCACTGTCCAGCTTGGATCCACGACCCTAACACCAACACGGACAGCCATAAACCTTGGTGTAATCTTTGATGATCAGCTAACATTTTCTGACCACATTGCCAAAACAACATGATCATGCAAATTTGCCTTGTACAACATCAGCAACATTCGGCCCTACCTCACTGAACATGCAAAACAGCTCCTTGTTCAGGCCCTTGTCATTTCAAGCCTGGACTACTGCAATGCTCTGTTGGCCGGCCTTCCAGCACGAGCACTCAAACCACTACAACTGATTCAGAATGCAGCAGCTCGACTCGTCTTCAAGGTACCTAAAAGGGCCCATCTCACACCTCTCCTCATTGCCCTTCACTAGCTACCAGTTGCTGCGCTCATCAAATTCAAATCTCTACTCTTTGCATATAAAACCACTACTGGCTCTGCACCAACCTACCTTCACAAACTCATTCACATCTACACCCCTTCCAGATCCCTAAGGTCAGAAAAAGAACGTCGCCTGGTATTACCCTATTCAAAGGGTCACTTGCTTACAGGTTCATCTTCACTATCCCTTACTATATCTCACTACATTCGAAAAACAGCTAAAACCTGCCTCTTCCACGAATACCTGACACAAGTATGAAAAAACTACTAACCTTTGTTTCTCCTCTCTCCCAACAGGTTTTACCTCTCAAGCACGGAAATGTTGTACTCTTAGAAAAATTGTAGCTATGTACGGCTAATGTTATTGCCTCCCTGTGATTTATCACTTTGTGTTTTCCTCACCTTGTAAGTCACTTTGGACAAAAACATCTGCTAAATGTCTAAATGTAAATGTTTTGAAAGACTGAAACCCACACATAACTACATGACTACACAGACTGCACTGTGATAGCCAGAGAGGTTGTGTTTATCTTACTAGTACAAGCCCCCCCAAACCACCCACCCCAAACCCAATTTTTACTTTAAAGAAAGGCCAACTATAAAGTCTTTTTAAACATGTAAAGTGATATGGCAGGAATTCTGTGTGGTTTACATGTTTAAATATTGTATTAGATTTCCTTACACATTTGCTATAGCATTCCCACTGTTCTCAACTAAGCTGCTCCAATAATTGTGGAAGGAGAGCAGGCAGGGCAAAGAGTGTTTCGACAGGTATGAGAGAAATTACTTTACAGCCTCACACCTGTTTAGCCTGAAGGCCCTGAACCACAGAGACTAATCAAAAAGACAAGAATGATGGGAAAACGAGTTTGGCCTCTCTTTCATAGGTGACCACAAAACATCAGTTCTGGCCAGTGATTGATCGCTGGAAACAGAAATAAAGACAGGTACACTCTAAAAACTGCTGGGTTAAATAACAACCCAACCTTAACCCCACCACTGGGTCACTATTGGACAGCAAACGCTGGGCAGGTTTGACCCACATACTGGGTTTTACCATTTAACCCATATTTCTGGGTTAAATATTCAACTTGCTAGGTTGAATAATACTTATGTGCTGGAGCTGGGTTTTGACCCAACTAGTGAATAACATTAACTCTCTTGCTGGGTTAAATATTACTAAACATTGGGTTATTTTCTTTTATATTTAATATGACTTGTTACATATATTAATAATAATAAAATAATACATTAAAAATAACAAACTAATGCAATATTACAATTACTGTTGCTCAATAATACAACAACATGCCTTTTTTGTGATTTTAATGAGGTTTTTTCAAACAAGCAATACAGAAAGCCATTAACCTGGGCAGTTAAGCAGGTATTTAAATCATTCAAAAAGTATTAAAGAAGTCCATCTCATATTGTTTATTGTGTCAAGTGCATACTGCATCCATTGATCGTTTCTAAACAGAGAGTTTGCCAGTGTCTTATTGGATAGGGATACAAAGGTGCAGGTTATAATCGTCAGATTCTCATGATGCTGGCTGTGGTCATTAGGTGGAACGAGGCTGAGCATATGACGGAACCAGAGCTGATTCTATTGTCTTAGGTGTCCCTATAAACATATATAATATATCGCTTGCATATAATGCAAAAGTTATACAAAAAGATAAATGTTACTGTTCGGTTCTACAGGCTAACAATTACAGCATAAACATTTTTAAATGAAATAGGTAAATTCTTGGTTAAAAGAAAAATTTAAGAGAATGTCACTTTATTGTGAATCACTGTTGATAAAATACCCAACTAATTCAGAAGTAATTGTATTTTTTAATAAATAAAATATTTTGTGATTATTTGTGACATTAACATAAAACAATTTGGCCATCCAGGGCCACAGTGTTCAAACAAGTCCTAGCAACTGGTATGGAATGTGCTTTTTATCTTTTAAATATTAAATGAATTGCCAATGATAAAAAATAAATATGGCACGAGGGTCATCTAAACCAGAAGAATGCCACAGTTTCAGCTTCATATTTCAAAAAGACTTCAGCTGATATTTAAAATATTATAAAAATATAGGTAAATATTTATATTAACTTACTATAAAATCTTGACCGCTGTGAGCTGCTTGAACGTCAAGTCTGAAGGCAAGTGAAGAATCCATAAAACTTCAACAAAGAATCAACATTTTTGACCTAGTAACTGGGTCAAAATAACCCAACCAGATGTTCAGCTGTGAATTAAAACCCCTTAAAACCCAATTGACCCAGCATGATCAACGGTGTGTTTACTGTACCCCAAACAACCCAGAATTATGACTAGGCATAATCAATCCAAACATGTTTTTTACAGAAACAACCCAGCACTTTTTTGAATGTATTTCCCCCCACAGCACCACATGTATTTATGACATCACAGTGAATAAAGGTGATACAATAATGACAATGACATTTTACAAAGCCTAGTTAGGCATTAAGCATAATTACAAAGCATACACTGTAAAAATGTTCATAATTTTAATGTAAATGTAAAAATGTTACAGTAAATTGGTTAACTGTAAATGAACCTTCACATAAACAGTGAAAAACTGTAATAGGCTTAACAAAACTTTGCTTTTAATTTTATGATAAAATCTGTAAAATGTACAGTAAAAGGTGTGAAATACTGTATATTCTACTGTATATACTGTATACTGTATATACTGTATATACCGCATATATATTGTATATTCTGTGTGTGTTCAGTATGTGAAACATGCAAAAAAGTAACCTAGAGATCTTTTCATGGGATTTTATCCTACACAATAATTTGACTGCAATGCTTACAGTTTCTTGGAGTTGTATATGTGCATATTGGGAATTTTCCAACCAATAAACGTTCATTTGATCTGATCAGTTGTTAGCTTCTAAACATTATATCATAAAGATTTAAGCATGAACGGATCCACAGGCAATATCATTAAGTAACTGATCTTATGTACTAGTACCCAGTGTTTTTTAAATTGTAATTCACAGGGAAATTCCAGTTTGGAAACGGATCCAGTGAGTGTTAGTCAAGTCTCAGGAGTTAAAGTTCCATAGTGTGTTGTAAGAATGTTGCCACCATCCGTGGCTTTTGTCACTAAGTGTAACTGTACTCCAGTGTAACGTGTGCTGAAATTAATCCTACTTTAACTGTGTGGAATGCTGTGGTAAACCCCTGACACTGATATCTGCTATTTAAATTTGACATCTAACTCTCAGCGGCTGCGTTCAGTGGTGTCATATATCTCACATTCTCCCGGCATCTATTGTCACTCATTTATGGCGTTATCTAACCCACTATTCACTCTAGTAACACATACACTGTTTACATCGCTCTATTTGGCAGAATCACTCGTGTTTCCAGAGACTTGAGAGTTTGTGGCTGCTGAAGGAAACAGTTGTGTGATTAAGGAGGTGTTTCATACTTATCGTGAGAAACGTTTGCTGTTTTCTCTTCAGCACCAGGCCTTCATGTGTACACGCTCAGGTGTACAAGAGTTAAATCCAAACAATTCATTAATCACCCTGAAATTGTCCTGATTTACAGTTGTAGGTAACTATAGTCTTTTGGGTCCAACTACACAAATGCTTTTTTCAAGAAGAACTTTTGCATGCATGTTGGTTTAAAACATCCAGTGTTTAAAATAATTTACAGTAATTCACCAAAATGATCAAAACTATTACATTAAAAAGTAATTTGACAGAAAGATGAATAAATGAAATTAAAAGAAGTGCTTTTGATTCATTTTTCTGATTTTTAGATGTTCTTAGCCTCCATTGAAAACTCTGAAATCTGAACAATGTCATAAACTGTGCTCAAATTGGCCAAGACATGTCCCAGATACTGCAACTAAAAGTCAGGGATCTCAGTATGACCACAAGCATTTCTCATTTAAGTATTCTAAGACAACATAGATCTACCCATACCCATGTGGATTTGTATTTCTGCTTTTTGTACGAGAAATGCCCACATGAAACGATAAAGCTCCTTTTGGGCATATTGGGGCATGTTGTCACACAAATTCCTGGGCTCCTTTGTCCTGGGCAGTGGAAATGTTAGAATAGCTTATTTGTTTGTGCCTCACAGAAATTAATATTCAAATAAATTACCTTGAGAGTGAAAAGTTTAACAACTAGCCTTTCCTAGTGTTCAGCGAATTTAACAGGCAAGCAAAGGATGGTTCTTCTTTTTCCCACCCAAACTGTAATGCAAAAAACATAATTCATGCTAAGTAAAATGTGTGCTGGTATGTGCGTTGTCACCACTCATGTCTTCTCAATACTTTAAACATGATAGCTTTTTATCACTCGTTTCCTCTGTCTCCAGCATTGGTTCTTTTTCTCAGAGCCTGAGAATAAATAGAACGATTAGGGAATCCTTCCCAGCTAATCACACTGTGCCATGGTCACTTCCGCCATGTTGATTACCACGGAAACCATTAGAGAGAAGAAAGTGGCGGTGTGTTTGATGGTGTCCGGAGGCTCAGGGGAGGTCAAGGAGGGGTGTGTGTGATAGGCCACTTAGTCTTCCTGCTCCTATTATCCGAGCATTTCCTCTCACAAACACACACACATTTCAGTCACTAATTATTACCATACCACTACCTATTACTATACCAATACACATCTTCTGCTGCTCTCAGATCTCCACATTGCTGCTCTACTATATTAAAACATTTTAATATTATTTATTTTATATTATTGTTATTTTATATATTATTATTTAATAAATAATGTGCATATACTTCTGCAATGGGCATATACTGCCCATTATAGCGCATAGTAATGATGGGTACAGTTAGTCCCAGGTGTCTGCACTAGTGTTTGGAGATGATGGGGTGCAATATCAGTTCAGGAAGAGTGACATATGATTTCTCTCTTAAAATGAAAAGCAGTCAGTCAATGACTATATAATAAAGTATTGCAGTCACAGATCAAAAATTACCTGCAATTGTCCAGTATTTGCCGTTGCTGAGCTGACAGTTATCTATCTTCATGTGTACGAGTGAGCATGAGCAGCCATAAATTGCACTGGAGTGACGTCACCTCCCCTCTTCAACTGAATTGAGTAGGTTAATCTAGAACAAGTGGACCGATGGTGGCGGTAAAACCCAATCTGATTTACATAAATTTCTACCTGCAGCATTTGGAAAAGCAAGTGCAGAACATGCAAACAAGAGCAAGGGGAAAAAACAGAAAAGCATACATAAAGTGAAAATATGAGCAAAAACATGATTTGTGTGCGATTTGAAAAATTTTGCATTAATGTCTCGGTTTTGTGCAATATAATGTAAAACGTTTAAAATTTTGATTCATGCTTATTATATTTTTTATTTGTTCTTATTATATTTTGATCTGTGACTGCAGTACTTGAGAGGACTGAGAGGATCCCATAAACACAGCCCACAGCCAATAAATGAAGAAATATAAGAGGGCAATTGAACAAATAGGCTTCAAGACTTCCAACTTTACCAACAAACCATGTCATAATGTGATACTAGTTTCACACACTTCGCCAGTACACCACATATTCTATGAAGATCAGGTCAGAGAACTTTGCAAAACTGAATGAAGATTTATACATTTTCTGAGAAAAATGTGAGCAGTGCTTGTCTGTGGTAAACCATGCCACAACAATACTTCTGCCATGCAGTTGTAATGGTGTTCTAGATGGTTGCTGGAGTGTTGCAAAGTGGTTATTACATTTATATTTATTCATTTATGATTCATTTATAAATGATGCTTTTTTCCAAAGCGACTTACAAAGTGGAAGAATATTTAACATTTTGCCCTAAGAACCAAGATGTTCTAAGTGGATGCTTACTGGTCAGATCTCTATAAGATCTTTCCTACTTCAGGGTAGGTTTTAGATTTTTTTTGCCCATTTAATCATCTGCATGGCAAAAATGTACTTCCCCAACACTAAACATTAACAGTAGTTATCAATGCCAGGGTCATTGATTTGATAGCATAACTTGAATACACTGTAAATCATTTTCAGTAAAGTTTACTAGACAAAATATAGCTGCAAACAACAATTATTGGGGTCAAAGCAGGTTTGGAGAAATGGGGAACAGACCAAGGCTGAGATGTTAACTTTTCTAGCCTAATGCTGTAGTTTTGTTTTTATTAGAAATGTATCTGAAATTAAAATAAATGACCTTACTTATTCTAAAACTCAGAAAACATTGTGAGTGTATCATGGTTCCATAAATAAATTTCAATGAAATGATACTGATGGCAGTGTAGACTTAAAATGTCTTTTTTCTTTTGTTTTGTTTTATCCTGTTACGATCTATTTCTCTAGTAGACAAAATAAGGAACTACAAATCTTTATCTGGGAGTGGAAATGATTGACCGTTAGAATTGCTAGTCACCCACCTTTCATCAAAAATGAAATTTGGCATGTTTTGTCATGAGGATCTGGAGATGATGCATGCCAAGTTTCATGCAAATCAGATGAACAGTTTGGTCAAGTTTGGTCTCTCTGCGACTTATGGTCTTTGATGTCCAGACAATTTTGGGGCAGATAAAGAATAATACTAAGAAGAAGACAAAGAAAACCCTTGCAAATACAATAGTGTTTGAGCACTTTGTGCTTGGACCCCTAATACATAAATGTAAATCTAATTTATTGTAAATGACAATAACTAAATAAATAAATGAATAATAAATATGTATGAGCATTATAATGACTGAGATAACTAAGATAAGATAAGACAGACTCTCGAACAATTATCAGGGAAGTTCCTCAAACAGGAGTCATTACCCAGAAAACTGAGAACCTCCTCATTGTGAAGTGAGAGATGATTATAGCTCTGGAAAGCTCTTTAGCAGATCAGGCTACAGTTCCCTTTTGTAGAGCCACATTCTTGCAATGATATGTAAAAATGCCAATAGCAAAGCATGGACAAATTACTGTTGCACTCCAAATACTGGGGAACCTGATCTGGATTAAGTGAAAACAGCCTCTCTGGTTTCAGTAACTGAATCTGGCTTTTTACTCTGGTGCAGTGGTTTAACATTTGTACACACCTGATGACACCCATGGAGAAGGATGCGGAGCTGATTTATAGAAAAAACACTTGAATTCAGTCACTTTTGCTTTGCAATTTACTGTTTTGATTTATTAGTAGCATTTTTATAAAGAAAATGTTATTGCTCAGATGTTGCTCTTTCATAAAAGTCTTAATTAAAAAATACATTAACTGAACTTTATTAAGTATAAAAACATCTTAGGTTAGGTTTCATCTTAGGTTCTTCTAAAATTCCTGAGGAGAAACAAAAACCGAGACATGTATTGGCATACATACTCTAAAAGCACAGAGATAGTTAGTTAATTTGGTTTTGGAAAATTTTATCTTAAATGGTTTTGCTCATATTGCAAACTGTTTGTGATTGCAGAGTTGGTATATTGACAAATACAAACACAATTTGAGGTCTATTCAGAGTGTAGAGAATTTTCAAACTCTAGCAAAAGATTTCAGCAAAAGTAATTTTTTCAAACTTTCAAAATAAAAATAAGATCTCATACATTTTGTTTTCTTGCTGTGGTGTTTCAGCTATTACTTTTGCTGCATTCATTTTCTCCTTTTTTGTGGATGTGTCACTCTTTGGTTTGTCTGTTTTGTTTAATCCCTACATTGTGTTTGTGCAAATTAATTTATAATAATAGTGAGTCAAAACTGTTGCAAGGGTCACAACAGAGATCAAATAAAGGAAAGCCACCCAGCACAATGGTCTTATACATGATTTTAAAGGAGGAAACTGGAGGATAGAGCAGAGACAGCAGAAGAAAGAGGGGAGGAGGTCTATCCTTTAGTCTAATGCCCATTAATAAGTAATTGTACAATAGTGTGATGGTGTTTTTTAATTACAGTCATTTTCTTCTTAGGTACTTCTTAGATCTTAATGTGCATGTGAGTGTTGAATGTATGCAGTTAAAGATGAGATAAATGCTCCAGAATGAAGATGTTTATGTTTGTCACACCCATGTAATATTGGCAAAAATATTTTATTTTCCTAAATCTTCATCCAGCTGATGCAAGAGCAGTTGCTGTTGCCTCTGGGTTGTGCCGTTTGTCCAACTTTCATTTAGCATGAAGGATGAGCACACTAATGCTCGCTGTGGTCCACTACATCTAATCCTCTATATTAAGAATGATAGTGTATGAAAAAGAGGGAGGTATACTCTGTACAGGTCTCTTCCAGGTGGGTCTGTTACTAATTGCTAGGCTGATGCAATGCCAGTGCAACTCATCACTCAAGTTTGTATTTATTTATTTTTTGCTTTTTCTATATTGTCTTATATTGATCATTTTATCAGATATAGAAACAAACAAAAATAAAGATATTTTCTAATATTAAAATGACTTATAGTTTTAGACAATTTAGTTTTTAGGGAAGAAAAACAATAACATATTCAGGGAAACACTATATACAACATGCAGCAAACTTTTGACCAGACAAATTCTGACAGGACAATGCTCATTTTTGGTGTTTAACATGCTCACCTGTTACTGTCTGTAAGGAGCAGTTTCACCTCAAGAAGAAGAAGAAGCTTTGATCCTTCACCCATCCATATCCAGTGTAAAACACACTTACAGAAACAAAATGTGAGTGGTGCTTGCGCTATCAAAACTCAGGTCAGAATATTTCAGCAATGTTAACTCTTAACCTGATGCTAGCATGATTAAACATGATTCTAACATGTTTTAGTATGATGCTAGTATAACTTTGTGTGATGCTAGCATTATTTAGTATGACTTAACATGATGGTAACATGATGTAGCAGGATGTAACATGATTTAGCATGATGCTAACATGTGTCAGAATCAAAAGAGCCAACTCCCATGTCTCTATTATGTTTTGGTACTGAGATACGGTATGCTGCCCTGTGGTTTCTATGGTGCTGTAAATGGTTGCTAGGGTTTGGTTAGGTATTTACCAGAGCAATACATAAGTCTGCTACCCAGATGATACACAGCTTCATTATTCATTTCAGCCCGACGACCCCATCATTGTTGCCCAGATCGCCGCTTGCCTTCTAGACATCTCAGCCTGGATGAAAAATGGCACCTCCAGCTCAACCTCAGCAAGACAGAACTTCTGATAATACCGGCCAACCCATCATTAGAACACAACTTCACAATTGAACTTGGATCATCCATTCTTACACCCACTCGGTCCGTTAGAAACCTTGGAGTGGTGTTTAATGACCAGCTGAAATTCACTCCACACGTTGCAACAATCTCTCTGTCCTGCAGGTATGTGCTTTACAACATCAGGAAAATCAGACCCTTCCTGTCCGAGCATGCAATGCAGCTCCTAGTCCAAGCACTTGTAGTATCAAGGCTGGAATACTGCAATGCCCTTCTGGCTGGCCTTCCAGCCAATGCCACCAAACCCCTGCAAATGATCCAGAATGCCGCAGCACGTCTGGTCTTCCATCAACCAAAAACCACCCATGTCACACCCCTTCTGACCTGACCTCCACTGGCTACCTGTAGCCACCTGCATCAAATTTAAATCTCTTATGCTTGCCTTTAGGATAGTAACCAGAACCTCTCCCTCCTACCTCAACTCACTCCTCCGGACATATGTCCCCTCCCACCAGCTACATTCAGTCAATGGGTGACGTCTGATGCTCTGTCCTATCCTCAAAAAAAACCCTCTCCTTGTCTCTAGTTCATTCTGTCTCTAGTAGCAGAATACAATGTCCGCTTGTAAATGTAGCCATGTACACTTGGCTTGTCGGCTCGCAAGGCAAAATGTTCAATGCTCTCCTCCTTTTGTAAGTCGCTTTGGATAAAAGCGTCTGCTAAATGACTAAATGTAAATGTAAGTCAAATTAGCTCACCCACATGTCTCTACAATGTTCTAAGGCTGAGATGTGGCTTATTAATTTCATTACATTGTTGATAGGGTACCATAAATGGTTGGTAGGGTGAAGCTAGACAGTCAACAGGTTAAAACCAATAGACCATAGGTGTGTCTAAATCAAAAGAGCCAACTATCATGTGTCTATTGATGTTCTTGTACTAGGATACAGCATGCTGCCATGTGGTTACTAGGGTGCTGTAAATGTTTGCTAGGGTGTAGCTAAACAGTTAAGGAAGTTCTAAACATATGTTTGGTAGGAGCCTAAACATTCAGTGCTGTCAATCATCATGCGAGCCTATACAAGCTCCTCCTCCCTATCGCCTCTGTCTCCACTCTTAGTCTTCCTCCTTGCAGCTCCATTATGGAGGGTAGAGAGCTTGGAGCTCGAGCCAGGCCTTGGGCTCAAGCCCCCTTCAAGGGCAGAAAGTCAAGTTCGTTTACCAACCATTAAGACTAAATGGGCTTAATGGTGATAAAAAAAACTAGCCAGTTTTAGTCAAAAAGGCCACCCACTTGTCTCTGTGATGTTCTGATGCCTCTCTCCTTTATTAATGGAAGTCAGTGGAGGTTTGCTATGGTCTAAGTTGAAGTGTCATCATTTGTTGTTGCTTGCTAAGCCGAGCAATATGAGTCCACCCCCAATTCTCTAAGACATTCGGATGCAGGGCTATAACATAATAAAATTCAGCCCAACGTTAAGTCCATAAAATGTTTGCCCAATTTTTGGCAACATAAGTCTTCATAAGTTGGTCAATTTGACCCATCACTGATGGGTCTACGACAAATGATGCAGAATGAGTTACATGCCAAACTTTGTCCAGAAAAGAAGAAAATGCAACAGAATAATAGTGATGCTTTGCTTGGCAAACACTACTAAAAGCAATATTGGTTGTTGTATGGGTTGTGGAATATTTTACTAATCATAATGTAAACAAATCAAAAATAGTTAAAGGGAATATAGCCATTTATGTTGACCTCTTATTTTACTATTATAGTCACAGTTTATCGGTATGTAGGCTGGAAATTGTCCAGACATGCTCTTCTCAAGGAAATGTTAATGGTGAGGCCCCTGACTCCCTAGTATGTAGTAAATCTATTGTATAGAAAGTTCTGCCCTCCCTAGCAGATGTATGTATATAAATGAAAAGCAAAGCTGCTAAGCTCCTCTGCAGACTGACTCGGCTTTATATCTCTGATAATAAAGTCTATCTTTTGGCATCAAAACCCAGAGTCTTTGAATGATCTTTCTAAAAGGTGGAAGTAACCACAACAGGTTTATCCTGATCAATTCTATATTCAGTTAAAAAAATATTGTGCTTCTTCTTAAAACTTCTGTTTTTCCTCCCTGAAGCTGTGTATATAGTGGCAATAGATCTGTTGATATTTAATCTTTGTTTATGTTCTTTGGGAGTTGAGGAGGTGGAAGAGACTTACCCAATCTATTCTATTCTTTACACTGCAGGTCATCTTTCGCTCTTTTGCTCTTTCACTCTCTCTCTCTCTTTTTTTCTTTCTTTCTTTCTTTCTTTCTTTCTTTCTTTCTTTCTTTCTTTCTTTCTCTCTCTCTCTCTCTCTCTCTCTCTCTCTCCTTCTGTCACCTTTATTTGCATTTCTCATTCTAAAGACTTGTCAGATAAACAAAAACTTGCTTGCAGCTACGAAACAATGGCCACACGTCTGACATCAACACAATGTGTGTACTCTGTGAGACAAAAAGAGGAGCGAGTAACTGTCCAGTCCAGTAACACAATAAAAGAGTGAAATAGGAAATCAAGCAGAACACATAGGTTTGCATGGCTTACAGGGTTTTTTGTGTAGATGAGGATACACATGCTGGACTGATGACAACAGCATGAAGTCATCATATCAGCTTATTTAACAGGTCCCATCACCTTAACGCTTGTCTGCATATGTCTATGGGTCATGTAATATCAAAATGATCAGATTGACACAATGCATACTGTATTAGAGATAGATTCAAACTTATATTACCCACATGAGCACCACAAACAACACAAATTAAACAAAATAACCTAACTGCTGTGCCATGGCTCCAACACATTTTGTAGCTGATTGCCTCTTACTGCAGTTTCTTAAATAAGATCTATAGGTAGGCCCACACTGAATATATGTTTGGAGAACTCTGCAGATTTCTGTAGAATTAGAAAGCCTGACATAAAGGCCACTTTTTATTTGAACTTTGAAACAGAAAGTAAATGAAAAGTGAAAAATAATACAAAAGGTACAACACAGTGTACTGATATTTTGTACTGAATGAACCACTGCTATCCATGAAGAAATCATGTAATCAGATTAGAAACAATGACAACAAACTCATTCATTTACAAAACAATATAATTTTGGTTAATGGCTAAACATTTAAATATGTAAAAAAAAAAAAAAAAGTTGTATAATAATGTAGGGATTTTAGTGCACTCATGGAAGTGGGCAGTTCAGAGTGCTTTCAATGGAAACAGCTACTGCTTTAATTGGCTAATCATTCTTTAAGTTTAAGGGTAATGTAGTTTTTTTTAACTTTTTTTATCCAGCAATTAAACATGATTTTTAAAATTAATTTAATCAAACTTTAAACTTCATTGAACTCTGACTTGTGTCATATAAAGAGAAACCATCGCTTAACCTTTGGAAGGTTTATTGAAAATTCATTCTTCTATTAATATAATTTTTACTTATACTACTACACTATTTATGTAACCATTTTCTTTGCATCCCCGTTGGACTTGTTAAATTAAATAGAAAAATGAAATGCTCCTGCACCAGCCACTCAGTGTAGAACACCCACAATTCAGTGCTTTACAGTAGGGGAAGACCTCTAAAGAACATTATCATACCTTCTTACAGCCACATCATTCGGATATAATGCTTATTTTGTTTTGTTGTTTTTCTTTGGGGGTGCGGGGGAGGTGGGCATGGCAATACTGCCCAAGATTTGCCTCCATAAAGTGGCTTGGGCTGTGCGCTTTTCCAAACCTTCCAAGAAAGTTGATAAGCGGATCCCCAAATGAAATCTCCCAATCCCCGGCTGCGTCTGCCTCTAATCGATTTATTTACAGTTACAATAAAAGACAAGTCTGTAATGGCTGGCTGACATAATAAGTGGCGCAGGAACAATCGGAAAACAGTCCTAAGCGCATTCCAATTTTCGCATTAGGCTAATCGTGGAGAGGAAGGAAATAAAGACATCAGTTGGATGAAACGAGCGTAATTGGAGAATAATGTAGTTAGTTTGCTCTAATCTTCTGCATAATATTAAAATGTTCTCAGTGCTCCCCAGCTGCAAGCAATCAGTCGCTCTGGAGGGGGAAGTTGAGAAAAAGACAGAGCCTCATGTAGGTGTCTATTAGCAACATTGCTTTAGCTTTTTGATAACGGGCCAGAAAAAGTAAGAACCAGAAATTGTGGAACACTTATCTGTTGTTATTTGACAATACGTGACTAAAAGGTTAGTGACAGAAGTAAAAGAAGTGATGCTTAACTACATTGTGTTAATAACATGAGAGTAGCTCAGATGTTTGCATACAGTAATAGTGTAGCGATTTCCTGTATTTTATTATGTAGTGGTGACAGACTGCTCCTAAACTGTTTTTGTCACATATGAAGTTTTTAGCATGTTTTTGTGTTTAGCATCCTCTTTGTTTTTTTTATGCCAGATAAAATGTAACTGAGTTATATTATCTGATAATTTAATAATTTTATAATATATTATAAAATATATAATTACTTTAAACATGGTTAGCTTGACTGCACCTGAACCACTTTAAACTATGACTTTACTAGTAGTACTTTAATATTATATCAATAAAAGGTCAGTTCATGTAAGACAGCAGGTATAGCTACAATAACAAGATGCATAGGTGTTAGCAATGTGCTGTTTGCTCATAACATGTTAGCTTACTCTACATACTGTATCATAACACACTCACATTCAAACAAGATTTAACTTTTTTGGAAAGCCTTGTTTCTTCAATTTTAAAATGTATTAGCCTAAACTAGTGAAAGCTGCTTTCTTTCACTTATTTCTTTGCTTTTTTTAGTAATCTGTGTTCTGGTCAAGTGCAGAGCACAAAGAGAAAGTAAATGTTTTATCTGAGCTTCCAAACTCTTTACTTTATCATGGTATTGTCTGAAGTTTCAGCAGACAGAATGTCTCAAAACAACACCTTGGCCAGTAGCAGAATTAAAGGTAGATTATGTGTTATCCCCTCTTGAGAAAAAGCTTGATGTCAAGCTTTCCTTCCCTCTGAGGGTGTTTTCACTTGTATTATTGTGCAGGAAATTGTCATTAGTCAGAGGAACAAAAACATGAACTGCCATGGCTGCCTTTGCTCTGCATCAAGACACAACAATAAATTAATCAAATTAAAATTCCTTGTTATGTGATTTTGCTTTAATTTCCACAACCAAACCTATTTAGGGTTTGACGATGCCAAAATAGGGAAGTCACAGTTAAAGGCCTCGGTAACAGTGTTATATTAGGAAAGAATTATCAATCCTTTAAGCTAATTTGCATAAATTGGGTAAATATATAGCAGTATTTGTTAATCTTCCTGCTGTTTTTACACTTTTAACTGCAGCAGACACTTAATGTTCTTTGCTTATTGATCGACTGCCATCAAAACATTAAATCAAATTTAGATTGTTATTACCCTACAAAAGTTATTTCTAATACAGATGTACATATACTGCCACTCAAAGGCCTGCATTTACGTTTGATTAAGAAGTGTTGCTGTAAACAATTTAGTTTCATATATTCACAAAACATTACTACATTTTGAAAGTCAAGATACACCTGTTTCTGTTCTGGCCTCATTAGAGGGTGAGGGTATTTTAATACAGTGTCTAAGTCTAAAAGGAGCAAGCAAAAAAACGTCATGACTCGGTAGACATAATAGTATAGACATAAATGCTAAGCAAAATGTAATTCTTGATGCACTTGATTATAACATATAATCACACTGTATGGCTGACTGCAAGTATTTCACTGGAAGTTGCCTTAAAGACATTGTACTGTTGTTTTCTAGCATGCATTCCTACTCAACTGCAGGATCTAAATGGAAATGAGTGAGCTCCCATTGGCTACCATTGGTTATCACCACCTCATGTCACTGAACATTTTGCATAAAGTTAAACTCTCTTGCATAGCCAAAAACCTCTGACTAGCAAACATGGATCAGTCAAAAACTGCCCTGACACAGCCCATAAGCACTTAAAGAAATGACTCAATTCCTACTTGTAATGATGCTGTTTAGCATCAGTTATGTCAAACATTTTAATACAAATGAGATTTCAGACCTTTCAGGAGAGAAATATCAATGAATAATTACATACATTTCTTTGTACATATTATGAAAGATTCATATATATGCAAGCAAATCTTAGAGTAAAAGATAAGGTTTGGCATAATTTCTTTTGTGTTCATAACACAGGAAAAATCTGCATACACTTAAAAATAATGGTTCTTAAAAGGTTCTGCACAGTGATGCCACAGAAGAACCATAATAAAAAAATTCTTTCTTGCCATTTTATAGTTCTTTTTACAGAAAGATTGTACAGATACTTAAAGGTTCTAACACTTAAAGGTTCTTTATGGAACCATACACGAAAGATGGTTCTTCTAGGGCATTGCAAAGCACTTTTTTAAAGAGTGAATGCTTTGGAACACAGTAAACTAATATTTGTTTATTGGGTTAACTATTCTCTTAACATCTAAAACTGGTTCTAACCTTGGAACCTTATCTGTCATATTATTGTATTCAGTTCTAATATAGCATTATGTGCAAAATAAATATGTTCCTGTGTGTGTGTGTTTATTCTGACAACCCTGGTATAAAGGCCAAGTCAAAATTTTTCCTATATTGGGTATGTGTTTTCAGTGTTCCTCTCTCTTCTCTGTGCATAGTCTAGCGACATAGGTGGCTGCCATATGCCCTCACAAAGCCAAGCACGGCCTGAAGCGCTGGTGTATTGCAGTCATTAGCCCCTCACGCCGCCAAGCTCCAAACTCATTTAGCCTCATGCTGGACCTTCATTATGATAGACTTATATCAGATGGCATCTCTAGCTGGGCACACGCTCAGGGTAAGAGCAAGGCCGCAGCCACGGCCTGCTTCTGCCCCAGCAGGTGGATGGAGGGGGGATGAGAGAGAAGCAGATGTATTGATGGGGGTTTATGCAACACCACAGAGGAAGAGAACATTGGAGACCTCCAAGAGTCACATTTTCTTTCTTGTGTTTTTCCATCTTTCCTTGTTACTTTAAAATCTGTGACTTCTTAACAAAATGCCACAAACTGTATGCAATAACTGACCTGTTTAAACCTCCCAAACCTCAGCTGAAAATTACGAAAATAAAACAGCATGCACTAGCAACATGTCATTTAAATGTCCTCCATTTTTCTTGTGACATAAACACACAAAAACACAGAAAACGATTTCTACATTAGAAAATAATTGGCTGACACGAATTTGCTCCTGTTTGCTAACAGTCATTTTACTCAGTCTGTAATAAAAAGTCAACGAACCAGGGGAAGTACATATATTCCCATAACAAAGGCAAGGGAAGCTGTTATTTCCTTGATCTCCGTCTTTTATGAAAACATCCTCTCTCGGATGAGGAGAAGACTGTAGGGGGTGGAAGGCCTTGCTCGACAGATCGAGACGATAAAATGCACATGCTCCCAAAGACAATGAGTGCTGAGCCACAGACTGTGACGAACCTGGTCTTCAATGATCTATCCGATTGAAAAACTACCCAGAAAAAGCAGAAACCCCATGTTAAAGCAAATGAAAATGCATTGCATTTCTCTTCTCTGCACGCCTGCTCCTACATGCCGTTATGTCTTAGTATGCTGATATATTGCGTTACTTTTAAGACACCCAGAGAATGAGAACAGGTCTCCGCAGCCCCGGGAGAGATGCCTCGTTTATACCTCATTTATATTGGTTGTTGCTATTGGAATTTTGACTTTTAACTGAGTTAACCTACTTTACTGTGAATACAAATTCAATTGCTACCACAGCTGTTTTATTTGGCATGTGTATCATTCCCCCTCTCTCTCCCTCTCGACAGGCTGTGTAACCACATGGAAAACAATTTCCCTCTGTGGAGCACTGCAAACCATAAAATTAAAATGAAGTGCCATTACATGTTCACAAAGCAAAGGGGTTCTTCCTTTTTCTCCCTCTCTCAATATTGACATTTACTTCTTATGCCGTTCCTGTTGGTGTGTTAATGCTGCTTGTTTGCTGTTGAGGTTTTTGTGTTATGTGCTAGCATGTTAGCCTTAGCCTTACCTTTAGCTCTCTAAGTATGTGTGTGTGTGCATTTAGTAATGGTTCTTCTTATCGAGGCACTAAATAAAGCCATATGAGAGAGTCAGGAAACCTTTCAGGACTTCATTAGGCCAGTGGGAGAGGAGAAGTTAAGCACTTCAGCAAGCTGGTACTGTTTAGCTGCATAACGGCAACAAGAGCGCTCATGCAGCTGCCTGTTCATACCCCAAACAACCCCCTCCACCCTCGCTAGCCCTTTATTCACCCCAATATGCTCCACTCAGGTGGTGCAGGCCACATGGGAACTCCCTCGCTTGTCTCAGTGCCACTACCCAGCCTGGAGCATCATAGACCGAAATACCCTGAAGCCCTCCTGGAACTATAGCTAACAGGGTTATAATTGCAGCTTGTGCCAATGTGTGTGTGCATGTATTTGCTTGAGTTGAGTGATCAGACAACTCTCAAACAAGAACACACCGGCGGTGGGAGAAGCCATTTATGTGTAAATGCATTGTTAAGGCTGAGTTGTGTAGCAAGCCATTTGTTTTCTCCAGTGCAAAACGTAAACTAAAAGTAAAACAAAATGTAAAACAAAATTTAGAAATGCCATCATTTTTAAAAGGTTTCACTTAAAAGTGCAAATACTGTGACTGTGTGACATTATCAAAACATTGCTCTGTTTGTTGGAGCACTGCAACCAACTCGATATTAGGTCAACAAATGGCATGAGTTTGGCATGGGATCTGTTTAGTGACCAATGGCAGATGAGCGAAGAACTTTAAAAACTGTTAAAACAATAAACATAAAACTTCATTTAGTGAAAATGAACATGATATGCAATGTCTGGTTTCAGTGATGGTAACATTTACAGTTACAAAAATACCCCTCACTTGTAGAGAAAGTGTTGTGCAAATAAGGTTTTATTTGTATTAATGAGTGATTTTTTTTTTTGGGAGTTCTCCGGATTATCTAACTAGTTAACTTGAGGCTCTGCTTGTGTTGAAGTGACAATGGGATTGGTATTGTTATGGTAACTAATTAAAAAAAAACATGTTCTAGAATGAAAGTATAAAGTTGCAAAGTCTGTGATTATGTTTAATGAATTGCCAGGATGCCTGGTAAAAGACGTTTGGTTACCCTAGTATACTGAACCCTTTTACAAGGAGAACAGAGACTTCAGAACCAGTGCAACCAAGCATAAGAACGTCCTGGAGAGCGCTGATGTTGACTACAGCCAGGGCTTCTTTATTAAAGCTATCTGACAGAGCCTGAACCCTGTACACAGTACAGCTAAAACGTCACGATCGGTTTACATCTCTATCATTTGATTTTCTCCCTTTGTTTTTTGTCTATGTCTTCATGTGTTTCTTTTGTCCTGAGGGCAGGTGAGGGTTTGTTTACCTGCTTTCTCAAGTCTCTAATAATGGACTTCAGGTAGATGTCATCTGTACAGAGCCGATCCATTTACATTATGTACATACAGAGCTGCACTGCTTATCCTTGCATTGTGTTGCACATTTGCATGTTTATGCATGAACAGTCCATACGTTGAATGACAATTAATGAAACGCTATTGTTTTTACAATCTGTGTGTATATTTAAATATGTGTTGTCTTTCTTACATTAAACCACATCTGGAGTTCTTTTTACCAGTGTTTGTTGAACACAATAAGCATAGGAGTGTTTAGACAGTGATGTTTGTATTGTGATAGAGGCTTTGTTTCAGCGTTTGAGTGTGCGTCTGATGTGCAATAGGGAGGGATGACTGTACTAAAGCGCCATCTAGTGACACACACTCTTTACAATGACGTTCAACTACACTACAAAGCACTACCCACCTGCCCAATCACCCTCTCTCTTTCTATCTTTCCTTTCTCTTAGATAGAGTAAGCACATATAACGCTTGCAATAATATCAGTCATATCAATACATATAATATCAATACATTTTATCAAACAAAACACAGATAAAACTAAAAACCTTACTCAGATTTCTCTTAAACAGTGTTTTTTATCGATGTTTCAGTTGTTGAGATGTTTCTAGATGTCTCGCATACAATTCTTTAAAAGAATGTTCAGGGTTCAGTCATTAAATTTGTATTAAATGATTCTGTTACAGGTTTGTGTTTATACGTTTGAAACAGTATATTGTTGAAATGTATTGCCTGGCCCTGTGTACATCAATTGTAAGTGAATTATTGTAATTGCTGCACATCAAAACATTTAACATTTCTGTGGTAGTCAACAATGTACCACTAACGTTGTTTATAGAACTTGTATTGAACCTTTAAGAGAAGTTAAAAGACAAGTGACTATAGTGCTACAGTATAAACATTGAGTTTGAGATATCTGATTTTGGATTGAAGACTTTGTATTTCTGCAAATCTGAGCACAGTTTGAGACTTCGTCTTCTGAAGAGACATGCGAGATTACTGTTTTTTGTTTCTTAGGAGATGATGGATCTCCATTTTATCTACACGAAATGTCAATGCTGTCTAGGAGAAACAACAATGATATTACTATTTTGATTTTTCTTCCCTATGATATAAACTAAAATTGTGACCAGTGGAATGTTTTGATTGAGACTCATGCTATTCCCAAGCTCATTCTGCAGCTTGTGTCTATGCACCTACTGTGAAACTATTAAACTCCAGTAAAAGTTTCCTAATGAGCTTCAATGTGCCCTTGAATATGAGGCTTGTCAACACAGATCTATTAATGTGCTTTGCTCACAGTTACAGTCATGCGCATCAAAGCTGAGCTCACAAACAGCCGACAGTGAGGAGTGCCTGTCACTGCCCATAAAGGTGATTCACATATACATACCCTACGGTCCTTGGCTAGTCTATTTATTTTTATTGCAACAATCAAAATTTGCATTTCACACACACGTGTCCTGTAAGGACATGAAGATGGACAGTGCCACCTCACTGATCTCTCATAAACACAGATGTGACACATGTCATCTTACCCACCGTGATGTCACAAAATCACATGAGTTTCAAAATCCTTGAGTTTAGTAGAAAGATTCACACATTGATGTTGCTGATTTTTTGACTGATTTGTTTTTTTCTTATTGCTGGCACAATGCATTTAGGAGACTGATTATTTTAAATAAATTTGTGGAAAATACATGTGTGAGAAATATGCCATGTTAACATGGCAATTGTTCCAAACCATATACGACTTTTTGTTTTAATTTTGGTCACATCAAGTTATTTATTTATTTTCCGTTAAGAAGCTAGACAGTTGTGTGTACTATAAAAAAATAATTTTATATTTGTAAGTTGTTTAGGATAAAAGTATCATCTAATTTAAATAAAATAAAATGAATAAATTAACCACAGACATAGGAGACCTTCATGTAAGTATTTATTCTGTACTTCAACATATTACTCAATAATAAATGGGCTCATCAGCCTTTTATTTTAGCCTGTTTTTGTTCCCTAAATGGTTGATGTCACACAGCACCCATGGACTGAAATGATGGGAATTAAGAATTAGGCAGAATTGCACAACTATAAGCAACTGTTAAGCACATAACTATAAGCAATACACACCTGAACACAAAGCCAGAATCTGGAAAGCACAATCTGATGCTTTTCTCATGTTAACATCAGAGCAGAGACAGATGTTTATCACACACTATATAAACACACTTGCAGAATAGCCTTCATTATAACTGGCAGACTGAGGCACTGGACTGTTCAGATTTTCTGGCTACATTGACCTTTACCATGTCTATTCAGAGGGAGTTTAACCCCTGATAATCCAACACATAAGCAGTAATGCCCACACTGAATGACATGGGCAATGCATTATGAGACATCAACATCTTCAAATTTTTGTGATTTGTTGCTTTTTAAATTTATCTGTCTCAGTACCCATGACCACCCAGTATATTCCTAATGTCAGAAAGTTGGCATGTGAGAGGCATTTGTTCATACTGTTGTGAATGTCACATATTGGTTGTTCAAAGATATTTTTTTTGGCTAAATCATATAAATCTAAATTGCTGTTGATCTACACATTTGTAAAAGGTTAAAAGTGACTAAGTGGTAAGATGGATATATGATTTTTGTATTTTTTTTTACACATTAACATGTTATGCACTAGTGTTTCCCAACCTTTTTACTCTTAATTAAACAATAATAGGAAGTTATTCAAATCTATTGACAACACCTAATATTTTTAAGTCAATGTTTTATTCCCAGTAACTACTGATTTACAGCATTTTTCAATTAATGACTAAATATAGAAAATGTAAAGTTAGTTTTTGCTTTCAAATGCTTCCCCTTTTTATAGTAGGGGGGTTAGACTTGTTAGCAGTCATTACCTTGTCAATTAATACAATTAAACAAAAAGTTTAAATTATAACAGCATATATGATATGTCCTCTTTAATTCAAAGTTAATCCAAAAATGCTGCTTACATGGCATTTATTTTGGTTTTGGCATGTTTCTGAGTACAATTTCACATCAAATTATATCCACATGCAACTGCACGCTCTGATGCTTGGGCACAGAGACACAACAACAACAATAAAAACAAACACTTTAACAAACAGTTTTAATTACTGATGACTTCAGTCACAGCTCTAGTTATAGTCTACTGATGATTATCAGAACCCTCTGATAAACATCATTCTGAATGTTGTCACTGATGTGGCAGTGACGTTAACACAGGATCATATGTTGAAAGCAATTTTTCTCCTCTACCTTCCTCTGATGGCATATTTAGCCTACGCTAACAAGTGGCTATGTTTTCACTTCTTCTGAAAAGGGATTAACAAGTTAAAAGATTATGGCATAATCAATATTTGCCTTTCAGCCCACCTCAATTACTCAAGACTTTAATTGTCTAACATTGTGTTTGACCTCTAGCACTGCACTCATCTCCTTTCATCCAGCTTTGAGTAATAAACTGGAATACCATCTACCTCAACCCCCCAACTCTTAAACAATATTTTATTTTTGTTCACAATTATATCAAAATATGCTGACTTGGATTTTACCTTATGATGAAAACAAAACAACAAAAAGCCGCAATTTTTATTAATTGTTTTTCTTTTTTTAAATTAACTTTCCTGAATAGGCAGTCTCATGACAAACTTTGCACAAAACATTGCAGGCAGGTATAATGTTTTGTTTTCCAACATATATATGTTAAATTAAAAGATGTATGTTGTATTTAGGATGTCATGTTTAAAAATGTGATATGTGTGGTATGTGAAACGTCTCCTGGAGGAGGGATCTCTCCATTGCAGGGCATCTTCTATTGCTCCGGTGTGAAGCTCTTGACCCATTTACGTTCATCTTTTCCTTCATTCGAAATACAGAGGAATGCTGTTTCATACCCTCTTCTTTTGGTGCTGCCCAAACACAGCTCTTACCAGCTGAAGATTAATGTTGCAACGTTGCAGGCCTTAACCTGCTGGTCAGCTGACTGCTGGAGAATAGATGGATCAGAGAAGCAAGACTCAGTGATGGAGATGGGTTGCTTACCTCAAAGATCCCCAGAGCTAGGATGTATGGTTCTCCTATTAGCTCCCTCAGTAAAGAGAGAACTCCCCATCATTACTCAAGTTCTTTTAGCCCAGCTCATGAATTCTTATGCTCACCGGGCCCTCTGTAGACTCCTCAGGTCCTGAAGTGTGAGAGAGAAAGGTCAGAAAATGGTTCAGTGTGTCAGGTGGAACGATGGATGTGTTTTAACATGAACGGGTGGTTTGGGCTTATCAGCAAAGCTGTCAAATACATTTGATGCTGCATTTGTGTTTTGGCCTCAGGCAAGTGTTAATAAAGATCTGTAAGGATTTGATGCATAGCTACCTGTCTATGATTACCCATTAAAGAGGCCATTGTTTAATTAAAAGCACTCAACATTGTTTAAAATCCAAGACGATCTGTCAAAGACATTTTAATTTTATTTGCTGTAAAACTTATTTTGCAAGTGTGCGGTCAACATCACTAGAAATGTTTACAAAGGAAAATGTATATTGTCATATGAACTTACTGAATCATTGGTCTACTGTTTTAATTATTTGGAATATATAAAATCATTAAATGTAAAAACATGATGCAATTAAAAACATTAAATGTAAAGCTATATGATGTCATTATAATCTCCCAAAATGTAAGTGGCGCATCCCATAAATGGGTACAATGTAAGACCTGAGTCTCCTAAAAATAACTATTATTAATAAAAATTATTTTATCAACAATGGGTCAGTAAAAGAGGCACTTCACCTTTGTCTGAATGCAATTAAGCAATCCTATGTTCTAATAAAATAACATTTGGCCTGTATTAAAGGTACTAAAGCTAATTTTGAGAGAATGCCATGCAAAAAATACTATTGCCTTACAGCGAGCACTTAAATGGGTATGTTGAAATAGCACACTTGTCTCTGTGACTGCACAACACTCTAGGGCTTTTACACTGCACTTAACCCTGAATTATTGTCATTCTACACACCACTGTTAACCCCAGGTAAGAAACATTTCACACCTGTAATTTAGAAGCAGGGTTAGCACCACTTTTTACCTGGGGTTGTAAAACCCTGTTTAACCCCACATTGCGGCCGCAAACTTGCACGGTATGAAATGGAGCTGTGTTTAAATTTACTGCTAGATGCTTAGCAGCAGGCAACCAATTAGAAATTGAACAGTGTCACATCATGTCTGTAAAAGCACTTTATGTCTACTTTTGGATTCACAATGGAGGTCCACAATGGCCTCACAGACCTGATAAAATAATAGAAATGCAGATAATAAAGATAATAGCGTATTTACACTTAGTAAGAAAAGGGTTTATTTAAGAAAATTATTTTAATAATCTCAACTTTCATATTTAATATTAGATCTAGTCTGTAAATTTACAGTTATAAGCATTGTTTACATTTTATATTGAAGTCTGTGTTAGTGTTTAAAGAACAGTTAGGCTAAAAATGAAAACTCACTAAAATTCTCTAGACATGGGTTCAAGTCAGCTAAAAAAAAAGGGGTATACATTTTATCTCAAAAAGGTGAACTACTGTGACAATAAGAATACACTACTTATTTTTCATCACAAATATTTTACTCTCCTATGTATCATTTGGTCTATTTATAAGCAGTGTACCTAATGAACCACAGTGTAAACAGTGGAAATCCTGACTCCGAAGTGTTGAGAGATGGTCCTGTTCTCTGTGCTTGTTGCTAGACTTCACATAAAGAAGTGTTGATTTTCATAATGTGGTCTCTCAAAGCATTTCACTAAACACAAAGTTGTTTGTGTCATTTGAATGTGACGTATCCAGTCCATGTCAGCAAATGTGCCATTAGCATTGAAATGCCACCAAGTGATGACTTTTAGGAGCAACCCATAATTTCCAAGATGGACAGGGCTGTAAACAATGATGCTTCTGTACAAGTAAATACTTAAACACTCTACACAATTAAAATAAATTTAAAGATATGTTCATATAACCCTTTTGCCTTTGTTTTCTTGTCTTTGTGCATCCCATGAGGCTTAAAAAAGTCAAAGAGGATCCACAATGTGACATGTATTAACTGACAGGATAACTGACGCGAGAAACAGATTGTGTATGCATTAATTCAATCAGTCACACTGACATTGCAAATATGCAAATACTTTAACTAGAACTTTAACCCAGGGTTTAGGAATGGACAGTGTGAAACAGCAGTTTATGAATACCCAGAATTAATTGTTAAACCTGGGAAAATAAGAGCAGTGTGAAACATGAAGCAAGATAACCCAGTATTCTGTTCACCCAGAATTTAGAATAACACAGGGTTAACACTTTCAGGTGTGAAAAGCCCTACTGTTAACAGCAAACAAAAATGTGGCCCGGCAGATTCCTTGTTTAGCCAATCAAAATAATGGTGTTAATAGTGTTGGTATCACAGTACCTGTCCAAGGTCAGTGCAAAACTAAGGTCATTGTTGAGGTTATTGTTAAGGTCATTGTTTTGTCTTACCTGTGACATTAAAATGAGGCTGCTGATCACCTCTAATTACAACAGTCTCCAAGCGCTTCTGAATTCCTGCCTGTTGTGGTATGCAGGGATTTGGAAAGAGTGTGTCGGGCAGATATTTTAGAATAGCTAAGATCATATTACCCGCTCAGTTTTATTAATATACATATCACACAAATTATTTGCAATAATACCATGTATTCTGTGCTAAACATGCTTGAAATTTTTCCTGTTTTATTTTTCATTATATGTAAAGCTTCTTTGACGCAATGTAACATTGTATAAGCACTACATAAATAAAATGAATTGAATTTAATCATTTAGAACACCTTCACATATTCATGGCAAATGTTTATACGTAATAAAGGATGCATTTTATTTTTTTCTTACAGTTTTTTTTTTCAAACACAAAACACTCCCAACTAAACACTAAACAACATGGCCAAAGTTCAACTAGTTCAAAGTTCTTGCCAGTTCAAGCTAGTTCAATGCTGCTTAGTGCTACTTTGGTGCTGGTCTGGTTTGTGGATCAGAGTAGCTATGTTACTCCTTAGCAAAATGTACTTTGTCAAACAGTATGATAAAGCTGGTTACTTATGCTTGATAGTAAGCTAGTTAAGAAGCCAGGAACACCGGCACACAAGTGAACGAGGGGCCATCATCAAAACCACAACATATGCTGGTGACCAGCAATGGTGGGCTTTTCAACAGGGTAAACATAAATAAGACTCTCCAGCATGATCGTTTCCAAAAAGCACCTCTGAATTTCAGTGCTATTTTATCAGCTTTTCGCTGGAACAGGATCATTCACAGGCTTGCAAGGAGCACAGGAAGTGTTTTGCAGCAGGACATAGGGCTGACCCTAACTGGGATGCAGCCAGCGCAGCCGTCAGGGGCTGATGTGCTTGAATGAAACGCAGACCCACCCAGTCTATAATTCCTTCTCTAGCTCTCTCTTTGTTTTCTCCCTGTCTGCCAGTGGCAGCTGCACTTTTTTCTTTGCAGCTGCAAGGTATGTGAATGCTCATGAACAGGAATATCTCTGTGTGTGTGTGTGTGTGTGTGTGTGTGTGTGTGTGAATGTTGAAATCCTCCTCATCTCAGTTTATGCAAGTGCCCAACAATTACTACCCTGGCACTACACTGTTTACACACACACACACACACATATTCCTACTGGACTTTATTAAAACACCATCTGCTGACAGCTTACACATACACACACACAAAAAAGAGATAAATAAGAGAGGCAACCATTTTTTATCATCTGTTGGGTGTAAATGGCCAAATCATTGAAGAGGAGCCACATTTGCATTGATGATTTGTGTGTTTGCGTGGTCCTGCATTTGCCTCCGTATGAGAGGTAACAAATGGCAAGGTTAGACCTTTTGTCTGTCTCTCAGAATAATACATGGCTGTATTCACACACATAATGAGCCGGCACTGAATCCTGCAGTGCTGCACAGGTGCTGCATGAGTTCTGGCCAGGCCCTGTAATGACAGACTGATTTTTATTTCATTAGTTCTTATGTTCTCTGGCAGATGCCACTTAGGATGAGCAAGAGCCCTGACTGGACAGTGACTGTGGGGTAGCAGGTACGTTTTGGACAAACAGATTAGATTTGTTTGTTTAATGTCTGGGGGGAAAGAAAACAAGTTTACAACACATTATTATACAATACTATGCAGTTAGTTTGTCTGAATATTATTGCAGTATACAAAATATTAAAGTATTTTTAAAGGTTAGCACGTAAAATAAATTAAAAAACTGTTTTAGACAATAACGCACTGCATAAAAATGACAAAATATTTGGACACTTAGGTTTCAGATTTTAGAGGCACATGTCTATAGTTAAGGAAATATACATAAATTATCACATACATAAATGTCATTAAAAAGGGCTTCTGCTAACATAATTTGTTAGCAGAAGCCACTTGGTTTGGTATTTTGTTATCTAATGCAATGACATTTAGATACCATTGTGTGGGATTTAGGTGTTTCGCACTCATGCATGAAATGATGCATTGTAAGCTTTACCAAATAGATTTTAAGCTGTTAAAATTAATTTAACAATGACGGCAAATTTCTGATATACTTTATTTCAAGGAAATGTCTGTATTCACAGTCTGAACATTTCAAGGTGCATTGATTGTTTTTATGCATGTGTGTGAGCATCTCCTTAATATTAGCATATTTAAATAGTGATTTGTGAAGATGCTGTTTTCGTGACATTAATGCTGTGCTGAATCTTATTCGCTGGGGCTGAAGAGTCTGTATGAATGCGTTCAGACTCCTGCATGTCCAGCTCTAACTGAACTCATATGTTTTGGAGAGAGTCACACTTCACTCTGAGATTGATGAGTTTAATACACCTCATTCAGCAATAACTGCTCAAGCCTAAACACTCAAGGGTTAAAAAGTGACCACATATGCTGTGAGTTAACATACTCACTGATGCAAGAAATCTGTATGGTCACTCCACAAGAGCGCATCAGCAGCAGACAGAGAAATGATGAGCTCATCAGAAAGGAAAGAGAGATGTTTGATGGTCCACAGGGCAGCTGAGGCGAGTAGATACAACAGGCAGTTCCCACCAATGAAGCTAAGTCAATAAGCACGCAACCCTCAGCTCATGGATTAAGTTCAGGGCTGTATGTTGCACTTTAGAACTTGACTAGATACTAGACTAAAGATGCATGATTTTGTGATTCTAAATGAAATGATTTTTTTTTGCTTAGAATAGAGATTAAAATTCTTTCATGATTCTAAGGAACAGTTTTTCAATCTTTTTATTTATTTGGGGGGGGAGGTTCAATGTTTGTTAATGCATTACTAATAGAATTATTATAGAATATTGAAGCTGTGGTATTTGATCTGCACTTTGGTCTGAGCAAACTAACACCAGACCCCCAAAGACCTGCTCCAACACTAGGCCAATTCCAGACCAATGACTACACTCCTTTAGGACCAAACCAGAAAACAAATGTGGAATTTATTACAATATTCATCCAAGATTCTCCATAAACATGCTTCCTTTATTTCATACATCACCATCTATAGCAGACACATTCAAGGATCTCTAAAAATGATGGTAATTTAAAGATGAGGTAATTAACAATCTAGTACACTGGAAATACACTGTGGTCAAGTCAAGAAACAGATCTAGACCAAGGCATTAAGAAATACAGACCATGACACTTAGTAAAGACACCCATATTCAAAACAGGCCCACAATGATGGGTTTGAATCTGGATACCTCAAGTCCCCAATATCAAACCCTTTGTGGAATACAGTCCATTCATAGACTGTCTGATGCATATTGCACAAAACGCCCAGGTGCTTTCTTAATCTCAGTCTGACTGGCTGCCTCCATGCCTGGAAATAAAGTCATGTTTCATCCATGGTATCTTATATCATACTACAGTTTCAGATTTCCCCACCCCTAAAATGACAAGTAATAAACGTTTGACTGCTTTATATGTCAGAAGCCTGGGTACTTTGATCAACATACCCTGAGATCATTGGAGGGTCACTATCCCTTTGGAGGGTTTCTATCCACAAACAATCAATATTCATAGTGTTTATTGACATATTAACTTGATTAATATGATTAACATTTTTAAATGAACTAATAACCTAAAGCCGTGCCACAGAGAGACATTTGGCTCATCTGTCCCAGCTGATGCATGTCAGTGTATGTAACACACACAGTGTGACTCTGTTAGGGTTTCCCCTTCTTTGTGAGGACACTGTGAATTAGAGCCGATATCTAGTCTTTAACTAACACATCCTGTTTTATAAGTCTCTTAGCAGCACGTTCAAAACAAGCATCCAAGTAAAGAACAGGATGCACACTTTTTTATTTTCTTTCTGGCTTAGCAAATTTTGTCAAATTTATTACAAACTTTCACTAGGCAACTATTGCTAGCAATGACTCTTCCCTGCATCCTAATTGGCTGTGGCACTAATGCATGCATTGTATGAATGTTTCTTTCTTTACCAAGACTGAACAAATCAAATTCTAACTTGACCCATCTAATCAGACAGGACACAAGTGGGGAAGCAAGAGGCAGAGGCGCCCTCTACTTTCCTCTTTCTCACATTTGCGAGTGTTTTCTGCCTATCAGCATGTCTCTGTCAAATCTTTCACATGGTGAGCAGCTGAGGAAGTTTTATAGTGTGTGATGTGTTTCAGTGCCTGGTCAGCCCCTCCCGGACACTCACCCCCTACAAGCAGCCTTTGTCTGTGCTAAATGGGGTTGGATGCACCCCTTTAACTTTGATTTCCATTCCCTATTGTCCTGTATTGGTGGGGAGGCTAACTCCATCTGGACCTGCTTCACATGGTGCCATGCTTTCAAAAGGCATATGCTCACTGCACAGAGAGGCACTACATTCTCTGAAGAATGGACTCCCAAAATAATGAGAAATATCACTCTATTCATGATCGCATTGTGCGGCTCTTATATCTGAAGAGTTATTTTATGTGTAGTCAAGGGTGCAGACGGGGTCAGATAAAACCCTGGTGAAATGAGGGAAGTTTAAAGAAAATGTTTGCTTCTTGAACTGATGAGTATTTTTTATTTTAAACACAAAATCTCCCCCCAGCAGATCACAGTGAGACACATTACCAGCAATATCTCTAACAGCAATGTCAGAGAGGGTCTGCAAAAAATGTTTATTAAAATTCCTCTCAACATTTACAAATTCTTAATGTAAAGTCATTTGGTCATGCGTGATAACTTTTGTGCCTATAAAGTCATTTATAGGAATTGTTGTGTAATAATGTGTGTAAAAATCTCAAACTCTGCTATTTCATCATGCGTTTTCATTTTCAGCAAATATGTTTGGTTCTAAAACAACAATTTCTGAACTCTATTTGATTCCCTAATGCAGTGCTTCCCTAGGAACCATTTTCTGTCTTCATATCCATGCGGGCAGTGCCTTCTAATAAAGGGGTAGTCTTTATAGCCTCAGGCTTACAACAACCCCTGCTGCATCCTGCCTTGTCCCCTTCTCAGCCTTCCCTGTCCTTCTGCACAGGGTGTTTAGATGTGCGACCATGGCGTCTGTGGCGTTGGCTGTGCAGGGCAGTCGATGTCACAGGGGTATTTAAAGGCTCTGAAAGGAGGCGCATCAGATGAAATGGGAGCAAGCAGAAGGGGGTCTCTCAGAAGGGGCAGAAACCCTGCTCCTTTTTATAGACTCCCTTGAAAGAAAGTGATTACAGATCATTATCCAATTGAAGCTGATTGATGGGGAGAGGTCAAAGTAATATAGCTCATAGCAGCACGGGGAGGGTCCCAGCATAGAGGGGGTAAACGGGGGGCACAATGGCTTGATTGTCACCCCAGGAGGATGATGGAAGGGGCGGGTGGCTGTTGAACCTTCAGCAGCTCTAGAGCTACAACAAGTGTTGAGTGAGGCAGCACTGTTAGCATGCCCTGAAATTAGCCTTGAGAGATAAGAGACCAGTGTGTGTGTGTGCGTGCATGAGTGTCTGTGTGTGAAAGGAATTTTAGGAAACTGTGTGTGCACAGGAAATATATCCAACAAAAGCAGGAAGATATGGGCAGGTTTTAGAGATAACTAGCAATATATAAGCAGGTTTACGCAGATTCTTCTACAGATTTTTATGAGTACATAATGCATTACTTCGGGGATTAGCATCGCAGAGTCAGACCAAGGCCAATATTTGTAGTTAAAAAGTATAGTTTTATTTCCTGAAAATGACTGATTGATTCACTAGAAAAGACCCTTATTCGTCAGCTAGGGTCAAGAGCAGCCATTTGAAGCTGCCTTTCAAAACAATGAACTCTGTTGTATTGCATTGGAGAATTGAAAAAAAGTTAAACTGAAGAAAAATCCTGGAATGTTTTCGTTAAGAACCTTTATGTCTTTCTTTAATTAAAAAAAAATTACATTTGATGACATCTCAAGTGAGTAATGTACTTGGAATGTCTTTTTTTACGTATTTTGGGGTGGCCATATCCTTTAAGTTGAAGTGGATCTAACGGTAACATTAAGTTCAGATCCACAAATGACAAAACACTGGATGCCACAACATTAATGGCATGCTTCTGTAAAAAAACACACTCACACTCCATTTCGAGATGGCATGTAATTAATCTGCCCTACTAATTAATACTAAATATAGCAAACAAACAAGTTTAGGGTACAACACAATAAAAGCCACTATAGTGTTCTTTTGCTCTGAGAGGCTATGGCAGCCCATAGAACCATACAGTTCTAAAAAAAAGTAATGATATTTGGCACACAGATACAGCTAAGTCCAAATTGTTACTATAGCAAATTTGGAGTCTCTACCTCAAACCATGTAGTGCCACAAACACTTCAAAGTTTCACTCATGTTTATGCACATTTTGACTCGTAAGTCCTAGAAACAAAATTCTCATTCCTCATGCCGATTCCAAAACACGTTAAAAAACAATTTCTGCCATTTTAAATTTTCCTTAGAATTTTCCTAATAGCGTTTGTCAAATTTGCACAAAATTGTGTATGTAGCATCTAGGGACACTCCTGACAAAGTTAATGTGCAAATTAATAAACAAAAAGCATGGATGTGAGGCTGAATCTTTGCAACACTTTTGTTTACTGAAACGAAACAAACAATTTCTAATGTTCCTTGGTCAGTCTTGGTCTTGGGCATTTTTGAAATTATATATGCAATATCTTACACACGCAACTAAGTATCAGTAGATTGTTTATGGAAGGCTATGTTTGAGACAAATGACTTATCTGATGATTTGACTCATGTGGCTCTACGCAGAAGTTTGACCTGATTATTTCTTAATAAAAACATATAAAAACAAGAAACTCTGAGCCGTTACAAACTGTGCATTGACCTGGCAGGAAATAACAGTCTATGTGCCAAGACAAGAGCAGTCTAGACCCTCAAACTAACTAAACACCCTCTGATCTCCACAGCGCTATTACTGTGTCATCCCAAAGGAATCTCTCTAATGAATAAGATCCCCATTAAAAATCAGTGGATCTCAGAACCAAAATACAGCCTTCGTCCACACTTCCTGTTGGCCCAGGGCTGACACTGAGCAGACTAATACTGTGTCATAGCCCACAGTCTGGTAGGAAACATAGCCCAGCCTGGGAAAATATCTCCATGCCCATTAGGTATGTTTCATCTGTGAGTATTACCATCTCCACATGATGCATGATGCATGATTTCTCATTTTCTATGAAATCCTTATTAAATAATCTTTATGATTTTTTTGATCAGACTTTTATGGGCAGTATGATCAAAATGTTATGCGAGACAAACCTAGCCACTGGGTTAAATTAACAGCATTTTTTAGAGTTGTAACGGAGGTGCAGAGACAGTTGGATCCATTTGCAGCAGTTCTATTAAACACAGTGAAACAGGCAGGATTCGGTAACAGCAAACAGGTATGGCAGAGGCTTAGCTAATCGACGTCAGTACAGGCAAGGGTCAGAGGCAGGCAGCAAACAATCGAAGTAACAATAAACAATCCAAGGTCGGGGCAGACAGTAAACAATCAAAGAAACAGTAAACAATCCAAGTTATAACAGGTAATCCAAAACACAGTGTAAATGCGCTGAAATGTCAGCCGAGGCAAAACAAGACTTCAGCAAGAACATGAGTCATCTGGGGGATTATATAGTGGAGTTAATGAGGAACAGGTGCAAGAGCAATCAGCCCCAGGAATGCGGCCCTATGGGAGTTGTAGTCCGAACTAGAATTAGTACTCAGGTGACAGCTCCCTCTGGTGGTCCGGAGGAGGCGGTACGGGAGCCTCCATTGTAACAAGAGTATACGATTTAGGAAGTCGGTGCTAAATTAACTTGATATTATGTAAAAATGTAGGTAAAAAACTATATACTGTATATATGAATATTCTGTATATATTAATTCTATATTAAGGTAAACAACAACAGATATACCATGATATGAAAGGTAGAGCCAAAACATGTTCAGCTGGTGAGGCAAGGAACCCAGGTTAAAGAGATTAAAACCAAGGTAGGAGCACTTGGTTAAAAGCTCCAGTGGGAAAAACAACCCAATACTACACAATAAAATTGTGACCCCCTCATTACATGGAAAGTTCTCTGTTTTGAATTGTATCACCTTTCCCGATTGCATACACTTGCAAGTGAGGTCATGAGGTGTTGCAAAGTCATCATTGCTAACTATCATTTTTCTTTTTTAAATCTGAGTTGGAAAACCTGAAGATTTGTAACATTTACAAAGATCAACTAAAAATCAATAGTCATGTAAAGGAAGCAGTAACAAATCTTAGCAATTGAAGCCACTTTTTAAATTTCACAGCATTTCATTCACAGCTACACTGGTGTATAGATAAACAAGAAACTGGAGGACTAACTTATTTACTTAGGCAGCACACACTCTTTGCAGCTTATTCTGACTACATTTATAGAAAATCTGACACCAGTTACAGACCCCCTGAAATGTTTAAAGCCAGCCAAACAGATAATCATGCCAGATTACAAGTGCTTTTCAGTTTAGTGGTCAATATCCATTAAGCATTGTTTGAACATTGTGTATGCATCCTGCAAGTGTACCATTTGAGGCTAACATTAGAAACACTGTAGTTTACAGGTTATTGGTCTCTCAGAGAAAGCAGTGGGCCTACTGGTCATCAAATTAATGGAGAAATGGATCCCCAAAATCCTTTACATGAACATAAAGAGTTGCTCGTTACTAATAGCCTGAAAAAAACTGAAAAACTAAATGCAACAACAAAAGCAAAAATACTGCAGCACTCTACTAACAAAATGAGGTCTGTGTGGTTGTGAACAGTTTGTGGCAAGTGATTTCTTCTGTTACACTTACAGGATAATTGGAAATGGAGGGGCTTTAACTCCGATGGGACTAGAGAAGGGAATTAAATATGTTAATCCCAAAAAGGTAAATAGCCTTTACAATACAATAACCAATTTCCAGTATCTCCCCCAAGGACATGCTTGTCTTTGAAGCAACATGGTCTCGAGTGTTACAAAAAGTTCCCAAGGTCATCCCTATGGTGCAGACAGCCCTCAAACCCTTCGGCTGACGTCTAACCTGTTTTTCAAATGCCTGTGTTTCTCACATCATTACTCACTGTCTCTGGAGAATGCTTATTGCAGTGCGTTCATCTGCCTCCTAATTATATTACCCAGCAGAATGGCATGGCTTTGAGACTTTACAATGTGCTGTGACAGCAACGTAAGAATGTGGCGGGCCCAGTGTGTGCATGTCTGTGTCTTTTCTAGATTCCTGGAAGGAAAAAAAGTGACTCCAAATGTCCAACACTGTAATTGAAACAATGTTGTAATGCTTACAGCTACACTGTAAGTGAATATGTTTTTCCAGTGGAAATTCTATTTAACAACATTTCTTCACATTTTAAACAGATATAAAAGAATATCAAACACTGGTGAAAATTCAACCTGCCAAAACAGATTGTGAATCGATTGTCATGCAAGATAAAAGGGCATCTTATTAGTTAGTTTAGTTTGAATTGCAACTAATCTATTATTTTGTAAAATTTGCCAAAACTCTAAGATCCTTTTGTCATGTTCTTTATATTGTGTAACTTTGTAAAAATAAAAATAAATCTAGTATGCTATCTAGTAAGTTATAAATATAGTAATAAAAAAAATCTAGTATGCCAAGTCTAGTATACCAAGCTGTTTTAAATGGCATCAGTTCCACAAACTCTAGGTTATATATAACAGAGGTACAATATAAAATAAACATTTTAGAATATAAAAGTACGATTCAAAAACTTTAAATTGTAACAAATGAACACAATGGCACTAATGTCTGTAGCTACATTCAGCATCCTACTATAACATCCTAACAACTGAAATTAAACCTAATAAATGAGTGGTTTAGAACACTCACTCACTTAGAACACTGCATGTTTTACATATTTCATTGTGTAACATCACATACCGCACACATTTTCAACTAAAGTGACTTAAAGTTCATTCAGCATATACATTTTTATCAGTATGTGTGTTCCCTGGTAATTGAACCCACAACCTCTGAACTTCTAATGCTTTGGTGGATTATTTGCCTGTAGCAGATACTGCAGGTACTAATAATCATCATGTCACTACACTTAGGACAGAATGTATCAATGAAATAATAGCAAAGCCATCTCACTCTGAGCTTCTGCCAAACACTCCGGGCCACTTTAATTCACTTCTGGCCTCTCCTTTCCAAATCTGTGGCACATTATTAAGTTTTATTAGTTTTGCTGAAACGCAGCTGAGATATACAGTAGATATGGCAGAAGATGGTAATGACAGGAAATGATGGGGTAAATAAAGCCCAACAACAACACTGGAGGTTGCTTTACACTAAATATGCTGTTGTAACAACTAAAACACAAACACTGGCTTTAAATTCTTCAAGTATGCGTCAATATCTTAAGCTCTTTATGATGCTCTGTTCACATTAAAATGATCAGCTCCTGTGTGATTCACACACGATTATCATGTGCAGAAAGGAACTGGCTTCAATGCTAATTTTATCAATTTATCTGTGTAGCTGCATAATTGTCTCTATCATCTACTGAGGGCAGGCTAACAGATCTCACACCTCCTAAACAGTTACCAGGGTACATCCACAGTTGGTTGTGATTCCTCAAAAAGTGATCATGAAAGGTGATGCAATTTATCACCTGGTGATAAATAGAGTGGGGGGTATGACTCAATTTGAACTCTCTCTGCAGAGTCATTTCCATACAATTCCATTTAAATCCAAGATTCTGCCTCAGATGACCTGGAAGCAAATGTTTAAAAGCCAGAACAGTCTGGTGTCCCTGCAAGACTTCTTAACTTACTTTAACAAGTTCATCTGTCAGGTATCATAGGAAAACGAACCCAGACGCAGACAGTGATAAACTGAAAAAAAAAAAAAAATTATTAATGAAAGAAAACAACAACAACCCACGAGGGGGTAAAACATGAACAGAGACAGCAATATAACTTGAACTAAAGAGCTCCAAAAAACTGGAGCTCAAATGGAAACTAAAAACCGGAAAAAACTTGACAGGACGAAAAAACCAAGACAAAACTCACAGGAACGCCAGATGCAGGGAACAGGGAACAGGGAACAGGGAACAGGGAACAGGGAACAGGGAACAGGGAACAGGGAACAGGGAACAGGGAACGAGGCACGAGATACAAGAACGAACTGACAAGAGACAGAGAACACGAGGGCATTAAATAACACACGGACAACGAGGAACAGGTGCGCGAAATGAGCGCAAACGAGACAAGAGAACAAGGGGGCGGGGCCAAGACCCACGACCGGAGAGCACATGGCGAATGTAAACAAAACAGAGGCAATGTGCTTCCACACAAGACGAAGATCCAGAGCGCGCGTTCAAATCCCAACTCCAAGAAACAAGAACCAAGACCCAAGACAAGAAGAAGTCAGGATGTAAACAACACGCTCTGACACAAAACACAAGGCATGTCAGGATCCTGGGACCAGGACCCTGACATCATCAGAATCTAGCTATTCAGCTTCTCCAAAAAACAATTCTGGTTGACCATTATGTTTTGTTGGTGAACAGCATGGCTATGTTCGTCTACTAGCTACACCAAATAGTACCAAACGAGAACAAACTATCAAGAACCAACCTGACCTTTATGGAAATTCATGCTGCTCTGAAATGGTCTTTTCAGCAGTGTTGAGTTTAAAGACATTTGGCCAACTAATAGTTAAGATTACAGTAAAGAGATGTTCTTTATTGATATGACACAATGTTATGCTCAGATGTTGAATCAGTCATTTGATCTTTTGGTCCTGGAACAATATTCCTGTCAAACAAGCATATTATTAGCCATAAAACCATAACCATCACCTACCTATATAATCAAAGAGATGAATTTTGCCCCAAATGCCCTGCGCCAATTCCTAAAATCAGACTGGTTAATTAAAATATAGTGATCTAGTAAAATGTCCAGCAAAACAGACACAGTAAACATACAGCTGTCTGATATATCTGATATTCATTAATATCAATAATCCTGATAAAGTAAACAAGTAAACAATAATTATATTGTAAATATTTGCTACTTTAGTATTATTTTTGCTGTATGTGATGCCACAGTATCAGCAAATCTTTATGTATCAGCAAATCTTGTTTTATTTGCATCATCAATATGTGCTGAAACACTAAGGCAACAAGAACCACTCACTATATGTTGTCATTTGCAAAATTTTCAAATACAAATTCACAATGTGTATGCACAATATGTATATTTTTTTCTCCTGTAGGGCAGACACTGCATTTTTTAGTTGAATGTGTGTAAAAGTTAGTTCAGCTGTGAATTGTTTAGTGAGTTTTGAGTGTGTTGACAGTGTGCTATATGTTGTTCTATCTGTTCCTCTGTGGTGCAGGCCTGACTGAACTAATTGTCTCAGTGGTATTGAGGGAGAGATATTTTTCATTCCTTTATCAGATAAAGATGCTGCTCAGATCCTGAGATGGGCAGGTTTTTTGAGAGTTTTGAGAACCTGGTAATTTCAAAAAGAACAGCTGTTATAGAGAGCATGGTTGTTTTAGAGAGAAAGAAAATACACATTCTATATTTTGTAATCCATGCATTTATAGTTTGTTCTTACAATAGTTGTTTATAATATAAACTTCATTTAGATGTAAAGTTCTAAATGTTGATCATTGCGGATATCTGGGAAATCACCCAGATATTGTTAAAACCAAGAAACCTAAAGGGAAAGCAACAGTGCCCATGCTGAAACGAAATTAAATATCCGCAGAACTTTAAAAAACATCTCAGAGATCAGAATGGATTGAACAAGAGGTTTCTGTAGCTTACTGGGTAGAGCATTATGTTAGCAGCTCAAAGGTTGTGGGTTTGATTCCCAGGAAACACATGTACAGATAAACTGGATACCTTGGGATTCTTGGATATGTTGGGCTTTGGATATAAGCATGTGCCAAATGTGTAAATGTAACAAATGATTGAAAACTGATGGAGAGATTGCTTTTTTGGGTTAGTATTACGTACCTATTTTCTCATATGCAATATATACAAAATAAAATGTATATCCGGAATGCATTGTGCGTTGCATTGAATAAATGTGCCAAAATCTGCAGTGATATATATATATATATATATATATATATATATATATATATATATCACTGCAGATTTCGATATTCAAAATTATATATATATATAACAGGAACAGTGAAGGCTGTTATCCCCTCAGTATTCTTTCTCATCTCCTTTTCCATTTGAACAACTAAATAAGTTCTAGACCTGACTAGTTAACAAACTATATTCAGTATTACGCTATAGATTCTGTTAAACTATCTCAGAAGACTGAAGATACTGCCATACCACAAAGTAACAATACACCGGAACATTTCCATCTGGCTTAAATTATTTGCAGAAGTTCCTATGAAAGTTCCATGCATTTAGTCAATTGCTATTTGCAATATACACTAGGTGCTAATTGCTTTTCATTGGCCCTGTAAAGCTGAATCTAATGGCTTGCCTTTAAGGGAGAAACAAGACTGTAGATCTCTGTGCATTAATGAAGCATATATGTTGTTACTTAAAATTATTTACAATTTTTGGTAAGACATTATGGGCCAAATAATAATTTAATAATGTTCTTTTTTCAAATACTTTTTTCTTTTTATTTATAAAAATCTTTTTAATTGAAAATTAAGATTGTGAGTTGTTAGAGTTACATGAATAGTCTTGTGACAGTTTGTGACTAGGTAGGATACTTTGTAATGGGTATGAATTGTATTATCTGTATTATTATTTCAGTTTAAGATTTCATCGTTACAGACAGTAATTCCAATCAAACCAATGGTACACCAGACCAGACTCACTGTTTGTATGGATGACTGTCAACTAAAGTGATATCTGCAGATAAAAAAACAATACTCTAGAAATGTGTATGTGTTTGTGAATGTGTATATATAGGTTGCTTTATGTATTTAAGGTCGGAAAACAAAAGTAGATAATATGTTGATTGTATGATTGTTGTTTCACCCACCCGGAAATCAGCCTTGATTTAACGTAAGGTAAGCAAACCAATTAGATTGCATTTATATTTTTTTTTCAAAATAACATGTGAAAGACATTGGTTCACATGACTTGGATGAGAAAATAGATGTTGAATCGACATTAGAGGTCAACGTTGTTTGGATGCCACAAGAGACATCAATGCTGCGTTGATCCTATGTTAGCTTGCTATCTGTGTAACCATTGGATTCATCTGAACAGAGCAACAGTGCTAAAGCACAACCTGCTGAAATACACAGACAAAATAGAAAAATTAAAAAGACCACAAAAACGGATTCTTAGTATGTGATTGACTGTAAATGAGTGACATAACAAAATCAGAATTAGAAAACTCTATGTAATCAACAAAGTTTGATGATTACGTAGAATTACTAATTATTTTCATAAATGTGAATGCGAGCAAGCTGGAATGGGGGGGGAGTCAGTATGGAATGAATGGAATTGGGCAGTGAGCAGTCATGTATGCCTGGTTCTCTTTTGAGCGGGGTGAGGACACTTACGTGGGCTAGCGGAGCTCAGAGGCAGTGCAGTGTGAAATCAGAGAAAAGAGCTGCTGAAGCAGAAAGAGTTTGAGCTGAGTATTACAGAGCACATTGCTGACACACACACTCGGCTAGTACTAGACAGGATATGGTGTGGTGTGGGCTGCTCTCTTACCCAGTTTAAAAGGAATGTTTACAAACTGCACACCAGGAAGTAGATGCATCTTAAATGTAAAAAGATAATTTTGGGCTTTCTAATCTACTCCACTCTCGGCCCGTTAGAAACCTCAGGGTATTGTTTGATGACCAGCTGAAATTCATTTCACACATTGCAACAATCTCTTGGGCATAGGTATGTGCTCTATAACATCAGGAAAATCAGATCTTTCCTGTCCGAGCACACAACGCAGCTCCTAGTCCAAGCACTCGTAATATTAAGGCTGGACTACTGCAATGTCTTTCTGGCTGGCCTTCCAGCCAATGCAACCAAACCCCTGCAAACGATCCAGAATGCTGCAGCACATCTGGTCTTCAATCAAGCAAAAACAGTCCACGTCACACCCCTCCTGACCTTACTCCACTGGCTACCTGTAGCCGCCTACATCAAATTTAAATCTCTGACCCTTGCCTTTAGGACAGTCACCGGAACCTCTCCCTCCTACCTCAACTCCTTCAGACATATGTCCCCTCCCGCCAGCTACGGTCTGTTAATAAGCGACGTCTGATTGTTCCCCCACAACAAGGTACCAGATCACTCTCTAAAACGTTCACCTATTCTGTTCCTTTGTGGTGGAATGAACTCCAAGCATCCACCCGATCCACTGCGACATCACAACCTTCAAAAAACAACTGAAAACACACCTTAAGATCTGTTTTTGGCATTTTGCCATCAAATATCTTGATGTGTTACCCGAGTAGGTTTTAAAAAGTAAGTTTAAAAAATAACTCAAGTAGTGGACAGAAAGTACAATTAACTATTAACAAATTTGGTATCCGAGCACTCGATATGAGCCAGGAAATCTAAAAAATTTTTAAAAGTTATAAGCAGTTTAAGAAATTTTGTAATAACTTTTGACCACTAAGGGGCACCAGCTCCACATTTGCAAGTACCCTCAGACAATGATGATGATTACCCATACTAAGTTTGGTAAAGATACGTAATTGCGTTCCTAAGGCAAACCAAGGAACATTGCATCATTTGACCTGGTTGTACAAGAATTGTTGGGTCTATCAAAAAGTGTTTACTAACGTTTTGTCATCGGATGACATATACAAAATTTTGTTGGACAAATGCTGTAGAAGTAGTTTGAAAAAAAATGGTAACAGTTCACACTGCCCTTTATCTGTGTGCTAAATTCAACTTTCTTAAACCATAATTTTCTTATGTACTGTTCTATGGGCTGCCATAGATTCCCATGGCGGAGAAAATAAAATACTGACACCCATGGCGGAAGAAGAAAACTAACAGATACAATAGGGGTCCTCGCTCCTTTAGCACTTGACACCTAATAATAATAATATTTATTATAACTGCAAGCAGCAATTATAGGGTCAAGCCCATCACTGGAACAAAGGGAAATTTGTGGACAATTTCTCTAATTATGAGAAGAATTGCAGTTAAAGAAAATACAAGTAAAACCCATTACCACATGATAAAATAATTAATAACTTTTAATAATTAATAAAACTATTAACTGTAAATAAATATAACTAATTAACTAACTATTAATAAAAGGTGGTGCTGTCATCAAGGTTTTATGAGATGGTCAGGATATTGTGACAATGTGTCACAGACGACAAGAGATCCAATAGAGGCAATCAGTCTTTTATTCAACAGAACAATACACAGTCTTAGCTGAGAGAAATAACAACAGGGCAGCAGCTCCGGTGCAGGCAGGGAGGGAAAGAGGAGTGCAGCGGGAACAGGGCGGGTGACGGCCAGAGCAGGAGAGTAGCTGAGCAGTGGATGAGTGGAGGCACGGGTGGTGGGGCAGAGAGGAGATGGGAAGCAGGAGCGACACTGCAGGAAGGGGAGAGAATGAGAGGAACCACAGCGGCGATCAGTAACAGAAAGAGAGAGCAAACAGACAGGGAACACGGCAGGAAAATGGCTGCAGTCTCAAAACAGGACAGGACTAGAGCGGTCAGGATACCGGTTACACCGAGACTGGAGTGCAAAGTGGGGCTGGACTCGCGCCGCGGCTGGGGGATGATGATTACATGGGCCCGACGCACCAGCGCCATCCTTTTTTAGGGCTAGTTGATTTGGCAGGTGAGTTGTTACACACTCCTTAGTGGGTTCCGACTTCCATGGCCACCGTCCTGCTGTCTATATCAACCAACACCTTTTCTGTGCTCTGATGAGCGTCGGCATCGGGCGCCTTAACCTGGTGTTCAGTTCATCCCGCAGCGCCAGTTCTGCTTACCAAAAGTGGCCCACTGGGCACTCGCATTCAAACTTGAGGAGAACTTACACACAGCCAAATTACTAAATGATGATCAGCATCAAATTGGAACCATTATTAATCTAAATTGAAGTCAGATTAACATTATCAACAGGGCTAATTCTATTAAAAGCACCAAGACAGAACATATGAGATACCAAAATTCCAATGTTGCATTGCCATATGGTTCTATGGGCTGCCATAGACACAAGAGAGGAAGCCTTCAGGGCTTTACCCTATATAATATATTTTTGGGTGGTACTTGTGGCTTTTGACACTAATACATCATATATTACCAGGTGTCTGAGCATTCAATCCAACCTTGGGGTGAATGCTATAATCTAAAATCTATAAAAATATTTTTTATCTTGCTCTGGTATATTGTGCATATTTTGCATTTATGAAATGTCTAAAGTGCAGTCAGTCATATTTAAATCTGTCTCTGCCACAAAGTCAAATGCTTACATACATTTTCCCTTCACATACACATATGTAACAAACGTTGGAAGGGTGTGAGGAAGAAGACAGGGTCAGCGTGAAGGTAACTCAGATTTTATTTGACCTTTTAATACAATCTGGCTCGCCCAATCACTGTTGGATTCTTCTATTACTCCCATATCTAGCATTGCTTCCAATTTGGTCTGACTTACTTTTTTTTGTGTTTAGGCAAACGATACGGCTGGCTGCGCACTACCACACCTTAACACATCTGCAAATTCTGCTTGCAAATTGGCTACATCAGTGATCTGGGTAGGCAAGAGGTGATCTCCACCTGGGGCCAGGACGGAAGATTGGCTTTTAGTGCTCACTTCTGGCCCAAGATCTTCCTCTCTGCGCACTGCCATCACCAGCATCACTGATTCTGCCTCGCTCCATTTTTTAAGGAGATTGAGGTAGTAAATCTGACGTGCCCCACTCCTGTCTGTTCATACTACCTCGTAATTGACATCTCCAACTTGTTGTGTGACCTCGAAGGGCCACTTAGCGAGTAATTTGGAACTAGAAGTGGAGAGCAATACAAGCACTTTATCTCCTGGTGCAAATTCGCATAATCTGGTTCCCCTGTTGTACAGCCGGCTTTGTTTGTCCTGGGCCTGCAACTAATTCTCCATAGAGAGCCGCCCCAAAGTGTGAAGCTTTGTTCTCAGGTTCAGTGCATACTGAATTTCACTTTTACTGGCCAAAGGTCCATCCTCCCAAGTTTCCTTTAAGGTTGTCTAACACACTGCGAGGCTGACGTCTGTAGAGAAGCTCGAAGGGGGACAACCCTGTGAAGGTTTGTGGGACCTCGCACACAGCAAGGGGTTCCAGCCATTGGTCTCAATTTTTGGCGTCTTCATGGACAAACTTACGAATGATGTTTTTTTTTACGTGCGGTTAAATTGTTCCACCATGCTCTCCGTTTGTGTGTGATAGACACAGGTGTAAATCGATTTAATGCCCAATAATTTGTAAAGTTCGTGGAAAGGTCCATGCCAATTCTTTCGAAGTGGACCTGCATAAGAAGGAGAGGAGAGCATTGGTGCATTTGTAGTGGCCGGTGGGTTCACCAACTGATATTCACGACAAGCCGCGCACCACCTGCATACATTCTTATGAATGCCTGGCCAGAAAAACTGGGTCATTAGTCATTAGAAGAATTGCTGCCTGTCCAAAATGTCTGGCCATCAAATTACAGTGAGACGCTTGGAAGAGCATTTCCTGATGGCTTATTGGTACAAATAACTGGGTTGTATCTTTTGTTGTAGTGTCTTGAATCACTCGATACAACCTGTCTTTTAAAATAGCAAAATAAGGGTAGTAGAGAGATCGGCTTGGCTGGAGAAGCTGTCCGTCGATCAAACGGACCTGTTAAAATGCATTTTTGAGCATCTCATCCTGAGACTGTTCCAGGGTAAAATCATCGCGCTCCGTGAGGATTCTCCTCTGAACAGCACTCCGCTCCCCTGTCCCAGTTCTCATTGGCCCGGCTCAGGTTCGTCAACCTGCATGACCGTCCCCCTTCCCTGCTCTTTGGTCTTCCAAGAAACATCCGCACATAAATGCCCCAATAAAAGACTACAACCTGGCCAATTTGTTCCCAAAATTAGCCTGAGATGCAGGCTAACTGCAGCCTCTATACAATTATATTTTTATACAATTATATTATATTACCTCTAAATATTTTTGTCCCCACTGACATAAAAGGATAATTCACCACATCCCTGTGTACTCTAACCATGTGCCTTTTATTCAATGCCTCCGGTTGAATTAGGCTTTGAATCCACCAAAGCCTGATACGTACCCCCCCTTAATACTTACAGGTATTTGGTACAGACCAGCTTGATCAGGGGTAGCTTGATAAGGATGGGAAAAATGTGGGTTTGAGAGAATGAGACGAATGGAGTAAACTTGGGAAGTGAGGTGATCAGATGAGATGGTTACCTAAGGCATGGCCCAAACCTTAGTTATAAAATTAATCTTTACATTTTCCCTGCATTTTTTTTCTAACACGCATATATTCTCCTTTCACATATATTTTTACTCACATTCTCTTTTCATGTACATATATCTCTCAGATTCTTATATTTTGTAATGTACACGTTTATACATTTTTACTCTCATATTCATATATTTACAAATACATTTAAACATGTTGTCACACTTTGGTCTTGCCTGCATGGCCTTCCTTTAGACTACTATGCTCTACGCTTTCTATGCTTTCTCTTTCTAAGTCACATGCCTCGTAGTCCAGGGTAATAGCATCTGTGATCCAGTGAGATAGGTGCTGTTTTGTGACCACTTTACCTTGATTTCACCCACCAAAACAGACTAAGAACTGAAAGGTCTTATGCCAATGGCTTGAGCGGACATAGATCCTCAAAGCTCTAACTGGACACAATAATTGAAGACTTTCCTGTTGTGGTGACTCATATAGTGAAGGACAGAAGGCTTGAAGTACCACCAGATGACCAGCAGTAAATGGCAGCTTGGGGATATAGTCTTGCCTAGGGTGCAAATTGCTTTAGACAGAGTCTGTAGATCCCCTTCCCGCTTAATCAGTATCAGAGCTAACTTAACTAAGGCTGACTCTAGAGGCTCAAATGGAATCCCAGATAAGTTCCTTAAAACTACAGTAAGGTCCCAACAGGGGACCCGTGTAACAGAAACAGTCACGTGACATACTTACCTGTCTGCTTTTCCCCCATAGTCTTAAAACACAAAGGCTCACATCAACACAGGACGACAAAACTGGGAGCCACAGAAAATACAAAAGGAAAGGGGCAAAAGACAACAAAGACTGATAAACGCAAATGGACAGATGTGAAATTAATAGGATTTAAAAAAATAACAACAGCCGATGTACAGATGTAACAACAGTCAAAAAGCCTGCACACAATGGACTGAGGCGTTTTTAAAGGAAACGGTAACATTGGATTGGTGATGGTGGGTGGTGACGTCAGGGCGTAAATCTGGAGTGACGGCAACAGTGGACCAATGGAAGGGTTCTCTAAAAGGGAAAGTGAGCAGAGAGAGAGGGACAGAAAACAGAAAAAAGCCAAAAGGAAAACAAGACATAACGCAGTCACATATACAGGGATGTAACACCCCCACCCTTAAGAACAAACATACGTTTGTTCAAACAAAAGACATCAAAGACACATAAACAAACTTAAATAATGTAATAAATAATGTAATATGTTTAATATATATATATATATATTAAACATATTACATTTTAGAAAGTGCATCTGTCACCACATTGTCAGCACCTTTCTTGTGTTTGATGACCAGATTAAAATCTTGTACGACCAGAGCCCAGCGCATTAATCGTTGATTATGGTTATGCATATAAGACAGGAAAGTTAAAGGGTTGTGATCAGTGTATACAGTAACAGGCAGATTAGATGAACCAAGATAAACTTCAAAATGCTGCAAGGCCAGTATGAGGGCAAGAGCTTCCTTTTCAATGGTGGAATAATTGATTTGATGTTTATTGAATTTGCAGGGGGCAATAGCAGATGGGATGGTCAATTCCACTATAGTCCTGTTGGAGAACTTCGTCCTGTGTTCTCTCTCTGACATGGTATGCCCTTAACATATTGATGTGGCAGACACAAGATTTACATTTCCTGTCAGGTGTATTATGACATAATCGAGTCGTCTCACTCAACCTTTTCGTTACAACACAGGATACACATTCTCTAAACTTGCTCACATAATCCAACACATTTGATTTAGGGTTTGAATCATTTGTTAATATGTGTTCTTTTTTTAAGAACCTTCAGAGGACCTCGGACAGGGTGTCCAAACACAAGTTCCACAGGGCTGAACCCAAGCAACTCCTGTACTGTCTCACGTACAGCAAATAAAACAAATGGTACACCCTCACCCCAATCTTTCACAGATTCCATACAATATTTCCACAACATTGATTTAAATGTCTGGTGAAACCTTTCAAGTGCGCCCTGACTTTCAGGGTAATAAGCACTGGAAACTCTGTGCAAAGTTGTAAGGGACTTTTTAGGTAAACCAAAAGTAGAAAAGAATTTGACTAGCGCCTTAATAATAGCAGGAACTGTGTTTTTTTGTAGAGGGATGGCTTCAGGAAAATGAGTGGCAATGCACATTATGGCCAGCAAAAATTGGTTACCTGATTTTGCCTTTGGCAAAGGACCAACACAATCCACAATCACATGTTCAAATGACTCACCAATGACAGGGGTAGGAGAGAGAGGAGCTGTCGGAATCACCTGGTTCGGCTTCCCTGCGAACTGACAGGTATGACAGGTCAGACAGTATAGAATGACATCTTTTTTTAGCCCAGGCCAAAAGAAATGTCGTAAAATTCCATCATATGTTTTTTCACATCTAAATGACAAGTCAACATTATGCATTTTCTTTGTCTGAGCGCATGTGGCAACATGCAGAGAACACACCGGGGTACGTTTTAGACAAGTCATCTGAGTCTGAATACAAATTAGGCTTTTCTACAACCTCCAACACAGGCAAAACAAGAACTCCTGCCAAATCATTTCCCAGTAAAAAGGCTACTTCTTTTACCAGAAGATAAGGACACACTCCCATTTTCACAAAACCAGTAATGAAATCACACTGCAAGTTTTACGATGTAATGGAACTTTTACAAAACCCATTTCAGTTCCCTGTACTAGCACACTAGAGCCACAGGAGGAATCGTTAGATAATGGTAACACATTCATAGTAATAAATGATTGAGCAGCCCCTGTATCCCTAAGGATTTTAATTTCTTTATGATCCTCGGGTTTACCAGATAGGGAAACCAGCCCTTTCGTCAGATAAAGACCAAAACTAGGATCAGGAGCGTCATTTGAAAGTACAGTACTACTCACATTGTTAACAGACTGCATCAATGCTACACTTTTAGGCTGTTGCTGCTGCTGTTTGCGCTTCAGCGCAAGGCAATTGGCAATTACATGTCCCTGTTTATGACAATAATAACAAAATTCCATAATAACATAAGGTAAGATAATAATAATTATCTTACCTCTCTAGGACAAGGAGGACTAGATTTCGGCCAGGAAGTCTGAGGCTGAGCAGGCAGAACCATCAGAGTCTTCTCCGAGCAAGCAGATGAAAAACATTTTTATGGGTGAGAACAAACTCACTCAAATTTGCGAGGACCGCTGCTTGAGATAATGCAGTTACCCTTTGCTCATTCAAATATATGACCACCCCCTGTCACAGTTTCACTTGCTTATCTGCCTCAATCTCGAGTCTATGGATTGAGACGGAGCACCATCTCACCACCTCATGCACCTGTGCGTTCTCCTGCACCTCCATCTGCAACCGAACCAGGTGAACTTTTAACTTCGCCTCCTCTCGAGACTCAGTGGAGACAACGGGAGAGAAGGGATCAAAGGGAGACAAGACAGGTTTGGCCTCTGTCTCAGCCACCACCTCAGTCTCAGCCACCGCCTCGGTCTCAGCCACTGCCTCCTCATCACCAGAGACAGAAAAAGGCACTTGTCAGCACCGAAAGGGCCTGTCTCTCCATCCTCCTCAGAAGACAATGTCAGCACTTTAACTCCACTTTTGTAATGACTGGAAATAAGAAATAAATCATCCTTTCTGCACCTTTCTAATTGCTCTAAAGATGGATAAGAGGTTAAGAGGTTAAGATCCCAGACAAGCCCCCAAATAATGTTACAAACCCAGATGTTGTCAAGGGGTAAGGGCCATAACATTAAAATGCTGATTATTAAAATATGCACGGAGGTAGAAAACACAGATGCAAATCGCTCTAACGTGCCCTCAAGTGTGTATTTATTTACAGTGCACCAGTGAAAGTAACAAAGGGGAAAACACTGTACAAATTTTGTAAATATTGTACATAGTTACAAAATGGTAAGTAAAGGGGAATAGACTTTTTTTATTGCTTCTTAGCCTCATGGTTCTGTTGACAACAGAACTAACAGTGTTGCCAAACAGACACTGAGGAGCAAACTGGGCATTCAACAGGAAGGTCTTATCCCTGTCTTTGATGCCTGATAAGGCATAGGTGCCTCTCCATTGCCATAGAACAGCTGATGGTGAGGGTTGAGTACTTGGTGGCATGGAAGGCGAGAAGGCCTGAAACATGTTATTGTTTCCATCATGCCTCACAGCCAGACAAACAGTCAAGGTGACATGACCTTGACCTCTCTATAAATATGCATGATTTTACAAGTGTTCTGACTTTAGCATGCCTGAAGAACATTCCCCATAGCATCAAGCCATGATGCAGCATTGGGCTCCCTCAAAGGGGGAGCTCCCTCAAAGTTTATCTGCAGTAACAGTGCACAGTGCAACACTTTCTTTGTAGTGCACTGAAAAGGGCCTTAAAGGAATTATATGACTGTATGGGGCAGGATTTATTATCTTTGTGGGGCAATTGTATATTATAAGGCAATATTGTAGACAGAGAAGATAATGTTTAAAGCATATTAAAGATAGACAATACATATAAGAAATAACAATGATTATGCACATATACATGCAGAAAATCACAGATGCACCTCTAGAGGTGCAGATTATAATGTTCTTTAGATCTTTCCTCTTCACTGTCTATTAGACACACACTTTTTCTTTCACTTTTACTGTATTTTTGGTGTTTACTACACCATGAAACCTGTTAACAACATCTCTGGCACATATTGTGAGTGAACGCCATAATGTGGACCTACCCCACTAGGTTGCACATTGGGGTGGTGCTGCCATCTAAGGAGGATTGCCCTCTGTTTACCGTTTATTTATTTTTGCATTGAAATTAAGTCTATACATTTTTATGGTATCATTTGCAGAGAAGAGAGGATATTTTATTGCACTGCATGATAATGCAATGTTTCACAAAATACAAAACTTTTAAAAATACTCAGCAATGTGATTTTTTTTTTATTTAGTGATAAGCAGTGGGTTTAATCAGTGACAACTTTAATAATTGATTTGTTATCTGATGTCTTCTTGTCACATCTTCAACCTGCTTCCCAAGGTGTTTTACCATGCAGAAAATACAAAAAAAAACACAAATTATATTGTCCCGTTTTCACCTTGAACATTGATGCGAGTTACTATTACTGTTCTCAATGCAGCAGGAATGACCAACAGTGGTGACAATGTTTATAATCAGGACAGAAAATCAAAAAACTACCCTAAGCCTCCTAATATGGTGTAGAAACAAAACATTTACCCAGAATTCTACATGGCGTGGCAGCTTCACATTCTCTATAGGAGATATTCCTTAAAAATATTTCTTAATACCCCAATAACCTGTTGATGTATACTATTTGTGCCTCATCTTTCTCTTTCATGCTGATCGGGACCTGAACACAACCCTGAGCATGTTCCTCACTCAGCCAATCACAACGTAATAAATTATATACTTACCATTTCCATTGTACTTCTTCTGTTTTCACTATACCCTCTGTCACACACACATACATTCTTCTCTTCCATACATGCATTTTCTACTTACATTTATTTTTATATAAAATGTACACATGTAATGCATTTGCATAAGATCAAAATGTATGAACGTGTGCAGTACAATATATGAATATCAGAGTAAACATGTATGTGAACGGAGAATGTATGTGTGTGAGTGTAAAATATATGTATGTGAAAGGAGAATGTGTGTGTGAGAGTACAAAGTATATGTGACAGGAGTGAATGTGTGAGTGTGTCAGAATGAATTATGGCTTAATCGGCCTTTCATAAATGACTGAAGGTTTTATACCTCAGCAAAACACTTTCTTATAAGACAACTTGAAGCTTGCCATATTAAGGTTGTGAAGACAACGTATTTGTATCAGTGTTAATCACTCCAAATGTGGTTGAATGGTCTGCAGTCCCACTTTGATTAAAATAAACAGAAAGCTAAGCCTGTCTGAAGCATGCAGTCGGATGACCCTCGGCTTCCTGTGATACTCATACACTGTGAAATACTGCCATCTATTGGGGTTTTATTGCGCTAAACACAAACACATACACACACACACACCCCAGATGAATGAAATGTGGTCATGCATCAGTATTTAGCAAACTCAAGGATCTCCAAAACAGGCCTTAACTCTTTTGCAATTTTTAACATTTCTTTTGATTTGTTTTGTGACGTGAAACATTCAGAACTGTGAATTGTCTGCATACTCATACAGATGGAAAATTTCCTTGTGTCTGTCATAATTAGGTACAGTGCAGGTCCAGAAGGCAGAACTTTGGAAAACATAATGGAAAGTGAGATAAGTTGAAATGTGAAACTACACATTTATTTGCCTGTCGCATGTTTTATTGCTACAGCACTTTTGTAGTGTTTCTGATCAGTGAAAATGTCATATTCTGGGATGATTTTATGCAAGTTTATTGGGGACATTGAAACCTAGCATTGGACTACTGTTTGAACATCCATTTGGCTGATCCCTATGTGAATTCATTTGTTTCACAAAGGGCCAATTACTTTGCCCGTCAGAAAATGTGTTTTGTGTCACCATTAAACAGATTTTTCTTGTTTATACAAAATGTTCTAAGGAAGAAGGTTACTCGCAGAGGTCAGACTTTTAATTAGTGACTAATTAAGACCAATAACAAAGTGATTATTTGCTAAATGAAAGTTGAAGGGATCTGTGGAAAAAGGCCAAGGCATATTAAAGATGCATTTGCACATTATTGCCATGTAAATTGTGGTCAGGCTGTTACATAATGAATTGGTTAAAGTTACCGTGCAGGGTAGAATTGTTCCCACTGTTTAGTTTCACATGAAACTAGAAGAAATGCAAATGAAGTCTTCTTATGAAGAGGTTTTTAAAACTCCTCCTGTTTTTAAAAACTTACAAACTTTGCTCTAATTGTCCAGGATAACAGTCTACAGTCAATATGAGCTCAGACATTTGCAGGAACAAGCTGTGAACATATTCTGTAGCTCTATACTGTGTCAACTGACTTATCTGTTTCTATTTTTTAAAACTGAGACTAAATTAGTGCTTCGTTTTAAATTTTATTTAAATTTTTTTAAATTAATTAATTTAATTAAAACTCAACTTCTATTTAAGCAATTCAGATTTTCTATGAGTGGTTCCTATGGTTTCCTGAAGACATTCACATGAGCATATGGATAAATGTCTTAGTGAACATGACAGATACCTGCTGTCTGATTTTAGGTTCTGAATTAGGTGGCAATCCGTTTCTGTCTTCACCAACTGGCTGAAGAGCTCAGCTGATTTAGTCTTTCATAGTCAGTAACTCTACTACAGTCAGATCTGTTCAAGGCAATCATATTATATACACTAGTAAATCCATAGTTTTAACAAGCTGCATATTTTTATTTCAGTAAATAACTTTTTATCTATAGAAACCAAACAAAATCAGTTTTAACATGAATTAGCATTGCACATAAATATCTGAGTATCTGTGTATCTTCGTCAGATTTTAACAATTGATTTTACAAATATTTACACTTTCCTCAGTCAGTTATTTTAATAAGTTGATCAATTAAGTTAGACATAGCACAAACAAACCTGGATTTCAATAGTGGTATTTAATATCACTCATTAGAGACCAAAATTGTCTCAAATTAGAAATTAAACAATCATTAAAAATCTGTTTTAAATATCAGTGTAATGTATCTTTGTTAAAAGTATAGGGCCAATGGCTACTAGCTTATAAGTAAAATAATTAATTAACCATCCTAAGTAGAAATATATGTCCTGTAACTAGATCTCAGGGATTTAACAGGAGCTGTTTCAAATTGAGGAGGGTCACATTCTCTGTTTGCATTGCTTTTAAACTCATTTTTAAGCAATGTGTTTCTGATTGCACCTGTGTGACCCGCCATGTCTGTTGACAGTCCTTCAGTGTCTGGAGTGGGAGAGGACCTGATAGAACACAGACGCCTCAACATTATACCTGTGTCTCTTTTCAGGAAGTAGGGATGAATGCTGCTGAAGCGTCTTCCTGTCTGATCGCTCTCCACTGGATACAGCTTGTGCCATCTGAGGTCAGCTCAACAGCTCGGCCAACCGTGACCAATCGAAGCCAGCTGTCCAAAAACATGCCGCAAATTCCAATTAAGTCATTGAAGTTAACTTCTTTTCTTTGAAATGTGATCACCTAGGATCATTTGGATCATATTTTATACAGACACATATGTCAAAAGAATCACAGAGATTACTAAAATTCAGAGATTATTAAAATTACATTAGTCTCTGTCTTTAGAAGGTCTATATTATTTGAAATAACAAAATGTAGTTGACTGTAGTCTGTAGTTATATGAAGCAATACAGTCTAATAATTAAATGCTGATTTTTTTAAATGTTTACAATGCACAATTAGTAGTGTTTGCACTGCTTATTTTGCTTTATTTAAACAAACCCCTGAATTACTTTTTAGAAAATAAAAAAAAACAGAAATCTCAAATGTATCCAATGGAGTTTTAGAGAAGAGATCTTAACAATGTCACAAACTAAGATCACCTGTTTGCCAAGTCTGCAATCAAAATTAACAATTGGATCATTTGTTTCTATTTTTTATTTCTCCTAAGAAAATGTAGGACAAACATCTTAGACAAAATTGTTGTATTTAGAGACCAGAATATCATAAATATATCTTAATAAGCAACCATCCAAAACACAGTAGCAGCACTGAAAACTATTCAGAACACCTTAGCAACTGCATAGCAATAACCTGGAATCACCCACAGTACCCCAGCAGCAGCACAGCAATGACCTGGCAACCACCCACAACACCCTAGTATTGTGGCGAGTTGGACAAGCACCACACACTTTCTCCTACACAACATATAAAATATAACTACTTCAGCTGCTAAAGCAAATGGTGTGGGTCAGGGTTTGATCTTGGTTACTATGAACTTTGGTTACTATATCATCATTATTCCATGTGTTGAATTTGACTTTTCTGACTGCTGTTCTCCATGAATTGTCCACAATTAGGTTCACTAATCAACAATTTCATCATATCGACCTCTTTTTTGAAAAACATTCTTATTATTTAATTATTCTTAATGCATGCAGATGATGTTTATATGGTATTCATAGCTGCAGCAACTCTTTCTTTTTAAAGAAAAACATTACAGACCTCCATTTGCACATTTTAGTCTGGTGACTAATTCTTTGAGGGCCTCTCAGAGGAAAGAGCCCATTAGAATGATTACCACAGAACTGCCTTGGCCTTTGATTGGCTTATGTTTGAACAAGTTTTCTAATAAACACTGGCTGAGCCCATTCTTAATTCATATCTCTCTATCAGCCGGTCCCTGTAGAACATACCCAAACATGGGCGCTACAAAAACAAATCTGTCTGTCAGAAAAAGGTTACACTTCTAATTAAGGGTCCTATACTGTGTCCTTAATTCTAAGTGAAGCATCAGGTTCTCCTGATTGGTATAAATCTTTTTTCCATTAGAGGTTATGTTAGTAGGTCAGACAGTTCAACACAATGGTGATTTTCTTACACATTTAAAAGGCTATTGATCACAGAAAAGCCAGTGTGTTTGGACTAGAACAGAATGCTTGCTGGGAGAATATCATCCACTGAGGATATGTGGCACATTAGTATTCAATTTATTATTGCTGCATCTTTAACATCTTTAACACAGTTAAAGATACAGTTTTTTTCCCTATTTTCTTGCCCTCAGATCATTCCAAATTTGTATGATGTTGCTTTCTGTGGAACTAAATTTTGATTAATTATCACCCAGCTTATTTCCAGGCAAGGATAATTTACAATGAACATGTCTGTCAAACTCTAAAATCAGTCTGTCAAACTCTAAAATCCACCACAGACCATTTTTGATTTGTGCCTTTTGCTTTTTGACCTTTGACCATGATATAATTACAAACCCAGCCTGAATTTTTGTGCTGGTTTGAGCTGTGCTCACCCATGCTGCTGGAATGTTTGCAGTGATATGGAGACTCACGATTAGTCACTTGTCAGTTGCCAAGATAACGTTCTCATTAGTTCTTATATAAGTTTGTTAAAAGCGGAAAAATGTTACTAAAAATGAAGTCAAATTTTATTAAACAAGAACACTCAACAGAAGAAATATTTGAGTCAAAAAATTAGAAAAAAGAGAAAAAATCACAGGTGTGATCAAGTACTTAGTGTGACGTGTACGTTTGTAAAATAGTTTGGACTAGTTCACAAACAAGTTCATTAAAAGTTGAAGCCATTGAAAATGTCTGAGTCATATGGATTACGTTGATACTTTATATGTATTTCCTTGCTGTTTTTGCATAACAGTTGTGGAACAGAACTATGGATTGTTGTATTAAACCACTGTGTTTGTGTTTTGCTAAAAAAAAGAAAATAATTTTGGGTGAGTAAATAGTAATATAATGTTAAACATTATAATGTTTATGTTTATATGTTTATATTATTTTACGTTTCCTATGGTGCACGTATAACGTTTAAATGATTAGTATATCAATAAATGTCTACCTGAATTTTGGGCTTCTGACTTTGACTACAGCATTTCTGCTGTAAAACTTCAGTGTAAACGCCCATTGCTATGATTGGCTAACATCCAATCATATGGAACAATGGTATTTCTTGTGGAACCCTCTCAAATACTTTTACTATGTTTTCACTGTTACAGCTGTCAAGATGCAGCAATGCATATTGAGCTGATGACAGACAGTCTGTTGATCATGTAAATGCGAAATGCTTTCACTATAAGTAACACGAAGCAAAAAATGCATAAAAGATATAAATACAGTAAGAAATTTTGTACTGTAAGAGCATCACTGAAAATTACTGGAGTTTTGGAAAGTGTCCAGATAAATGCACTCTGTTTGACTGACAGCTTTAATGATTGTAAAGGGAGTGTTCTTTGATCGCCTTCAATATAATTTAATTACAGTTAAAAACACTTTTCGTGCATTAGGAACCTTTGGAAGGGTAATGATATTTTTACTTTCTCATGTCACTATTCAAAAACATGTCAATGGGTGGTGTCAAAGATGTGATGATGCAGAAGTAGGCAATCTTCTGCAAAGGGCGTCTTTCGCATTACTATGATGTCATAATCACATTGACTCGTTTTCTGACCATGGGTTCAATAAAAGCTGTTTCTTGAATAACAAGTAAGCTTTCACTTCTAAAACGTACAGGATATTTTAATAGTATAATAAATTCTTTTAACTGTCAAAAAATCAAGGAAAATTTGAATTCCCAGTTCATGGCCCCTTTAACTATTCCTTTTGCTTTTTGTATGCTTAAAACATAATTTATCTTAATTAACTGGACCTCAGAAACATGTGTTTGAAATGTATGATAAAGTCTCTGGCATGATTATATCTCTTGGCCTAAAACTGGCAGCTCAATCTGTCTCCCACACCATTATGGATTGTCTGACCAGTGACCAGTCAATGTGCGGAGGCCATAGTCACCAAAGCAAAATAAACTGCAGGGAAAGGAAGTGGTCAACATTAGCAGGGGCCCAATAAGAAGATGAAATGTAAAATAGGGGTTTTGGTAATTGATGTGTTCCACTCTTATGCTGTTAATGTGTAGGGGACCTAATTGTTCCCAGATATCCAACCATTGCTCTATAGGAAAGGCTAATTAGTGTAAGCCTTTACAGTAAATAATTACAACTAATCACCTTAACTAATGGATTTTAACATATGAGAACATACAAAAACAAGCTTTGGGGTGCTTATGACCTTGCTTAAAAAGACATTTACAGTATCCTAGTTGTTTAGAAGTAATTTCTAAACAACTTTTTTGCTTTTAAGTGTAACATTTTGTTAGATTAGGGAAAATCTAAAGCAAGGGAATATATAGGCATGTCTAAAGTATACACACTATGTGCTGCAAAGACAAGAAACATGGCAAAATGTTATCATGTTCTTCAAAACAATTTTATAAAGGCATGATATTCCAAGTAGCTGACTGCAAGGGCTGGATAATAAAGCTGTTTCAAAATGTTTAATGTAAAAACTACTACTAAAACTACTACTACTAAACTACTACTAAAAAAGATACAAAATAATGTATCATCATAAGCAGGTATTTCAATAAACAGAATGTTATTTAATAATTTATTTCCTATGCTCCAATATTAACAATACAAAAAAATTAGCCACATTTAAATATGTATATTTTACTACAAAAAAATCACCCTGTTGGCCTGCTTGCTGGGAGACTGCTGACAATTAACTTAGGATTTTGTAAATTGTTAATATTGCTTCTAGCGTAATGATCTAATTACAGTCCTAAAGACTCTACTATTTTGCTATGTCTTTGTTTCTCATTCTCTTTTATTGTGTAATGTTCAAGTATTTTATGGTATTATTGCAAATCCCTTATACCCCTGCTCCATAAAAAATTACCTCCTTTCTGTGCGCCATCTCCATGTAAGCTGGAACGGCATCTTGCTTTATATGATACCTAACATCTATCATGTTAATTGACTACATTGTGTTTTAGTAGGTAAATAGTGTGTTTTAGTCTGAATACATTACACTTTTATAGACCACTGCGAGAGGTACAAGACTTTGTCCATTTATTCAAATGGTCCAAATGTGTTGTAGTTTTCATCTTAAACTTCGTTGATGTCTTTACCAGCGGTTTGCGGTGCACAGAAGATGATGATGGTATCCAGGAGCTGGGAACAGAACGTTGAGCAGAGGAGTAGGAAGCACACACAGACGCTGGAGAACACAGGGGAAACTACAGGGACAACGGGAATCAATAGCAGGTAAGTCGCTAGCATAGGAATGAGTCCTTATCCATCTGGTGAATGAGATCGTTGACTGGGGGCAGAGCCTGGTGTTTCTGTGACGGCGTGTTCTTGAAATTGCACATTCCTGGCATCCTCTCATGTACCTTCTGATGTCCTCTGCCATGCTGGGCCACCAGAAGCGGTGTTTGAGCAGTGAGAGGGTTCTGTTGGCCCCAGGATGACCAGTGCCCAAATAGGTGTGTGTAGAGTGGATGAGGGCTGTTCTCTGTGATTTCTTCATCCAGGGACCAATGAACGGGACTGACAATAAGGCTGGAAGGGAGTATGGGTTTTGGGTTATCTGGTGTGTCTTCTGGGGTTCCAGGACAGAGACTTGGGCTTACCTTTTAGAAGATTTGTGAGGGGAGCAGTTATGGAACTATAGTTATGGATGAAACAATGGTAGAAGTTGGAAAAACCTAGGAAACATTGGAGTTCTTTACCACTAGTGGGAATTGGCCAGGAATTGATGGCTCTTTAACTTCCCCGCGTCCATCTTAATCTCTTGGGCATTGATCTCATAGCCCAGGAATTGAATAGATGACTGATGGAAGGTGCATTTCTCAGCTTTGAGGAATAATTGATGTTCGCGGAGCAATTGGAGGACCTCTGAGAAGTGGTGGTGATGTTCTGCCTCATTCTGGGAGTACACTAGGATGTCGCCAATGTAGACCAGGAGGAAATGATTTAAGTACTCCCGGAACACCTCATTTATATATCCTTGGAATACAGAGGGGGCATTAAATAATCCATAGGCCATGACCAGATACTTGTAGTGGCTGGTAGGAGTTTACAAATGCGGTCTTCCATTCGTCCCCCTCACATATCCGGATGGGATTGTAGGCGCTCTGGAAGTCCAACTTTGTGAAGATCCTGGCTCCACAAAGTTGTTCTAGAGCCGAGGGGAAGAGGATACTGGTATTTTATGGTGATGTTGTTGAGAGCCCGATAGCCTATGCAAGGCTTCAAGCTTCTGTCCTTCTTGGCCATGAAGAAAAACTAGAAGCAGCAGGGGAAGTGGAAGGATGAATGTAGCCTTGTTGTAGAGCCTTCTCGATATATTCCTCCATGGCCTTCTGCTCGGGTATGGAGAGTGAATAGATTCTACCCCTGGGCACTGGTTCATCAGGAACAAGGTCGACGGCACACTCCCATGGTCGCTGAGGTGGTAGTTTGGAGGCTCGTGTTGGACAGAAAATGTCACTGAAGTCACTCTTTGGGAATGTCTATGGGTCTCTTCTCTAGGGGGCTTTTGACAGAGGTGGAGCAAACTGGAATGTGAGGAACAGACGGGACAGCTTTAGGGAGATTGGGGAAACACTGAGAGAAACACTTCTCATCCCACTTCATGACTTGGCCTGTTGTTCAGGAAATGCACGGATCGTGGGAAATGAGCCATGGGCGCATACAATCCCAGCAGTGGATCCCTCCGGAACCAGGAAGCAGATTTCTTTGACATGGAGCGGTCCAGCTTCTAATGTGAGAGGACCCACACAGTAATGGACTTGTCCACGGCCAAGAGGTGTTCCAGTTATTGATTGGACCTTGCATGAGATGTTGTTGAGCCTCTTTTTGAGATGGAGTTGTTTACACAAGGCAGCGGAGATGAAGTTACCGGCTGACCCAGAGTCGAGAAGGGCACTGACTGTAATGCAGTGAAGAGAAGTAGTGAGTTGAACAACAGTGGTTAATGGAGGTACATTTACGGAAGAGGAAGAAGCCACACTCCCCACGGGACATGTCTGTAGAACATGTCCCTGTTGTCCACAGTACAAACAGAGTCTCTGGGTCAGCCAACGCTGACGTTCGGCCGAGGACAGTTTGGTGTTATCAATTTGAATGGGCTTGGATATTGGTTTTGGAGGAAGCTCTGGCTTGTGGATGGTTAATGACAGGTTTTGGCACTTACTTTCCTCAACGATCCATCCAGCAATGAATGGTACAGGTGAGGAAGTGACAGGAGGGGAAATGGGTACTGGTGTTGTTGTGTTCGTGATCAGGGAACTGAGGACATGGTGAAGTGAATCCACCAGCCCCTGGAATGGGTCCCTGCCTGTTTGGTTCATGTTAGGTCTGGTCTTCTGTATCGGAATCAGACTCCAGAACACAGATGGTTAGAGACCAAACAGGCGGGTTATTGAACACACAACAATGTGTAAGTATGCATGTGAGTTGTAATAATAAAAATGTCCTTGAGTGACAGGGAATGAACCTTAAACTTCGTTGATGTCTTTACCAGCGGGTTGCGATGCACAGATGATGAGGGTATCCAGGAGCTCAGAACGGAACATTGAGCAGAGGAGTAGGAAGCACACATAGAGGAGTAGGAAGCTGGAGAACACAGGGGAAACCACAGAGACAACGTGAATCGACAGCAGGTATGTCGCTAGCATGAGTCCTTATCCACAAGGGAGACCAGGCAATGTGCCAGAATGAAGTGTGTGCTTGTATAGTGCAGGTGATGCTGGGGTGATGGTGAACAGGTGTGCATGGTCAGTATTCCGGTGAATGAGATTGTTGACTGGGGGCGGAGCCTGGTGTTTCTGTGACAGCTGCCTTACATGTTTTGTAAAAAAATTGACTTTGTAAGTTTGAAAGTTTGACCTAATTTATGGAAACAATCCAAACAACTGAATTGATTCACTGTATGCAATTTCCATGTATTACCATGTATTACTAAGTCAATTATTCAATTTTATTTATATAGCACTTAATGTTGTATTGCTTCAAAGCAGCTGTACATATAATGAAATATAAAACACTGAAAACAGAAAAAATATTTTTTCTAAAACTTTGCTGCCTTAAATTTTTAAGTTTAATCAACTTGGCTATACAAGTCATTTTAACATAACATTTTAAATCCTGACTGGTATAATTTTAAAGAAATGGGTTAAGCAATTTTTTAACAATTTCTTAAGTTACAGCAATTCAAGATCAGTCAAGATTACAAAGAATATGTTGAAATAACTTGTTCAGACAAATTGATTAAACTTAAATATACAATTGAATAATTGACTTAAAACGTGGTAATACATGGAGATTGCATACAGTGAATCAATTCAGTTGTTTGGATTGTTTCCATAAATTAGGTCAAACTATCAAACTTACAAAGTCCAATTTACTAATGTCATTTTATTGTCATTTTTGCTAATTAACATAAAAAAACAAATGAACATAAACAAGAACATGAACAATAACATTAACATAGGCCTGGTTTGGCTTGATAAACTTACCAACAAAAGAATGTGTAGAATGTGAACAAAACACAAGGACCAAGGACAATAACTACAAAGCTAAACTTCAATAACTACAAAACTAAACATGGAACCCTGACAATAAAAAAACATAATGGCCAAATAGAAAATACATTAAAATCCTAACAATATTCATGATGTTACTTAAATTTCTAACACCTGCAAAATTATTTTTACTGTATTGAGTTACTGTATTGAGAATTGTTTCTCACACTGTAGTTACTTCATGCTTTCCCAAGGCGTGCTGTTGGATTGTGTCTTTCTCGAAACCTTAAGTCTGTGAGCGGAAGTCCAAAAGTTTTATTTTTAAAATTTAGAGATGTGAAACTACTTTTTTGATGACTGTGAGAAAGCTGAACAAGGGTTAACAAACAAAAATTCCAAGGAGACTATGACTAAAGGCCCAGACAACATCATTTAGGAAAACATTTATTTTAATTGTCTATGTCTGTGTCTGTTTTCCTTTTTTCTACTGCACCTCCTGTATGTACAGTTAATGATGAGGGTATGGATAGTGTCGGAATGTTAATGGTTTTCCGATAATTACCACTATCTGTTGGATATAATCGTTTTATTCGGGATGCTATAAACAAAAAATGCACATCTGGTTTTTCTCAATCTAAACAGGCAGTCATAGGGTCGTGTAGAGGTTTATTTTCAAATTTCTAAACTATCTGAGTTTTGAATCATGATTTGTAGTCTGGAACATTAGTTAAGATCGACGGAATCAGAAAGTCAAAATCAAAAGTGAAAAGAAAAAGTGATTATTGAGATCTGTGGTAGGTAAATTCAAAGTAAACAGGGTGACCACCCAGTACTTCATCTGTGTCCCAAGTGGAAAACTTTCTAATAGGGTATAGATGTAGCCATTCTGTAAATCCCCTTTTAAAAATTAAATCTGAATTGTAAAGCAGTAATCATTTTTATTAGAAATAAAAAATTCTATTTGTTTAACAATTTTGTTTTTGAATTGTCATTTTGAATTTTCCACATAACTGCTTTTACATATGAGACAATAAAACAACCATGGTAAAATTCTAATATCAGTGTTATTTCTTAAAAATACAGGATCTGTCACCTCATCTAACACACTTCAGTATTTTTTCAGTATTTCAGTATTTTTTTTTTTACTCTTTGGGGTAGGTTGTACTTTAATGGAGTGGGCTGATGTTGGTTTCATTTTAACAATAAAGACAATAGCACATCTATAAGCAGGCAGCTGAGGGCTTAGGGTATAGACAAAGAGGGCTGACCAGATGTACCATCTCAGACTGAATAAAGACATCCTGCTGAGGACATCACAGAGTCACCCAGCTGACACTTAGAAGATGATTACTGAAATATTAATTTTATTGACCTTTGTTTAAGTCTGAATTTGTTTAACTGAGATGGTCGATAATGGAGCACTTATCGTTTTTGGTTGTTAGTTGATTCTGTTATATATCAGTCACATTGATATTTTGATAATAAAAACCTGCTTACGTTATATTTGTTTCCTCTTCCTCAGCTTAGAAATGTTTGTTTATGACACAAAATTATGACTACTATTGCACCAGGTTCTCTCTGGACATAAAAAATTAAAATAAAAAAATAAAAGTAAGAAATAAACCTTCTATTTAAAAGACAGACAGTTCAAACTCAATATGCCACGTTGTAAAGTTGCGTTCAGTTACAATGTCAGCAGCACAGACTTTGTAAACACACAATGAATCCGACGATATTCACCTTCAAACAAAGTGTTCAAATCAGAGGCTTAAAATCAGGGCAAAATATAGTGTTTATTTCTAAATTAGGACAATTTTTCATTGAAAAATTATATTAACCTCATAAATGCACCTCAGAAAACATTAGAAAATGATAAACACATCCAGATCCATTATCTCCTTAAATCCTACATGATAAGTCTCATGGTCATAACTATGTCACAGCAGGCAGAGCTGCACATTAGTCAATTAATAGTCTGGTAAATTATAAAAGTTCCAGTCAATTGATTTACTAAAGGGAATATTGCATGGTCCATACATAGAGACTCAACAGGAGCCCTCATCAACAACAATATATGCAATGCTCAACATAATCCATATACAATGCATTGTGTTGTGTTTTTCCCAGTTTTTTTGTTTTGGATACTGTTTGTCCATGTCAGAAACATCAAAGAAACTGACTTTTCTTTTATCACTGTCATAGATCTGCCAGGTTCTTTCCACAACCAATCACCAGCCACCAATCAGCCAAGCTCCTCTCTCAGACAATAACGATGCTCCAGCTCACCCGTGAATTAATCACCCGCACCTGCATCACTGTATCACTCAGATATAAGCACACCGAGCCTGCACTCACTGTATGATCTTGTTTCATTAAAGTGATTACTCATCTGGGTGTTCATGTGCCAGCAATGTCTCCAGGGGTGTCTTCTTCCTGTGTCTTCCCTACTCCATAACTGTGGATAATACTCACCTGGATGGCCAGTTCAGTGTGTGCTATCATCTTGTCCACTCACCATTCCACAAGCTCCATCATTTGTAAGGACATTTAATATTAGTTAATTTATTGCTGCTCGGAATCATCATTCATTTACCTGTTTAACTGTGTGTATGCCAATAAACTTAACCTCTACAATTTACATCTGCTGTCTAAGTCTGCTTACCATAATAATTAAGTTTTGTATTAAGTTTGACTTCTTTTTCTATAGACTTTTTGGTTTATTGTCACTAAAGGTTTGCTGGTAGCAATGGAGTATTTTTAAGCCCCTCATTGCAGAAAGGTGCATGTGTCTGATATCAAATTAGCTATTAAAAGACCATAGCTTTTCAATTGATAATACTTCAACCGGCAGCTGATTAGAGACCTGTGATAAGATCACGTACCACAGACCTCTGATTGATATGAGGCACTTTTTTGTTTTTGTGATATTTTGCTTGATATACTTTACATTAATTCAGCATCATCTCATGCTCATCTGAGTTAAATTCTTAAGTCTGCAGGGTGAGCCTTAGTTCTTCCACACAGATTATTAAATGTCCATTAGAGTGATTATTTGTCAGTCCAACACCATACAATTTACTTGATGTATGGCCATCATTTTTTCATAAATGAAGAGGTTGTATAGTAACCTCTTGTAACAAATGTAACAAAGGCAACAATACATGCAAAGTCAAACCAACAAAATCTTTGATTCACAATACATTTTATTATTAAAAAGTTAATCAGATTTATTGAAATCTTTATTCACTCACATATGAGGCAAAACTATGCTTTGTATGCAAGTAGTCCAATACACAAGTAATATTTAGCCTAGAAAATAAGTGAATTTTTTTTAAATTTCATTATTTTTCATTAATTTTCCTGGATGGAAAAAATACTATTTTTGAATTGCTTTAATAATAATAGGTTTCAATGACCATGGGAACCTTGTAAATTCAAATGAGGTTGTGGTTTTACACTAGGTAGAATACAAAGTTAAGTTAAACACAAGGCTGACATGTATTCTTAAAAGAAAAAGCTAAAACAGAATTCCTTATGGCAGAGTGATTATTGTGAAGTAAAATTCAATGTGGCAGGTAGTCCTAAAACAAATGAAACAACCTCAAGATGAGTTTGTGCTTATTTGAAATTTCGCAGAGGTACTTTTTCAGCTGTCAAGGTTATTGATATATTCATTAAAGGAACCTGTTCTCTCTTATCAATTTCTTTTGTCACTTGCATGTTGTCACCCTCAGTTGACAATGAATCAATTTACAATTATGATTGTTGATGGCCCATGACACAAACAGTGAGGGAATGTCATTAGATGAACATTAAAATGATGCACAATGTAGTGAGACCCTGACTGCTGCTGTTTACTCTTTAGCCCACCCTCAACAGCAGCCGCCGATGGCCTGTAAGATCAGGAATAGGGTTACAAACTGGCATGTTTTATATATTTTTTTTCTTTTTTCTTGTTTGTTTGCAAGAGATGGAGAAGGGAATATATTCTTTAATATTTATATTTTTTATAACCCAGACAAAACTGAACATTTTGTCATTATATAAGAGGCTGACTTCCACCAGAGGGAGCGCTCACCTGAATACTAGTTATGGACTATTCCTTTTCCATTTAGTTCTGGTTTGTCGTATTTAAAGTTTTCACCACATTCCTTGCAAAGTATTACCAGTCAATCTGCCTTACTGAGCATTTTGCCATTGCCTTGTTATTGTGTTTGTTTTGGACCATTGCCAGTTCTTTGGATCATCACCTATTTTAAGTACCTGGTTTGACTGTCCTTCTGTATTGTTGATCTCAATGCCTGTTATTGCGAGTACTTCTCTTTGCCTGTTTTTTTTTTGCTTCATTAAACTTCTGCACATGGACCCAAACACCATCTCGATGGCCTGTTCATTACAGGATACTTTACCTTCCATGGAATCCAGCAAAAGTTTCTCAGTTCTTCGAGAACTCAGTTCTGCCGAAATGAGTATATGAGCCATTATATTCAATCACTACCTACCCCTTCTGTGAAACCATTAAGATTTGCTCTCCCTGAGAAATTTGAAGGTTCCGCAGAGAAGTGCCAGGGATTTCTTGATCAAATGATTCAAGCTGGTTAGAAAAGTAGATATCACATTGACAAAGACAGTAAAAAATGCCCATCTCGGGACTCGGTTGTGTAGCCAGTTCCATAGTCTCATATGAATTAGGCTGAGGGGGGTGACCATGGATACCATATGCCCCAGGAGCCTCTGAAAAAGTTTAACTGAGACTGCTGTTTTGGCTCTGAACAGGTTCAGGCATCACAGCAGGGACTGTGTGCGCATGTCGGAAAGGCATGCCACCATACTGACCAAGTCCAACACCATACCGAGAAAAGAGGTGCCCTGGGTTGGGGAGAGCTTAATGTTTCTTGTGAAGGGTAGATACCTCTGAAGCTACTGTAGCCATGAACAGGAAAGATGGAGTCATTTTTTTTTACCCTGGGCTATGTATGCACAAAACTCACTCATACCTCCACAGGCCTTACCCCCTTCCAGTGTGTGCTGGGCTACCAACCATCAATGTGATCAGGAAAATGATCCTCAGTGCCAGCGGTGGATGTCTGTATCTGACAGAGTGAGAAGGTTTGCGACAGTGCACACATCCAATTGCAATGTGCAGTCCGAGCACAATGCATCCAAGTGTCAGAGACGTCCCCACCCTAAATATCAACCTGGGCAATGGGTTTCCATGTGTCCCTGTTGAAACCAGTCCACCCGACATCTGGCCCCAATACCACAGATCACAAACACCCACCTTCTTGTAAGGTTGAAGGAGCACCAGCATTTGCAGAAATTTTGGACTCAAGACATAGAGAGGGGCAGATGCACTATTTGGTGGACTGCGAGGGCTACAGACCAGAGGAGAGATTGTGGGTAGCCACCAAGGAGATATTGGACCTGTTCTTAATCCAAGAGTTTCACCAAGTGCACCCTGACCTCCCAGCACCTAGGGGATGTCCCTGTTATAGAACACCTAGAGGGGTTCTGTAAGGAATGAGGCTGCCTCCCATTCATCCCTCCAACAGTGGGAGCCTTTACCCAAATACAGTTCATAGACTATTCCTTCTTCGCTTTACTTTCTGTTTGCCATCATATTTAAATTCTCACCACACCATAATTTCCTTGAGAAGTATTGCCAGTCTATTTGCTTTTCTGAGCATTTTAAATGCCATTGCCTTGTTATTGTGTTTTTCACCATTTCCTGTTCTTTGGATTCTTTCCTTTTGGATTTCCCTCTATTCTGATAGCCTGGTTGGACTGTCTTGATGAAATTATGATCTCCCTGCCTGTTGTTGTGACTACTTCTCTTTGCCTGCTGATTTGGATTGTTTGCTTCACTAAACATCTGCACATGGATCCCAAGACTGTTTCCGAGGCCAGTCAATTACAATACAATTCTTGAACTATACCGTTGTCTCCTAAAGCCATAAGAAATGTGAGGAAACTGTGTGAAGTTGTTATTGCCTAGAAAATGAACACAATATCTTTAATAACTTCTTTTCATGCCTACATATTCAAACTTTGCATAATGCGACCAGTCACATATTGAAAAATGGGAGAACTGAGATTTTTTTAAGCTGCAATAGGTAGATTTTTAGGTTGGAAATGAACAAAAACAATTATTGATCAAGTACATAACAATTCAATGTTTAAAATTGTCTCCTTACCCGACTCACAATGATAAGTTTATAATAATGATTTATATGTTGAGCTGCGGGTCACATTTAGCAGGAAATGTCAGTTTGACCTTAATATACATAAAGTACATAAAGTAACCTGAAATTTTATGTTTCAAACATAGATGGCAATAGAGAAGCAAACGGATTGGAAGTTATGGATTGCAGCTTTACTATAGGCATATGAATCCCTATCTATATTGTATGAAACAGCTCAAATATTCTTTAAAATACCTTGAAGCAACATAAGGATGATACATTTTTTTAGTTTAATCACTGAAAATTTTAAGTGACACCTTTAATGGTATCTCTGAAGCTCTGTCTAATGTATTATCCCAGTTTATAAGAGTTTCACATAATGAGAAAATCACATGCAATGGATACAGGCTAATGCATATTCAAGCTAATGCACAATCATGGCTAGATGTGTAAATAACTCACACTCGGTTTGTTAACAGAAATATGATCTGGGAAAAGTTGAGGTATCACAGTGCTTTATAACTCTCAAAGCACTGCAGACCCGAAAAGAATAGCTTGTGGAATTTTTTTTTTTAATTTGTTGGAGAAAGTAGATTTGGGAGGCTCAGTCCTTTGTTTTCCCTCTCAATAAAGAGAACAATGTGAGGGATGCCATGATGTATGGTTGTTTAGTGGCATTTCCGCACAATGATGTGTACAAACAAAGCCATGTTTCATTGCAAAAAGACGTTTGCAGTAATACAGAGATACAAAAATAGGGAAATGTGTATATTATGAAGTTATACAAATACAGAAACAGACCAAATTTTCAGTCTTTATTTAATAAAAATACTAAACATTTTTTTCTCAATCACAATTAGTTTCAGAAATGCGTAATAATAATGATTTATTTCTTGTCAGTTAGTTCAACTGGTTAAATTCTGGTTTGACCCTCACACAAAGCTATAATTTGAATATACTGCATAGACTACTTTTAAGCAACTTGACAGCCTGTTGTCTCTACAAACTATCATTGTATTAAAAATAGCTGCATTCAATTTTTAAAATCTGTGTTCAATGGAAAACAGCATGCAGGTTTGGAACACCATGAGGCTAAGAGGTGGAAAGAAATAATGAGTAAATAATGAAAGGATTTACTTCCAACATGGACATAAAGTTAAAATCCCAACAGCAAGATGATAATGAAGATAATTAAAACATGTAAATAATCCTTAAATATGGCATCTTTCCCATGGTTCCCTTATCTTGCTTGTCTGGCGGTAGCTGGCAGTGTCAGGCTAGCTTAGCTATGAGAGTTATAATAATTGTGATATATGGCCACATATATAATTCACATATGCTCAGGGAGTTGTAATCAGGAAAGCAATACTAAATTAATGGGACTTTCCTCTGCAACTTTGCCTTCCACTGGAAACAATTAATTAGTGGCCAGGGCTATAATGACTTTAATGCTTGTTTCTGTGGCTGGAGGATCTTTAAAGCTTAAAAGCTCAATGTGGGAGCAGTTTCATCAGGGTGTTAATCCAGCAAGGGGCGGCAGATCCCAGGTATTATGCCACACTGACCACATGAAAGACTTCCAGCTACATTTATGGCTTGTTAAAGTGATAGGAAGTGAGCAGATTAGACAAGCCACAGACAGAAAATTAGGCTGTAAAGTCGCACAAGGTTTACTTTCTTAAAAGGTTTCGATGGCTACAGACAAGTGAATGGAAATCTCTAGATTGTAAATGGAAAGTGTGGCTCAAAAAAAAACAGAAACAAAATGGTTTTGTTTTTTGGACAGATAGGACTGCAAAGAGAGGCTAAACTATATAGCAACTTAGCACAGAGCTAAACAATGCTATTTTGTGAATGCCAGCAAAACTCGCCATGGGAATTTCACAGGGAAACAGTGAAGATAATACAGTTTCACACAGTGCGTCAAATAAGTCTGGCTGCAACCTTGACCTTGCAGGCCAAAAGGCAGAAGCTTGGCAGCCGTGTCAGAGGTTTGAACCATTCTGAGGAGATTGTCTGCTCAGCAGCGGCAAACAACACAAGGGCCATCTGCTGCCCTATTTGCATTCAAACCCACAGAAACACCTATAGACATCTCAGATCATTTTTTTAAATGAAAGCAACACATGTACAGTCTTTAACAGAAGTCTTGTAAGTGTTGCTAATCTATCAGGTAAAATATTAATTTTTTTTTAAATTATAAATTAATATTTCACCCAAAAAAGAAAATTTCTGTCATAATTTTCTCATTTTCATATCCAAACACCATGTTGTTCATGTGTGTATTTTTGGGGCAGCGACATCAAAGTAAAAACAGTAAACACAGTTTCTAACAATGATGTAACACATTGACTATGGCTGTTAAGCGCCAAAAAGAAAGTTGATAAAGATGATTATATTTTGTGTACATTATGTGAGGAACAAACCAAAAAGTTATTTATTGAAAATGGTCATATTTGCATTCAGTAATGAATAAAGAAGCATTTAGTGACTACACAGAAACCATATGTAGTTAATGATGAAGTTATATTAACATTAACACACAATTTTTAAATCTAGTTTCTAGAGTTTAAATCTAGAGTTTGACAAGACAGATAAAATTACATTACAGAGTATGTGTCTGAAACTCCATCAGGGTAAGTAAATAATGACAGGACTTTTATTTTTGGTGAACTATTACTTTAATATTTGCATCATCCTCCGGGGGATTGTGGTAAATAAAATAAAGGTGCATTTTCAACTTCCAGTTCCCAAACTGTCCAATGAAAGTCCAGCGCTAACCGAATGTGAGGAACGAACTGTGGCAAATGAACATCTGTTTATTGGGTTAAGCACAATGTGTCTTGTCATTCTGCAGAGACAAGGCCAATTCAATCCAGTGAATGGAATTAGATTGTTATTGATGTGTCAGAAAAAGGGAGAACAACAGATCAATGGCAAATTACCAAGTGTATTGTGTGTGTGGAGATCATGGTGTGGTCTCCATCCTACCACTGAGATAGCATGTATGAGGAAAGTTCTGTACTTCTAGCTAGCAATTGCTACGGTGAGGAAAAGAAAAGAAAAAACAACAAATTCCAATAGAGCACTAATGGGCCACATCCTGCCATCACAAAAAATGGCCCTTTTTGTTTAGTCAATAGAGAGTAAATTAAAATTTAACCTTTCATTAAATGTGCTGCTGTTATGTCTCTTTTGCTTGTTTGTTGCTTGTTGTTCTATTTTAGCGTGCTACTTTTATTCCTTTTTCAACTTAACACTAAATGTGCATGCTTATGTTCCTGATGGGAGAGATACTTCATTTCACAACATTTTCTATTTCTAATTCTATTTACCTAACAATTATTTTAGTGCTTGAACAATAATGGGTCCTAACTGTATAATTAAACAAATACTGTATACTATGTTTGGTAACGTATATTAATGTTCCTTTTCTGAGCACTATTATTATAATTAAACCATTCATCTTTAACTACTGTACATGCCGTTACATAAAAACAGTCAGCAGTCAGTTAACTTATGACATGATTATGGGTGTTGAGAAGGATTGACACAGAAAAAATAAGTACCACAGCATTCAGACTTTAGAATGACAGAACAATTAAATGAGAGAAAAAAGAAAGCAAAAGAGAAGTGATAAATCTGTAAGCATTCTGTGAGTGACATGAAAAAGCTCAGGGCCACATTTCCACTGTGGCCTATTTGCCCTTTTAATTAATTAGCACTGGCAGACTGCCACCCATGGGGAATGTGGCCCCTCTGTGTGCTGGCAAGGTGATAATGTCCGAATGTTGGAGTGAGACAAGTCTCTGCAGATCCAGACACAATATGCACATGCTCACACAGTGGCTGCAATAGTTAATCGCTCTACAACTGTGTGTGCAAATCAACATGCAACTGCCCTTGTTGGGCAGCCCAGCCTGTGCTCTGTAAAGGCAGCTTTCACATGAAGAATGCAGTACAGTGGAGGCCATATTTAATATTAATAAATACTGTAAATCCAAATGCATGATGGGAAGAGTGATATTGACCTCACCTGTACACTGTGCACCCTTCACGTCATACTTTCATATGTGGCTCTATCATTATCCTATTGCCCTGGGCTTAAACAGGTAGATAACCAAAGACTTCACAACATCTTGTACATAAATACATATATCTGTTTATACTAAAAGGCAAATATGATAGGCTAAAGCTATTGGCTGTTAAGATGACATATGTCCCTGTCTTTGGGTAAATGCATGCACGGGTTAAAATACAGCCTGTTGTGGTAGGAAGAGGGAGGGAGAAACTTTTTTTCTGTTTCAAGTAATGAGCGAGTGCACCTTTTCTGCCCTAGGCCTTCATACACAATTTAGCCAGAAAGCCAGTGCTGATCATGATTTAGCTTTTGACACTGGGGGCCCCGAGGCAGCCGCAGACTAATACAGATATCTGACTCGCAGCCCACCGCCAAACGCCGAGAAACAGAAAGAGAGCCCTTTTATTGACTAAATGATAAAGGGCTTTGTAATGATAAATAACAGTCATTTTATTGTGGAATTCCCAGAAAAGACACATTCTGCACAATATATTAAGAATAAATACTGGAAGGTTGCTGCCCTTTCTGAAGTTCAGCAGTAAAGCTGATGGCTTGAAATCTTCTTTAGCATGCTATAAGATTATGTCTGTCCTGATACAGTGTACCAGCAATATGTTAATGTCTGTTCCAATAACACCACAGGTTTAACATGTACAGTTTACTGTCTAATGGGTACAGTTCTGAGATACCATTGATGAACTGTGTGATTCAGAGTGAAGGTGTTGGAGTGAAGTAGAGCTGTTTATTTGTATTTGTATAAGCTAAATAGCATTAGCTAGAGATAAAAATGGAAAAAAGCCACTCTGGGGTTTTGTGATTCAGTGATTTTACCACGGGTGATCTTACTTTGACATTCCATGGTAAAATCTCTAATGCATTGCCTGTAGCAGGTTATTACTTTTTAAATGATGTTGATACATCAATATGATAAAAAGCACCAATGTTAAATGTATTAATGCAATTATTAATAATAATTGGAAGAATTTAGCTTTTTCAGTGTCATATAACATTGAGAATAGTGTGCTAATTTACCCTGTGGTACAGAAACACAATCTCATAGCAATTTAATGGCAAGTCGTTTGAATTCGTATCTGATTTGTGATAATGATTAGTCTTAGGGTGGGGTTAGGACCTTTATGCTATGCTTTCTCTCAGAAATGTACGTAGAAATCTCATCATGAAATCGCCATCTCGTAAACTGTGAGATCAGGTTGGGTGATGGATGGTTGGTTTATATTGTTGGTTTATATTGTTAATGCAGCGCATTCACCTGTTAATGTTAATATAAAATGAAGGCTACATTTAAACAAACAACAAGATAGCATTTCATAATCATGAATGCAACTTAAATCAAAGTATGACTTGTGAGCAGTCCAGCAGAAAGTCATCGAGTTTGACTGAACCTAAGAATGTTCATTTAAAGCTTAGATTAAGCAAAGACAGAAATGTCTGCACAAGCACTGCTAAATAAGCTTCTCAGTATGACTATTAATGAGGGAAGCTTTTAATGTCTTTATGCTGTCTGAAACAACTTTCGCCATAATTGTACTTCATACTCCCTGACCCTTTTTTACATATTAAATTTACTTTTCAAGGTGCCTTTCCAAGGTAGAACTAGTGAATAATGAGTTTGAAAATAAGCTCATTAATTGACTCTCGGTAAATTTAGATTTTCTAGAGCGACATATACATTTCCCCCATTTTAAAAGTGAACCATTACAGATAATAAAGTTATTAATCTTGCCCATATAGTAATTATCTCTGTAATTATAGTGTAATTGCACATACATCAAGGACACTCGTACCAAGAGCCGTAAAGCTTGTAATGATAATCCTCTGTCCATTTATTCCCATATTTTGTATGGCCTACAACATGCATCAGTATACTAACAGAAAACAGGCTTCATCAGGGCTGTAAATGCACTAACATGATAATGCTGGTTTAATTACCCTTGGTCAGCCCACTTACAAAGCCATCACTGCAGCAGTCAATTTCCCAGAGGATTCATTCAAGCTCGGGTTGATGGTTAACATGGGAGTCTTTGCTGCATACTTTAGCCTAATTGATATCCTTATTTAGCAGAGGGCCACGGGGACATGGAGAGCGTTAAATGGAGCAGTTTACGTACTGTAACACTGATCTGTGGACCACAGCTCATTGAAACTCATCATAATTCATCTTCATTGCATGCTGTTACAGAGTATTGCTATTTCAAAATGTTTTCTGTGCAGTCAGGCTTGTTTAAAGTGAACACAGCACCCTGTTTACTTACTGTAGGCATGTTCTTGGTCTTATTGCAAGTGATTTATTGGTGTGCCTTCTTCCAAAGAATAATCTTTTTGCAAAAAACTTGCTCCGCCCCGAAACAACATTCCTTTTCTGCTGGCATCATTATGACCCAGAGGGTTCGTAAAATACAACCAGACATATTTTACTGCTCCCCTTCAACCACCTGTCTGCTGTGAACTGCGACTTTTATCTGTAACTAATGTAGAAAATGCAGATATGGGAAGGAGATTCATATATGGCATTTACAGTTTCCTCTTAAAAATTCAGTTCCAATTCTTAAACTAGCAGCCCTACTGTAACATGGAAGAGGAATAATAATGAGTTTTTGTTGTATTTAAGGCTGTTTACCACTGAATGCTTCCAAATTTGTAAATGTGTTGTCATAGAGAAAAAATCCAGCTGGTATGTACCACTCACCTTTCATGATCAAAAAAATAAATAAATTCCTGCTTTTGTTGATTTTTACTCAGAAAAGAATAGTAAATGAGGTGCATGGAGTACAAAGGAACACTCCTTATAGTCACAAACATCCAGTAGGAAGGTGGAGAGAGGGCAGAACCGAGGGCCAGATCCATGGAGAAGAGGTTGGATATTGAGGCAGATCAGTAGCAGGCTGGTCTGAAGACCATCTCAGGGGAGGAGCCCCACGGTGGAGCAGATGACCAACACAGTAGAGCGAACAGAACTGAATCCCCATAATCCCCATGGCAGAGCAGAAGACCACTGTGATGGATCAGACTGGGGAGCACCAAGGTGGAACTGTTGGACCTGATGATCCCCAGTGCAGTTCTGGTGGAACTGTAGACCACCATGGCTAATCAGGTGAGACTGTAACACAAAGCACAGAGAAGTTAAGGTTGGCCTCAGGGGCTGTGACGGAACAGGCCATAAACTAAGGGATGTCCAAGGAAACTTGGAGATGACCTCTGTGGTTGCATCAGAGCAGACAGAAAACTTGAGGATGACCTCTGTGATCACATCGGGACAGACAAGAAACTCTGAGACAACCTTTATGGTTAAATCAGGGCTGACAGGTAACCTGGGAACAATCTCTGTGGTCACAGCAGAACAGACAGGAAACTTGGGGACAACCTCTGTGGTCGCATCAGGACTAACAGAAAGTAAATAGGCAACCTCCGTGGTTGTTTTAGGGACTTTGGCATGGTGGCCATGATTGCTGGGGGCTCAGCGTGGGAACCACTGAAACCAGCTGTAGTTGCCAGAGCTTGCTGCCCGCTGCCCACCCTACCTCACCCCCCAACGGTGTTTAGAAGAAAACATCCACCTCTGCACCAGCAGTGAAGAAGGACCCATCTAACAACAGCAAATAGTCCATGATTAAGCCAGCAACCCTCAAGTACCATAACAAATAATTTTGGATTGACAGTGATCATTAAGTAAATAACAGAAGAATCAAAAAAAGCAAAATCCATGTGTGACAAACTACTCGCATACTATGATGTGAAGATCCAAACGCAGATTTATTATAAATAATGCCTTGTACTGGTTAAATAGCAATAGTACTTAAAACAAGCAAGGGGTCAAAGCAGGTAGCAAACAATCACAAATGGTTAACAATCCAAAATTCAAACACCAAGACGATCAGTAACAACAAAGAGAAACCACTCAGTGATGTTTGCCATGGCAAAACAAGACTTTATCAACAGTGGAGTGAGCATTGTCATTAAACAGCAACAGCTACAAGGATCAGGTGTGGCAATAATCAGTCCATACACAGAGTTATGGAAAATGTAGTTCTTGACAGAATTACAATGGTTTGGAGAGTGCCCTCTAATGGACGTCAAGGGCACTTCAGCTAGTGATTGTAAAAATTGTTGACTTTGAATGAAAATAAAAGTGGGAAGCTTAGCAGTAAGCTAAGATATAAAGGTCTGATGAATTGGTTTTGTGCTAAAGTGATTTGGTGATATTTAGTTGCAATGATCTATAAACTATTTGATATCAGATTAATGTAATAATTGTGTAACATATAACAATAACTCACCCAGAAATGTATTGTTATCTGTGAAACAATGACAACTGGTGTCTAAACACAATCATGGGTTATTCGACTGTTGTCATGCTGGCCTGATGCTGCTCCCAAATGTTTAGCTGCACTTCTCTCCCATGTCTTAAATAATCAATTAAAGGGCAAAAATCAAAATAAATGAAGATTGTGATTACTCTATTTAAGTAGGTTTTTAGGTCTGGTATGCTTTATCCAGATATATCTCATTTTCATTCCAAATTAATTAGCACAGACCACAGTGTGTGATAGCAACAGTGTTGTCGACTGGTTTCATCATTTTCCTCTCAAAACCAACTCATTTTTATAAATAGGTTACTAAAAATAGTAGTGCTTACACACACACACACACACACACACACACACACACACACACACACACACACACACACACACACCTCCTTTATATAAAGCACAAGGAAAAAGTTTTGTACATTTATGTGTATATCCTATAGATCATTTGAGTGTTGTGTCTGTGATATTCCTTCAGGCCTGATGATTTTTCACAGACCTGCAGCCGGACAGCCACAAATGGCTCCCAGTTTCCAACAGGCACAGACAGTCCACTCCTTTTTGTCACACTGAGAAAGAGTCCAGAAAAATGGATGAAACCATTGATGAAATGTTAGATATGAACACACGGAATATGATCCAGACACCTGCATTCACCTCTATATTGTTCAGCACATCATCACTAACTACAGGCAACCAGACAAAGAATGATCTCTCTGTTCCCTGCTGTTGTGTATGTGAACCACACACATTGTTTTATATGTAGATTTTACTCTTTCTGTAAACTTATTTTTAGAAATAATATATTAATATATTAAAATCAAACATACATAAATATATGTTTGATTTTGAAGTGAAAATTTATTGAACATTTAAAGCCTTTAAGATGTGTTTTGTGATGATGTGGTTGGTTATGTATATTAATGTTTAATTGTCAAACCACCCCCATGTCTATTCATTAGTGTATTTGTTCAATTCAATTGGTTAGCATCTTCTGGCAGGGTCTTTGTAAATATATATATATAATTTTTTTTTGGCGTTTATTTAAACTGTTCTTAGTCTGAGATAAAATAAAATATATAAAAACTATGACACATCATGTGCAGTGTTTTTAGTTTTTATTGCAACAAAAAGATTTATATTGCAGCATTGGGTGGATGTTTGGACAGTCACCAGGGATTTACTGCATCCAATATCAGTATACATCAACAAACATCAGTCACAACTAATTAAATGATTTAACAAATTATTGTAAACACATTTTTTCACACTATAAACTACTATGTATTGAAAAAAACAAGTTCTCAATGTGAGGCATGTGAACTTTTCTGTTAGAGTAAGTGTACAGTGTAATATGTTTATATTGATAAAGTATAATGTGGTGTAAAGTTGGATTTACTACAGCTAAAAGTAGCATAGTATAAATTTGACAGATATGCCAGACAGATATAAGTTTTTTTTTTTAGAATCAGCATTATGAACTGTGACAGTATCTTATTTTGCCCAAGAAATATGTAAAAAGGAAGATATATAGCCATTCATTTGCGTGTCAATTACTATATATGTTTATGTAGTCAACCACTAAATAGTAAATGGAAGAAGTTTGTATTTTCTTTCAAATCTTGTTTCTTCTCAACACTAATTGGAAACAGTCAACAAGACCTAAACAACAACAGTCCTGAGAAAAGGGTTTTGGCTATAATGGTCCCATCCTGATAATGCTAATGCTCTTCGGTGCTGCAGCCAGCCAGCATGTTTTCTATATTTACTTGTTTCCTGTTGGTGAGTTCTTTTAAATGGTATTTTGTTGAAATCCAGTTGCTGTCAACTTTGAAAAAGACATGCCATATTTGTGGTGTCAATCAAACTGAAATGGTAACTAGGAAATACATCATTTAATTTGCCCTATTTCTTAGAGGCAAATTTACAAATTGGGAGGAGTGCAGTGGAACTAAGCAGATAGATTATACAAAACATCAAGCTCTGAGATAAGTTGCATCATAATAAACTGATATGATGTTAATATACCAGTCTATAAAATTTGATTTGCACCTAATAATACTGTTATACTGACCACCATAATATAGATGGTGAAACCAAAGGCTACATAATGATGTAAAATCCATAAAAAAAATCCTTTTTAATAACCATAGCTAATAAACATGTATAGACTAAAATCAAGTAATGAAGATTAACCAAACCAAATATAACAACCCTATGTGCATAAATATCAAAAAGAAAACTATCATTTTACATAGTTTATAACACATGAATCAGTTTGTCACTGTGGTATGAGATATTTTATAATTTGCATGTCACCTTATAACACTGTTATATATTTTCATCAAAGCAGTATTACAATAGTTTCAGTGTGTTAAATTGATTTTTGTTTAATCAATTTGTTAAACGTTTTAATCATTTGTCAGTTAAAATGTAATAAAATGTACTGTTAGTTTGTAGGTCATTTTTTTAGGTTAAAAATCATGTGGTAACATCTAAATGCATATGATTTAAAACAATTTAATTTATTATATCAATCATCCTGATCTTTGTAAGGCTCAGATCATGCAGAAATGGCTTATTAGGGCAACAGCTGGCCATTTTTGTTACAGTGAATATAGTACGGTATAAACATTTACTTTTTACACTGCTCAGAGTGCTGGTACAGGTGTATCACTGACCAATAAACAGTTTCTGCTTAAAAATCAGTCTAATTGTGTGCATTAATGGTGAATTGTTAGAGCTAAATGATAAACACATGATGAGCTCTGGATTCTCTGTATTGTCTCAATGTTATTACTGTTGTTACCCTGCCATCTGCTGGTCCCCCATCTTGCTGTCTGTCTCTCCTGCTCTCTCCTCTCTCTCTCTCTCTCTCTCTCTCTCTCTCTCTCACTAAGAGACAATCATCGCTCTTTCATGCTTTAATGTGTCATCTCTGCAGAAAGTGCAGGCAAGAAAAAATAGATTGATTGTTATCAAAAAATGAGCATGGTGTTTGGAAGGGAATTTAATTGAGGCATTTGTTATATTTGAAAATGTGAATTCCTCTGGGGCGATTGCAGGAAACTCAACCCATTTCTTAGCCTTAGACATTAATAAAGAATGGCATCTTTTGACTTTAGCTTTCAGACCACAACCTTAAATAGGCTAAATATAGGGGCAGACACAGTAATTCCCTCCACCTTGGGGGAGGAGATGCGGGACAAGAGTATGAAACAGCCTCCAATTAGCAAAGCAGGGGACCCAGATGCAGACACACAAAAATGCAAACAAACACGTACACAGCCGTATAGACACACATTCTCTTAGCCCTTAAGGCAATGTGTGGGTCTTCTTAATATTTGTGCCTTTAATAATCTAGAGAGATCTGATGGTGTGTCTAACAGGAGACATCCGGTCTCTGCTCTTGTAACTAATAAAAAACTGGAGATGAACAATGTTTTTGTCTTGTCGCATGAGAACACCCACTGGGGCGAGTTGCAAGAAGGTTTGAATGATTTTTACTAGTCTTATTATTAGAAGATTGCTCGTTTATTTTTTACTTATTGAGAGAAAAATGTGTATTTTTAAAAACTTTGTATTAAATCTGTCCTTACATTGTTGCACATCCTCTGTGTATGAAGGATTAATCCAAACATTAATATTGTAAGTCAATATTAATTTCAAATCCATTAAGCAAGCACAAACAGGTATTGAAACATTTACATTTTAATTGAAACATCATCCCTAAAAAAGTATTTAATGGGTCCGGTCGCTGAGGGTCTGTCCTTGGGCTACATCTCCCTTGGGGCCCCGCTCCGGAATGCCCAGTCGTCTGAGGTCCCTTCCAAGCGGGAAGTCTTGGCGCTCCCTGTCTCTGTGCCCAGGTCCGCCCTGGCGCTCCCTGTCTCTGTGCCCGGGTCCGCCCCGGCGCTCCATGTCTCTGTGCCCGGGTCCGCCCCGGCGCTCCCTGTCTCTGTGCCTGCTCCCAGGTCGGTTCCTGCAGTGGTTCGTCCTGGCCATGTTCCGTCGTACTGTCTGTACGATGTACCATCTGGTCTGTCGATTGGTTGGCCTGGCTATTCGCCTGGTTGGTCCTGTCTGTCCACCTGTCTGGTCAGACTGCTTGGTCTGTCCGACAGGGCTTCCTGCTTGTCTGTGTTGTCAATCTGTCTGTCTTAGTGATCTGTTTTGTCTTGTTCGTCTGCCCTGGGCAGGTGTGCGTTCCTTTTGGGGGGGGGGGGGGGTTATGTCAGGGTCTGAATCTTTCTAGATGATATCGCCAGGATCCTGACAAGAGAATTTTTTTGTTAATCGCTGTCTGCGTATGGAATCGTTTGTCCGTGATACCTGACACTGGCTTATGAATTGACTTGTTTTTAAATTTAAGTGTATGATCCCTAGGAGCCATTGAAAAACAACAATACTTTACTACTTGTAAAACTAAAAAGATTAAAACTTTACTACATTACAATAGTTTTCAACTTGTTTTGCTATAAATGTACGTGAATTATATGAGCATGAACATGAGCATAAATCACTGAACTTAAATAATAGTGTGAACCATTTTAACAATCTATGATCATTTGTTTGGCATTTGTCAGTGTTCTTTTTGGCTAAGAAGCATTCAGAAAGAATGAATCATGGAGACCATCATCTTCTTACTGGCATGTGATGGAATTTTCCACACTGGATCCAGCACAGAAACTATCAGCGTGGGCAGCAGGGTATGTGCTGTGACAGTTTGATCCATAAATGTCCATTGGGTGTAGATCAGTGTAAATTATAACAAAAGCAGAGTAATAGAATCTTATGTAAGGCCACGGTCAGTGGGGCTAAGATTAAAGTAAAGGTCAGTAGAGCAGATAGATTATGGACATTGTAAAAATTGGTAACAGGTCAAAGTGACTGCAGTGAGTATTCATATTGTAAGACAGATTCCGCTGCATGCTTGTCATAGATCAGGCTTGTAAGCAGAAACAGCAGGAAGTTAGTTTACGTTTACATTGATGCATTTTGCAGATACTTTTATCAAAAGTGACAACACATTCAATGTTTACATTTTATCAATGGGTTCCCTGGGAATCAAACCCGTAACCTTAATGCTGCTAATGTAATGCAATGACTTTATTATCAAAATATCAATACTTTAATCTCATAATGCCACTTTATTCTCCAGCTTTATGACATCGTTCTTGTAAAAGGCCTGTTTTGAGGTTATTCTCAAAACATTATGTCTTTGTTTTCGTATTGTTGCAATTCTTGAGAATTTTGTTTGATGTCAAGCATTATTAGTGTCTTTGTAATACATCATATACCATCTTCACAAAAAGAATAACCATTCTTCCCTAATTATTTTGCATACTGTGACATTATAACATTACAAGTGTTATAATGCCGGAATCTTTAAAAAAACAAAAATTACATAAATCACATAGCAATCTCTTTCCACATACATCGTCAAAGCCAACACAACAACTGTGATTTTTATTGGTTAAGATTATAGTTCAGAGTATTATATTATTGTTTTTGTCCATGTTTTGTTCTGTGTTGTTTGGGGAGACAGTAACCCATACAGCTATGGAAGTCTTTTAGTACAAATGCCACAAGCATAAATATATTACGGCCTCATAATCCCTTTCTTTTATACAGGTGTCATCATCATACTTGATGATGATGTCATCATCGTACTTGATGACACCTGTACTCAGAAAGTGCATATTTCACTTTGCCGAGTGACTGAAGTTGCAACATTATTATTAGAGCAAAATATATTCATGACAGAACAAGTCCAATGGCCCCTGGGCTTTGTAATACAATACGGGCCCTCTTTATTAAATTTAACAGGTTATTGGAAACAGGTTGTACACATGATTTGATTGTGGTGTTAGGGTTAGGGTATAAGGGTATGCTGCCAGGGAACACAAATGGGGAACAGAAACATTTTTTCAGCTTTTAATCAATCTGCAATAAGGTCCATATCACAGTATGTTGTCTGTTGTGGTGATTGAAGATGGTGTGTCCTTTGTTGGTTGTGCAGTGGTTACTACAGCCAAAGAGAATATTTTTTTATTAAAACAAAGCATACAGCAACCAGAAACTGGCAAGCTCTAAAAGGAACAAAAAGAAACAACAACACAGAAGTAGTCCATAGGACTTGCGTGCTATATTCCAAAAAGTGAATTCTCTAAACAATTTTAATGTGTGCCTTATTCCCAAAGCACCCAGAATCCAGTTTAAACCAGTTTACATAAGCACACTACTTTGTGTAAGTAACCGATTAAAATGTAAGCCATTATTCACTTAAAATTTTAAAGTTCACTGCAGTTCTGAACTTTCACTTACACTTGCTCACGTGTTTTTCAAACTTGGCACATCACAATTGGTTATGAGGCAGCACTCATCATTGATGTCAAACTTGGAGCAATGTGTCTTTATATTTGAATATGCACAAATGTGAATGTGACTTGCAGGTATTTTTACAACAATCCACAAATTACTTTTGATAGAATGTGAAGGTTTGCTGAACACTTTTTCTCATATAATGCTAGGCAACCTGACAACAGGAAATGCAGACAGTTTCCTCTTCACTGACTTAAAATGTCTCATCTCATTCTTGCTCATTTCTTTAGATGGAGTTTCCCAGAACCTTGTGAAGCTAAGATGACACTTCCAGTTGCACAGCCCCTGGGCAGATCAAGAGCAGGGGAATAAACTGTCACCCTGGAGGGTGTTGAGAACTGTTTCAGGTATCAGGTGATAGTGCTGGAGAGAGTTCCTCCACATTACACTGTATGTTCAGCCCACTGTGGTCTTGCTTCTTTATTTAGGATTGCGAAAGTAATGCTGTGACTGCTTACATGCTGTTAGAGATCTGGTGTATTTTTGTGTGTGCATACTTTAGGTGCCATTACCAGGCAGCAACATAATTTGTGCTTAAACATTTTAGAAATTAATTGTTTTATTTCTATTATTGAACAAGGTTACTGCTGAACTTTCAAAAAATCATTTCCTCAGACACTGTGTCCTCTACAGGTAGATGCCCCCTAACATTCATATTAGAGGATTTAGCTTCAGACTATATATATATATATATATATATATAATTTCACATTATAATAAGAAACCATAGAAGCTAGAGAGAACGAGAGAGAGAGAAAGAGATGGGTCTGTGTCTGTGATAAAAAGCATGAGGAAATGCTGGCAGGCATCTCATTTATATATGCAGGTTTAACATGTATATGTGGAAATGAGTGATGCTGTGATCAGCTAGTCTGCCTGAGCTTATTTTAATGTACTGCCATTTATTGTGTAGAAACTGTAAACTGTCAGAACCCCCAAGTCACTGATTTAATGGCCACAGCTGTCCTCTCTAACGGCTTTGAAGTAACATTAACAACACCCACAGCTACTCTGATCTTTGACTAAATGCTGAAAAGTGAGTGCATTTTTTATTTACAGGTTAAGTTGATCATTTCTGCACCACCAGTGGCACGAAATACAATTGCAATTTGTTTTAATAGCCCAACTATGCTGGACATGACTAACATGCAGTGAGAGTTTGGGATGTGGTCTGTTTGAATTATTATTTCAGACTTTCTGAACAATAATACTATTAATGTCATCACAAAATATTTGTTACCCCTGTAACTACTATTATTAGTGTAGCATGGAGACCGTGCCATTTTCCTTATTTTCAAAGTTTTGGCTAATTATATAAATATAGTTGCCTTAATATGGGAACTTCTGCCTAATCTGTATTAAAGACAAAAGTATCACTTCATCTGATGTTTAAAGTGAACAACATAGTCTTAACAGCCTACTTACTAGAATTCCACACTTACTTAAGAACTTTGTTCTCTCCCACAAGACGTGTGTGTAGTTGAGATAAAGGAGGAAAGCAGGCAGTGGACCAGTACAGTTCACAATAGACAGTAGACAATACAATTGATCCTGGCAATTATTTTAGTGCAGAGCTTAGCAGGGGAACCTCACATCCTTGACAGCCTTGAAATTCATTATGATAAAAGGCATTACATGCAATAGATAATAATTTTAAAATGAACCACAGTTAAGTTCATACTGTATTTAAATTAAGTAATAAGCAAATGTTTGACCAAATAAATACTCTGGGGTTTGCTGAAAAAAGTGTTTAGTGTGAGGCAAGGGAGGGAAGACTCAAAATGTTTCTAAACTTATTGTTTGTATTGTTTTACTACTTACACATTTATATTACTTATATTATTTACAATACACTGCATGGTTTTTAACTACATTTTTAGGGGGAGAACAACCGTCTGATGTGGTGGGTCCTGACATCAGATTGAGTAACACGTAGCATGAATAACATCTTTTTGTTAAGAGTTTGTATGGCTCCTGGCATTATTTGAGATTTTTAAGTCGAGTATCTGTTATCACCTTAAGACTCATGACAAAACACATTCAGAGGGTCAATGCAGCACTGTGCCTCAGTTGCTCTAACAAGCTAATCTGATTTGTCAAAATAGAAACATTGAGAAAAGAAAGCAAACTGATAACTGTCAGTTCTCCATACAAGGCATCCTAACAGTTGGCCTGGCTTGAGGCATTTACACACACACACACACTCACTCACTCACACACTCACTCACTCACTCACTCACTCACTCACTCACTCACTCACTCACTCACTCGCTCACTCGCTCACTCTTAAAAGAAAAACACTTCTCATGTGCTCCTTTCATTTCTGTATGGACTCCAGACAGAAAATGCAACCTTAAAAGGTAAAAGAAAATTACCTTACTGAGTTAACCTAGAATAATCTCTATTTCTGCCTGTTTTTCTGTCTCAGTTTGATATATATGTGAGTGGATGGTGATAAGTGGATATGATCAAACATTCAGACATGCTTTTATTCACATCCTGTTTGAATTTATAAGCCCAGTGTTATCATAGGTCAACCTAATGCGAAGCACCAAACCATGCATATCAACGCCTGTAGGCAGTCAAAAAGTCTGAGGAGATTTTCCTTTCCTCCTTCATCATACTCTTCATCACATGGTCTGTATCATTTCACACATAAGACAGACATGTCCTAGAAGACTGCTGAGGTTTATATAGACCCTAGTGGGTAGACCTACAGTCTGTGACTGCAAATATACAAAAACAGTAGGTTCTTGATTTTTTTTTACTTATCAGAAATGTTTACTCTTTAATCTCTCTTTCATGCTTTTAATTATCCAACAAAAAGTCAGAGTACGACAGTCACATTAAATATGTTATATGTAATGACTGCTCAATGAATTTTGCTTAAGAAAACATGAATCTACATGCTATCTCTGTGGTGTGCAATAACTTGCTTATTAGAGATGCTCTGACTCTCAAAAAGTAATTACAAAGTTTAAACTGACAGCATGGTAGGTAATTGTGTGACATTTCTCTTGTAATGATTTCTGATAAAATTTGTTCAGTTTAGAGAATATTTCCATGTACTATTCCTAATTCCATATGTTAGGCATATACCTTGAAAAACTAGTAAATAATAAATGTAATGATTTCATGTCAGAAGATACAGGTAACACCATATTTCAACATTTTTATTCAGTAATGTCACAAATTCAGCCAGTATTTCTGTGCTGAAATACACAATATTACCACATACATTGGAAATTATAAATATGGTCCTTAATTGTAAGACAATTGATCCTGGCAATTATTTTAGTGCAGAGCTTAGCATGGGAATCTCAACTTTTCAGGTGGCTTCCCAACACTGATAACCCGATAACTAGCATCGTAATTGGGTTCAATTTGTCATCTACATTTCCTCAAGTGCTGCTCTTGTGTAGCACAATGTTCTATTAGTGTATCCCAGTACAGCCGGTACAGCCGAATCTCAAGTCTTGAAATTCATCATGATTAAAGGCATTACATTTGTTTAAATTAACCACAATTATCTGAGTTCATACTGTAATTAAATCAAGTAATAAGCAAATGTTTGCCAAAGAAATACTCTGGGGAGTTTAATACTCAAGGCCAGTTATGGGCTAAACGATATAAAAGTCACTAAGATCTCAAAGTCTCGATCTACTTAGTAAGAGAATGGAAAACATTGTTTAGTATGTTTAGTGCACAACAGATTAATTATTAAACTTGACAAAACAACA